>CM070873.1:2657500-3107500 GCA_036365515.1 Torymus aiolomorphi | reverse complement strand
TATAAACGGGCGCCAGGTGCATGCGTCACTCGCACCAAATTAAACTTCGGGGACTGGCTCTGTCGGGAGCAGAAAAAAACTCTCACTCTAAACTACAGCTCCAGCATGGGCTGCAGGTGGCGCGAATTCGGAGTCTCGTGCTCTCGACGCGGATGCGCACACACACTTCGCGGCGGGGGAACCGGGGACGGGAAATAAGTCGGGGACAAACCGCGACCAGGACGATCTGCTGATGCAGGCTGCTCTCTCTCTTTCTCTCGACGAGCTGAACTACGTCGCTCTTTCGTGGCCACTCTCTCCTGCACTCACTCTCGGCGACGACGCTCAGAGGTAGCACTCAGTCAGCGGACGCAGACTCGCGAGCACGTTCGTGGCACGCGGCACGACGGTAGGCAACGGAATGAAAATGCCGGCCGGCGACGCTCGTGCTCCTCCCTAGCTCCTTCAGTTCCTCAACCGGCCGTCGTCTTCACCGCGGCGTGCGAGCGAGCGGCCCTGTCCACTGCCGATGCTCGCGCGCGCGGCTGCCGACGGTTGAGAACTGCTCGTCTCTCTGTCGGTGTCGTCGTCTGCTACTGTCAACGGCATGGGAGAGCGAGGCTCGCTTCGCTCCAGCTCCAGCTCGTTCCTGCTGTAGGTGCTGCTGGTCGCCCCTAACTCCAGGCCAGAGCTGGATACGTGAGGGAAAGAGCGTGGAAAGGAGTAGCGCGTGAAGAAAGGCAGCGGGAAGGGACAGGCGCGCGCATGTGTGGGTGCGTACGACGTCGCATGCCGAGGCGTAGATCGCCGTGGCTGCCGTGCATTATCTGTTTCGCGCGTTCTTTTAGGCCAGTCAATAGAGAAAAAAATCAGCGTTTTCGTGCCATAAATCTTATTAGTAAGCGGTAAACGCTATTGTACGCAGAATAATCCACAGTATAAGTGGTATATAAACTCGACTAGCAGCTCCGTTCTATATATATTGTTATTAATAATTTAATGCAAAAAAAGCGCTTTTTTATGGTTTTTTGCTTTTATAGCCGAAACTAGTGGACCGATCTTGATGGTCCAATGAGATAAATTGTAGTAAATGAAATTATGAACAAAACTAGATGTTGACCGAATCGATCGGACGACTAGTTACAGAGAAAAACGTGAAAAACCGAAAAAATTAGCGTTTTTTGAAAAATTCATATATCCGCCATTTTTAAAGATGTGGCGGATATCTCTGGCGAATTGATAGTAATTCACATGTACTTTATGTGTGCGAAAACCAGGGATTGTGCGATTATTAGTTTTTGCGTAATCGCGATTTCAATTTTTGAGTAGGCTATTTTTGAGCGAGGCTGTATGCTCTACGGGTTATCCGATTTCAATTATCAAAAATGATTTTGAAAGTTCAAATGTTGAACTATAAAACGTCTATCTTGGATTTTTTATTAAGTACTGTTTTATACCTGAAAACAGCTGTCAAAGTTGACCAAAAACGCCCGAGCGCACGAAAGTGGCGGAATGGTGGGGGGCGCGCGGCTGAGGGGAGCCGATATATATAGTAATAGAACGCGCTGCGCGCAACACACAGATCTTTGCTTTTAATTTCCTCAGCAACTAGAGGAGCTATTTTAATCATTTTTTTTTATTTCGGGGTAACTCAACCCAACTAAACCGATTTTGCACTTTTATTTGATGAAAAATGAACAGAAACGCTAATTTTGCTTGAGATTTGAAGCAGGTATATACGTATCTACTCGGGCGTGTATTATATAATCAAGGACGTTTACGCTCGGAACATCTGCTTGCATATACAGTATAGTAATGCTATTCGCTCCACTCTGTTCTGTCCCCACTTTCTTCCACTATACCATACTATTGTATATCGTGGACTAAAGCGGTCAAAGAAGGAGAAAGCGACGCTACCATCGGTCTTTTCAGCTGTTTATACTACAGTTGCCACCGAGACTCTAGCTACTATACCTTTGCAAAGCATCTTTGATACATGTGTTTATTTTATAAATAGCTACTTAATTATTACTAGTATTTTAATTATTTTGGAATATTAAAATTGTTAATTTTTCTTAATTTTAATTGTATTAAATTAATAATAAGTTCAGTGATTTTATTGTGTAATATCAAGTTTTTGGGGTGGAGTCGACACCGTACTGTACATTCATTATACGAGGTGCACACAAAAGTATGTATAATTTTTATTGTAGTATATGTAGTATAGGTGAAAGTCTTTGTAACAATCAGAAATCAAAACAGGATCATTTTTAATCAAGTAGTCTCTTGTAAAATATTTTAGTTTATCAGTAGCATGTTAAAATCCGGTTACTTTAGGTTCTTGTTTTTGAAAAATCTTTGTTGAATTGAAAAACTTTTTTTTCTAATTCGTAGCGTTTTTTTATATAACTTGAGGTTTAAATCAACTTAAATTTTATTATGAGTAATATAGCTTCATGAACAGAATAAGTTTGAAAGTGTATGAGTATTAATGGAATCGGTATTGCCGTCATTCTGTTTAATCATTCGAGTAGAAAGAGCAAATAGCAGTGTGAAGGATAGCCAAGTTGCAGAGACACTTGATTCTCACTCAAGCGGCCGAAGTTCGATTCCCGATACTATCACGGTTCCATTTTTTCTAATTCTTTTTTTTAATTATTTTTTTTAATTTATGTGTATATAGTGTGTAAGTGTGGCGTATTTGTATGTATATTTATATATTTCAAAATTTCTTTCCAATAATTGTTTTATTAATTTGTGCCTGTTATTTGAGTTTAAGAAACATTACTTTATAAATTTACATTATAAATAACAATTAAAAATTAATAATAATTTAGATTGTTAATAAGACTTTGGAAGTATTTAAAACACTCGATGTGTGTTGTTATACAAGTGGTATATAATACTGATTCTCATTAGTTAAATTTAATATAAGAGTCGTAAATATTAATTATATTTTATTAAAATTCCTAGATAATCAGTATACAAGATCAGTATACAAAATATCGTAATGGAGCTTACCGACGAGGCAGAAGCATCTACATCTTACTCCCGTGGTGCATATACTAATTTTCTCCACGACGACCGTATATGTGCAAATCTCACGAAAGATGCGACAAAACCCGAAATCACGATTTGAAAATTTTTTTTGGAGCACACCTAGCAAACCTGATTTTTCTCGTTGTTTGTGGTATATATAAGAGAAATTCGTGGTTGAGCATCGTCCATCAAGTTGCCTATTTTTTCTAGAACCACTTCTTACTTTTTAAGAAAATGGCAAAAAAGCCCTTCTCTTCAAACCTCAGTTATTTAGCCCACAAGCGATCTACTCAAAGTTTACAAAAAGAAATTAAAACATGAAAAAAAGAGTTTTAATTCCTTTTTTTAAAAGTTAAAAAATGTTGATTCCTTCAAAAGTTACAAGGATTTGAAGTTGAACGTCGAAGCGATAAACCTGAGAAAAGCGATAGCCGAAGGTATTTTCCCAACGCCTATCACAACACAGTCAACGTGGGTAAACACGCTAACGACCACGACGACAACAGTGAGTACAGCCGTAACCAGCACTGCGGGCACGTACACAATACACTCAGCCTCGCAATCGGTCTTTACGACACGAACAACACCTACAGCCAACGACCCTGTACAATGCATGCTCACAAACGGCAAAACATACACAATGCCAAGAGCAGTAGCATGCGAAATGTTGAGGCTACAAGGAATCGCAAAAGACTACGATAAAGAAATAAGGCAGCTGCAGGAGCAGATGTCAGATCTAATAACGAGTACACGCCTGCACGCAATGTCAAATAGAACGACAGGCAATGAAGCGAGCTCACAAAAACAAAAAACAGTGAACTTCCAGGACACGTACAGATTAGACCTTCCAGAAGCTCTCGGACCGCGTTATCGGTCCGGAGATGGAACCTCATGCGTTCTCCTATTTGGACGACATTATTATCGTCACAGAGACGTTTGAGGAACACCTCAAGTGGCTCAGCTACGTTCTCCAGCGTATTAAAGACGCAGATTCGCAAGGCGAACGCACGCACCATCCAAAATGAACTGGAACAGCAAATCTTCCTGCGCTTTGTAGTACCCGAAGCTTTTCACTCCAACAATGGAACGGAGTTCAAGAACAAGGCTCTGGACTCCTTCATGAACAAGTGTGGAGTTGTGCATACGACGATTCCGCCGTATCACGCGCAGGCGAATCCTGTGGAGCGAGTGAATCGCACGGTGAAAACCATGATCACCGCGTTCCTCGAAGAAACTCATAAGGATTGGGATTTGCATATCCTCGAATTAATGTTCGCGTACAATACTGCGACTCAGGAGTCGACAGGGTCGAGCCCAGCTTTCCTGAACATGGGCCGACAACCGACTCCAACCGTTTTCTTGAAACGCCGCGAAGAGCGCGCAGCCGAAGAGCTTGCAGAAGCAGCCGAGCTCGAGCACTGGCGCACGCGGTTGCAGAAGTTGCGAGACGTGCAACAATCCGCTGCGAAGAACGCTTCCGCAGCGCAACAGCGACAGTCGCAATATTATAATGCGTCACGCCACGATGCTCACTTTGAATTAAAGGACAAGGTGTGAAAGCGAAATCGCATCCTGTCCTCCGCAGCTCAAGGCGTAGCGGCGAAATTAGCGCCAAAGTACGCGGGCCCGTACATAATAGCAGCCAAGCTAGGCTCGAATGTGTACGAGCTGCAAGATTTGGACGGAAAAGACTGCGGCAAGGTCCACGTGGAAGACCTTAAACCCTACCACGAGAAGGTTGATCTTACCGTTGAGGTAGGAAGTTCAACAACGTTGTGAAGTCCGGAAATAAGTGGAAATAAATAGTAATTGGTTTTATGTATGTTTATTATATAAAATACAATAATTTATTTACCAATACAATCTGCTGGCTTCTGGTAGATCGATGCGTTGTAATTTTATTTACAATTCTTTTTCTATAATTGTTCTTTACATTTAGAATTTACACTTGCTTCTATAAATTTACTATAAATAACTTATAAAATCTGCTTGCTAGATGAGTAAGGCTTACGATTACAATTTCAATAATTTATAAGATCTGCTTGCTAGATGAGTAAGGCTTACGATTTCAACTTGACTCGAATGTCGTCTGAGTTTGACGGAGCTCTCCAGGTTTCTTGTACGCTGTGACTGATTCGCGTGACACACATCACTTCTTTTATAATACAAAATAATTAGGTTAAAGATGGGCCCGGTGACGTATAGAATTCATCTTTTGACAACTTATGTATTACAAGTTTTCTGGGTCGTCGTACTTGCGAAATGCTGAGCATTGCAAAGTGTGGCCTTTAGACTGTCGCGGAGTTCGGTGGCTTGGATTCTAGCTCGACCGTGTGTTAAAAACTGCATGCGTTGTCTTCCTGAGTGGGTGACTCTATACGTCACAAGGTCGCATAAGCAGAACGCTGCGTAGTATTAAGTTGCATTCTCGCTTTTATGTGTCAGGAAATATCTGATACTAATTATGCTTTTTCTTTAAAATGAGAATACGTCTCCAGACGTAACACCTCCCCCCTTAGACTGTTGAATGTCGTAGAGATTTAACAAATGTATCAGAGATTTTCTGTTACAGAATTTGATTTAATGATAAAAATAATAATACGATTTATAATAGTAATAGTAATATTAGTAATAATAATTATAATAATAATAATACTCGTCAGTCTTGGATCGAAATTAATTTCTCATAAATTATGGTTTAAACAATTAATACTTTGATTTACAAAATCATGACCATTGGTTATTGTAAATTCATGGTTATCAAGTTTAAGTTTTCAACTGCCCCTTTTAGTACTTTTGAGGTTGGCTGCTCGAATGTTGATTTGATCTACTAATTTTCCTTTCTGACCCCCCTATCTCGGTTCTTATGGGGAATTTGATGGCAGAATGTAAGTTCTTGATTGTAGCCTTCCCCTATCTGCAGGTACTTTCAGGTTTAGTCATCATTTAACTTGATTGTTTGAGGTCGATGACTCACTCCGTCATGATTTCGCACAAACAAAATGCTGCGTCGCATAAATTTGTATCGAAGTTAATTTTTAAAATAGAATCAAGGTATTTTAATGGTTTTCACTAATGGTTTACACCTATTAGAATTTTAAGTATCTAAATTGTTAATTACTTTGGTGCGCATTGTTTAAATTGACAGTTGTATTTAGCGTATATTATTCTTGCTATTTTGAAGAGTTCATTGACTTGGAGTGTCGCGAAGCCGTACAGTTAAAAGTGCATAGTTGTCGAAATTCGCATATACGACATTTGTATGTCAGAAAATTACTGGCGATAAATATGCATTGTTAATTTAATTTTAGAGATACGTCACAGACGTAACACTCCCCCCCCTTAGAATGTTGAATATCGTAGAGACTCAACAAGTATAATAATAGTTAGCTATCAGTAATTTTCTGTTACAATAATTTCAAATTACAATTATAAGATGAAAAGTTAACTATAAATACAACAACGTCTTTCATAAAATAAATAAAATGTTTTGAGAAATTTTTAAATAATTTCAATATGGTACGTTTAAAATTGTGTTTCATTTCGTACAAGAATGTTTACAATTTCCCTGTATTGAAATTTTTTCCTCTATGCTAGTTGATACGTGGGTGTCAATAAATTTGCAATCACATAATTTTGTGGATCAAGAAATTACTGATGAGAATATGAATATTAAATGTAATTTAGGGATACGTCACGGACGTAACACCTCCCCCTTTAGAACGGTGAATAATTCTTGCTACGTAGACTGATATTTAAGGGCTCTTCGTAATAATAAAAAAAAAATATTTTATATTTCTATCGTTTGTATCAGTTAAATTCCGAAAAGTTCTCCTTCTGGTTTTTCTGGGATGTGGATGTGGAATTTGTAGAGTTAGTTACAATGGGACGTGGTGGGAGGGGTGGCAAGGGTCTTAGATTTACAACTCTTCTTGGCTTAAACTCTTGTAATTCGTGTTCTTCTATTTTTGTAGAATGGTTTTCTTTTAATGACATAGATATGGTAGGTTTCGTTACTACTATTTCCTGAAGTTCGCTCGACATATCTCTTCTATTTCTAAAATATTGTCCTTCCGTATCATTTATCTTGTTCAACACTACTAATAAGTGTGTTACAGATGTGAATATTGATCGAAATAAATGTCTGGAACATCCGTATAGTTTTTGGAGTGTATATCCTCTTATTATCAGATCTACTATCATCTTCGTTAACTGCATTATTATTAATGTCATAATGATTCCTGAGCTTATTGTTCCATATTCTTCATATTTTTCTATTATTTTATTCCAAGTGCTTTGAGCAATATGAGTGAGTGTTTTTTCTGTTAGAAAATTTCTCATCAAGTCATCTTTTGCAGAATTTGCACTTTGTGTGAATTTTGCTATGGTATTTACGATGGATTTCTTTTCCATTGGAAAGAGTAATCTTTCCTCGAATTTTTCCAGATCTTGTTGTGTGTATATTCCACTTGTTGCTAAGGAATTCAGTTTTTCCGGTATCCAGTTTTTGATAATTTTAAGCTTGAAAACAGTGATATTTTTCTCTATTTTCCTCGGCGTAGGCGTCAAACTTATCCAGTTCTTGTCTACCTTATAATAGGGTGGAATTATTGTATCACACTCGATCTGTGTTCCTGTTCTGATCAAAATATGTGTTTTCGGCGTCAGAAACCAAGTAGTGTTTCCTGATATTACGGGAAGTTCGTCGTAACACTCCTTAGTATGGTGAATTTTTACGTTAATCGGGGTACATTTTATTATGTGTACCACCTCTCCTGCAAGTCTAGCAATGTATCCTGGCTTCTGCATAACATTATAAGCAAATTCATCTGGGAAATTTGATGTGAGGGATAAGGAATTTTGGATTTCTTTTCTCTCTAACTCGCACATTTTTGTTAAAATATTTAAATATAAACTTTTAAATTGCGCTCGAAAATGTTTTTCTACATGTACAAATTTCGAATTTGTATACGCAAAAATATCTATATTAATTAGATCTCGCTGTTGACTCACATCATTATCGAATAAAATGTTTACATTACTTTTTTCGTAAATAAATAATTTAGGATGTTCTGTTTTCGTTATAATTCTGTCGTAAAACTTAATATTTTCTACAGCGTTTAAAGAAAAAGATATATCATAAGTATTTATTGTATACATTACTTCCTGATTTGGTGATAATGTTTTTGTTACGGTGCCTTTAAATAAAACATCGTATTTGTTGTCAAAACAATTTTCGTTTGGAACATTCGACCATAATGCATAACCGGCTTGCGCGTCTATGCAACGTTCGTCCGAGAATTTGCATGTTGTTCCCGAGTTTAAATGTAATTTATTATTGTTTAAGTTTACTTTTGCATATTCTTCCATGAGCGTAATTTTTATGAGGCCTTGAACAAGAACATTATCCCAACATCCATAATCATCCGCGTAGGTGCCTCCTGAACAAGATTTTCCTTCGATTTTTCCTGCTAGATCGATTCCTACTGTTTTAGTCTCATTTATTTTAATATTCGCTATTGTGTGAGAATTGTCATATTTAAATATTCCTGTATTATGAATAAATTTACATTGCTCCGCGCCAACGTCGTATAAATATTCTTGTAAACCGTTTTCAACTGGACCTAAATGACTGAACATTCCGCAGTGATATATTGTTCGTCTTATTTCTATTTTACATTGAATTACATAACTTCTTTTGAATTCCGCTAATTGTAATAATTCTATGGTTGTATTAGATACTTGCAAATCTTCTTCATGGAAATCGCATTCCCCGGTATCCACTAAGGAGTATGTTTTTACTGCTGGACCAGCGAGCCGCAGTTGAATCCAATTATGGCTTTATTATATTTGATGAAGGTTAAAATTATGAAAATTTTTAATAATATTTTCTCCATTTCCTAAAACAGAAAGTTGTCTTACTATTTTTTTTGCCGTTAACAAGACTTAATTTCTTTGAGTGTACAGTTTTTGCTTTTCCTTTATAATTAATAGTGATACTGTTATTTTCATTTATTTTTAATATGTCAAAAGGGCTCTGGTAATGATCTTTTTCAAGTTTACCCGGTTTTTGCTCTTTAATTAACCATACTTTATCACCCTTATCAAACTGTACTGGGTTTATAAATTTATCGTAATAATTTTTGGATTTTTCCTTTGAAACTATTAAATTTCCCCTTGCTATTTGAGCAATTTCTCTCATGTTTTTAATTAATTTTTCTAAGTATCCGTTATATGTAGGTAATAATTCTGATTTCTTAATTGGTTCACTAGATGGAATTCTAGCAGGAGAAGCAAAAGCTATTTCATACGGTGTAAAATTGTGGCTAGTGTGTACGCTCGTATTGTAATGAAATTGTACGAATTCTAAAAATTCATCCCATTCGTATTTTTTTGTTGAAAATTTTTTAAGATATTCACATAATGGGTGATGAGCTCTTTCTAGAGACCCGTTAGATTGTGGGGAAAAAGCTGTTGTTTCGATCTCATCAAATTTAAATCTTTTTGCTATTTGTTTCATCATTTTGCTAGTAAAATTTGTTCCCCTGTCCGTTAATACTATTTTAGGTGATCCAAAAATACATATGAATCTTTTTATAAAGGCATCTGATACTGATTCTGCCGTTTGAGCTTTTAAACATGTTAGAATTATGAATTTCGATACTTGATCCTGAATAGATAATATATATTTATTGTTATTTTTTGTAATATTAAATGGTCCTACTATATCCATAGCAATCTTGTCAAATGTTTTTATTGGTGTGTCTATTATAATCATAGGTTGTTTAGTTCTTTTCCGTTTTAGTTTATTTCTTTGACAGTCATCGCAATTCTTTATTCTGTTTTGAATATCCGATTTTAAATTTTCCCAAAAATATTCTTCTTTAATTCTGTTATAAGTTCGATTTACACCGGAATGCCCTCCTATTGTAGAAGAGTGATACATATTGAAAATTCTGTCTCTATCTGTATTTTATACATAGTTGACGTTATTTGAACATATTATTATCTTTATATTCGAATTGTTAAAAATTTTAAAATTTCTTCTATCTCTATCTGACTTATATTTAAAATTTCAATATTTTTTGATATACTAAAAATAGATATTTTTTTCCTAATTAATATTTCTTTTAATATTCTGAATAACTTTACTAAATTTTCCTTAACGATGTTTGATGTCATTGATATATCGAGGCATAAAATAAATAATTTCCTATTTCCAATATTAATAATATCAATTTCCCACTTTTTTAGACTTGTATTTATTTTTAGATTTTTATTTTTTATTAATAAATCAGTATTTTCGTCTAGTGCTTTATAATCTTGTGTTACTAAATGTACAATGTTGTCATTTCTGAATTGAATTGAATTTTTTGAATATACTACATTGTCGCGTTTTTGTTTCTCAATTATATTATTTGTAGTACTTCCGTCTCTTTTTCTATTATTTCTGGTATGTGTTTTATTCGGTTTCCTTGGTCTGCCTCGTTTTGTTTTCATTTCTATCCGATTATCATTTAAAATCTTGATTTTGTCGTCATGATTCATTTGACTCGTTAATTCTATACTTTTATTTGATTCTCTTTTCTTTTGTGCTCTTGTAACTACAAATATTTCTATCGGATTTCGCGATAATGCATCTGCATTTGCATTTTGTTTTCCTGGTTTGTAGATAACATCAAATTCATAATCTGATAATTTGAGTCTTCATTTTTGCACTCTAGTATTATTGTCAGCTGATTTTAGCCATAAAAGTGGTTTATGATCCGTAACTATTGTGAACCTTGTTCCGTAAATATAGTTTCTAAATGTTTTTATTGCGAACATGATAGCTAAAGCTTCCTTTTCGTATGTGTGATATTTCAGTTCCGCCTTATGTAAACTTCTTGATGTGTAAGCTACTACCGGATCTTTACCTATTTCACCTTCAGATAAAATTGCACCCAAAGCAAAATTCGAAGCATTGCTCGTGATAATGAATGGTTCGTCAAATCGCGGATACAGCAAAACTGGGGCTTTACAGAGTGTTTCTTTCACATCGTTGAAAGCCTTTTCTTGATCTATTCCCCAAATGAATTTCTCATCTTTTTCTAGCAAAATATTTAAAGGTTTAGTTATTTTTGCATAGTTTTTTATAAACCTTCTATAGTAGTTTGAGAGTCCCAAAAACTCTCGAATATTCTTAACATTTTTTGGTGTCGGGAAGTTTTTTTACTCCTTCGACCTTTTTTGGGTCGGGTTTGATACCATCTCTGCTTATAATATGTCCTAAATAACAAACTTCTTCCTTAAAAAATTCACATTTCTTGGGTTCTAATTTTAAATTTGCTTCTCGTAATTTTTGTGCTACTGCGTTAAATCTTTCATTTGCTTCCTTCACAGTTTTTCCAAAAATGATTATATCGTCGATAAACACAAAGCATATTTTACCGATCAAATCGCCTAAAACCGTATTCAGAACTCTTTGAAACGTACGCGGTGAATTTCTCAATCAGAAAGGTAATACGCGAAATTCAAAACGTCCTAAAGAATTTATGCTAAACGCTGTTTTATGTATATCACTTGGTTTCATAGGTACTTGGTGAAAACCCGATTTTAAATCTATGACATGATAGAATTCAGTTTTTCCTAGTTGATCGAATATTTCTATAATATTTGGAAGTAACTATGGATCTGGAATTGTTTTTTCATTTAGTTTCCTATAATCTATAACTAAACTCCATCGTTTTTGTCCGTCTGTTAGTTGTTTTTTTGCTAAAATCCATGCTGGAGCGTTAAAAGCACTTTTTGAGTTTCTTACTAGATTATTTGTTATTAATTTTTGAGTTTCCTCTATTGCTATTTCCCTTAATTTGTGTGGCAAAGGAAATTGTTTTACATATACGGGTTTATCGTCTGTTAAATTTATTTCATGTTGTTCCACATTACATGATCCTAAACCATCTCCCTCTAACCAAAATATATCTTCATTTTCCAAAACTAGGTCCCTAATCGTTGTTTTAATATTTTCAGGCAATTCTTGATAACATATTTTTTCTAATAATTTTCCTTCTCGAGTAACCCCTTTTAAATCTTGTATTGAATCATTTTCCTCTATAAAATTTATTGATCCTAAATTTAAAATCTCATTCTCATTTATGTTAAAGTCCTCTATTATTTGAAACCCCTCCGGTAGATTGTCTATTTCGTAAGAGATAAAATCATATTCTTTTTCATTTCCATAAAGTTTATTATACTCTTCTAAATCTACTTCAATCTTTCTATTAAT
Source organism: Torymus aiolomorphi (assembly GCA_036365515.1). NCBI lineage: Eukaryota > Metazoa > Arthropoda > Insecta > Hymenoptera > Torymidae > Torymus > Torymus aiolomorphi. The sequence goes on along the minus strand of CM070873.1, from coordinate 3,095,214 downwards.
TATTGTCAAAAATTGTTTGTAGTCTATTGATCCGATTTCCTCAAAATCAATTGCCTGATCATTATTTTCAATAGCAATATTAATATTATTTATTAATGATCTAATATTATTTTCGCTGTCTTCCAGAATTTTTCCGTAATGTAAATCATTTATATTTTCTGATAAAATTTCATTTAACATTTTCTGTTGCAAATCTTCCTTTTCTTCTTCCTTTAATATTGGAATTGTATTTAAAATTTGTATTATGTCATCGTAAAATGTTATTTCCGATGTTATATCTACTTCACTTTTACTGATTAACTCGGGTTCATAAGATATTGAACAGGAGAACTTTCGAACCTCCTCATCAATTTGCAAATTCTCGGTTTGTTCATCCAATAATTGTACTTCTTGTTGATTATCTTTATGAATTGTAGGGTTTAATTTTTTTGTTTCATCGGTATTTTGCAGTATTTCCCTTAAAACTTCTTTTTGTTGCATCGTTATTATTGATTTCTTTACTTCACCCAATTTTTTTTAATTTCCCGTTATCATATTAAGATTATGGTTTAGTTTGTGAGCTGGTTTGAGTTTAATTTTGTTATCATTTATTTGTAAATAACCTTCGTCCAGTCTTAATCTTTGTTCAGTAAGAATTTTGATTCCTAAAATTCCGTCGTAAGGTAGACAAAAATTTTGTGGTGCGACATGAAAATCAATATTTAGTCCATTAATGTTTATTTTTATTTCTCCTAATGTTTCGATCGTCCTATCTGTGATACCCGATAAATGAATTTTCTTGCTTCCTAAAATTATATTAGAAGGTATCTGATTTCTTTTTATAATATTTAATTGAGCTCCACTATCTACAAGTAAATTACACACTTTACTTGTGTATGGATTCTCTATTTCAATATACTGCAACGAGTTTTCCAATTTTAGAAAATACATTGCAATTTTTGTCGCTGTTATCTTTCCCTGTGTTTGCTCTTTTTCAATGTTATTTATCTCAGATTCATCAGGATCAAATAAATTTATTTCAATGGCATCTGTATTTTCAGCTTTATTAAGTGTTTGATTTTCTGTAATATTTTGAGTTGCATTACTTAAATTCTTTGAGACTAATAAATCGATGTCCGTAACCGTCCTATCATTGCTATTTATGTTTATGCGTTTATCCTCATTAACTGTATTTATTTTAATATCTGCGCTATTTTCGAGTGGTTGTTTATTAACCCTTCTAGTCCACTCATTTCCAGAAGAATTTATTAGTTTTCCGAATTTTTTTGTTCATAGTTTGGTTTTTTGAAACATTGCTCTAAAGAATGCGTTGTGCTTTTGCAAATATTGCAAAACCTTTCTATCCTACTTTCTATATCTCTTAATATAAAGCAGTTTTCCATTGTATGACCCTTTCTCTTACAGTACGCACAGGTTGGTATCATCTTTGCTTTCTGTAATTTCCTACAATTTACTATCTCGTGTCCTGACATTTTGCAAAATTGACAGTATTGTTTTTTCCTGTTTCGTGTATTTATTTGTTCGTTAAAATTCGTATTTCTTGGGTGATAATTTTGCTGTTGGGTTTTATTGAATTCGTTTGTATTTCTTGAATTGCTTTGTGTATGATACGTGTATTTATTCTCTAAGTTTCTATAGTTTGGGTTAATATTTGGGTAATTGGTATTCATTTTTGAATTTGTGTTCCAATCTGGGCAATATACTGCTGTATGCGTGACCGCGTCGCAAATTCGGCAAGTTATTTTATTTCCAAATGGATGTTGCCTTCCTTGTATAGTCATAACTCCTGCCGTCTGGCAATCCGAAGTGTCGTGTCCTTCTAGCGCATAGATCGTACACCAAATTATTTTCTTTGTTACTTGACAATACTTCATTATGTGTTCGGGTTTATTGCACCTTTGACATACTGCCGACGGGCAGTTCTTCATTGTGTAGCTCGCGTTACCACAGTATTCGCAAAGCTCAGCGACGCTGGCACTTTTTTCACACACATTCGGACCGTGACCTCTTTCTTATTAGTGGACAACTTGTAACTGTGTGACCCATTTCTTGGCAATATTGACAATGACTTCCTTTTAAGTGATTTAATTTACAAGTATCTATCGAATGTCCCCTTGAAGTGCAAAATTTACAAATTAATTCCATTTTCTCTTTTGCGACATTGCAGAAATATGATAGATGATCTTTATTTTTACAATATACGCATGATGCATTGTCGCAGAATAGTGCCTCGTGTTCAGAATTCTTACAAATTTGGCAATGATATACTCTTGTGGTATTTATATTTGATTTTTCGAAACTATATAATATATCTGCGTTATCTTTTCTCATCATAATTCTTTTTTCTGTATTTGCTTCTAGATCTATTGCTCTTTGTATTACACTCTGTATCGTTTCGTGTTTTCCTAATGCAAATCGTATTTCACCTTTAAGACTGTCTTTAAAATAATTTAATATGACTGTTTCTAATTGGGTTTTAAAAATTGTAAAATTTCCTTCTGTAATATTTGGTTCTGACGCTTTTAATTCTTTAATTTTGGTACCTATTTCTGTAATCTTGTTAGCATATTCCAATACTGTTACGTTCGGTTCTTGATTTATTCTAATCAATTTTCCATTAAGTGTATGTATATCCTCCTTACTCGGATAAATTTTACGTATGTATTGAATTAAAACGTCAATAGTAGTAATATTTGCTTTTTTTAGGGCTTTATATGGTTCTCCTTTTAATTTTATTTTCAAAAGTCGTACTAAGTTTTCTTCATCTGCGTTATCAATAATGTCTTTTGCCTGTTGAAGTCTTTCTATATATTCTTCTGGTTCCATATTTTTTCCATCAAATTCCGGAACTATTTTTGCGACATCTTTGAGTGGTAGTTTAAGCTTTCGGTTTGCCATTTCTGTTTCGAGATTTATTAAATCTCTGTTTATTTGAATTTCTGGCTGTCCGTTATTACTTGTATTATTATCTCTAGCTAAAATCAGACTTTGTTCATTAAGTAATCCTTCTATGTCCATATAGTCGTTTTGCCTGCCGTTTTCAAAATATATGGAATCCTCAAAAAATGCAGGGCTCTTACTTGGTGTATTCGGTGTATGAAAATTAATTGGTGATGTAATATCCTGTTTTAATTCCGGAATTGATAAATTATTTATGTTTAATTTTGAAATATCTTGTTTTTGTGAAGGTTCTGTAATATTCTGTGTTTGTTTTAAATTTACTATAGTCTGTGAATCAGTTTCCGTTGGAAAATTAAGGTCTGTCTTTGAAGTTGATGGGGAAAATAATCTTTCACTAATTACTTTTGTTTCTGATTTATTTAGTATGTTAACGTAAGTATGTGGTTTATTTATATTCAATTGATTATCTGAGGGTGATCTTTGAACTTTTGGTTTACTTTGAAAAATATCGGTTCGCTTATTATTATCGTTTACTAGTTTTTTTAATTTTGGATCACTTTGGGTCTTTTGTCTGGTTATAATCCCTTTGTTTTCCTTATTTTCAGTACCTTCCTTAGTTGACATGACATATTACTCCTTTGTTTATGATATCTATAATGTTTCTTTTTAAATATTGTTTTATTATTAGTTATACTATTTTTTGTGTATACTTATATTTTTGTAATTGTTTTATATGATTTTATAATTTGTTTATTTGCTGCTTTTGTATCTTCATTTCTTCTATTTTCCGTTCACTTTATTTTTCTTAGTGCTTTTATATCTTATTATTTAAAATACACTATTTATTTATACACGAATTATTTGATTAATAATTTTTGTTTTAAATTATTATTCAATTTCCTTTCTTACATTTAACCCTTTATTCTATTCTTTATTTTTCCCGTATATATTTCCAACTTATTTGGCAATTATTCTTAATCTTTTTCCTATAATCTTTGTTTGTTCTTTTAATATTCTTGTTTATATGTATATTGTAATGTTTCTCTTTTGTTTTATTATTTTTCCTTTTAAATATTTTATTATTGATTTTTTTTCTCACTTGTCTTATTTTCTTTGACTGCTATTTTTTCCGTATAATATCTTTTGATTTCAATATGTACTTTTATTTTGACACTTACTATTTCACTTATAGTTTGTTATGAAATTTGTTGTTAATAACTCGACGAGCCGTACACGTTTATCTTCCGAAGTTTAAACGATTATGCTACAATAATCCTCTCAACTTCTTACTGCAAAACGAGAAGCTCGGAAGCAGTTAGTAGTGATATTTTTTAGTAATTTTCAAATACTATTCGTTTCCTCTCATTCCAGTCTTATTTTTCGTATAAATCTAGTGAACTTACGTTCGATTTGTACAGGAACCAATGTGAAGTCCGGAAATAATTGGAAATAAATAGTAATTGGTTTTACCCGTGTAGCACCGAATATTTGACGACTATTCGCTCAATATTTACTTGCCATTTTCGCAATTTTCGCTAATATTCCCTCAACGTTAATAAACATGAAAGAAACCCTGAGGGAATATCCCTGCAAACCTTGATGACCATTTTTCCATTCCTTTTCTAAAACGATCAAGTAGGCTACCATTATCGTAATATTGCAGTAATATTCGTACAAGATTAATTAATACTAGACGAATATATATATAATTAAGTTTCCTTAATATTTCCTCGATTAGGCAGTATGGCAGCAATATTCGTACAAAATTCATCGACACGAGAGGAGCATTCAATATGTATAATCCCCTATAACACTCATTATTAGAGAATATATCGAAGCAATATTGCTTCCATATTGCTTCGACATATTCGCTAATGTTCCCTGAATGTTAGTATACAGGTAACGTTAGTATAGTCAAGTTATTTATTTCACATAGATAAGGCGTAAAATTTTAAGTCCCCATTGTAAACGAGATATCAAAAACAAGGCAAGCCTTGTAATTCGGACTCTTCGTAAAGAGTCATTTGAACGGTTGAATTATACAGCTTATATATTCTCGGCCATCCAGTGTAACCACAGAAAGCGCTACCAAAGCGCCGCGTGGTGAATAAATAGCCGAAGCTTGCTTATCGAGTGTCATCCATCATAAGTTCCCCTTTATCACCGCTATGGGGCGCGCCTATAGCGCTTTCTGTAGATACACTGAATGGCCGAGAATATATAAGCCGTGTAATTTAACCGTTCAAATGACTCTTTACGAAGAGTCCGAATTACAAGGCTTGCCTTGTTTTTGATATGCCGTTTACAATGGGGGAATGGGCACCCAAAATTTTACGCCTTATCTATGTGAAATAAATAACTTAAATACTAACGTTACCTGTATACTAACGTTAAGGGAACATTAGCGAATATGGCGAATATGTCTAAACAACATTGAAGCAATATTCCTCCAATATTGAGTGTTATATGGGAATATATTGAATGCTCCTCTCATGTCGACGAATCTTGTATGAATATTGCTGCAATACTGCTTAATCGAGGAATCTTAAGGTGAAACTTAATTATATATTCGTCTAGTATTAATTAATCTTGTACGAATATTGCTGCAACATTACAATAATAGGTAGCCTGCCTGATCATTTTAGAAAAGGAATGGAAAAACGGTCATCAAGGTTTGCAGGAATATTCCCTCAGGGTTTCTTCCATGTTTGTAAACGTTGAGGTAATATTAGCGAAAATTGTGAAAATGGCAAATAAATATTGAGGGAATATTCGTCAAATATTCGGTGCTATAGGGGTATGTATGTTTATTATATACAATACAATAATTTATTTACCAATACAATCTGCTGGCTTCTGGTAGATCGATGCGTTGTAATTTTACTTACAATTCTTTTTCTATAATTGTTCTTTACGCTTAGAATTTACACTTGCATCTCTAAATTTACTACAAATAAATTATAAAATCTGCTTGCTAGATGAGTAAGGCTTACGATTACAATTTCAATAATTTATAAGATCTGCTTGCTAGATGAGTAAGGCTTACGATTTCAACTTGACTCGAATGTCGCCTGAGTTTGACGGAGCTCTCCAGGTTTCTTGTACGCTGTGACTGATTCGCGTGACACACGTCACTTCTTTTATAATACAAAATAATTAGGTTAAAGATGGGCCCGGTGACGTATCGAATTCATCTTTTGACAACTTATGTATTACAAGTTTTCTGGGTTGTCGTACTTGCGAAATGCTGAGCATTGCAAAGTGTGGCCTTTCGACTGCCGCGGAGTTCTGTGGCTTGGATTCTAGCTCGACCGTATGTTAAAAACTGTATGCGTTGTCTTCCTGAGTGGGTGACTCTATACGTCACAAGGTCGCATAAGCAGAACGCTGCGTAGTATTGAGTTGCATTCTCGCTTTTATGTGTCAGGAAATATCTGATACTAATTATGCTTTTTCTTTAAAATGAGAATACGTCTCCGGACGTAACAACGTTAACCCGGCACGCGATGACCAGGCTGGGGAAGATCCCGACGACGACGGATCTCCCAATGCCCGGGCGAGCGAGCAGCAGCCCACACCCCGCAAGAGAGGAAGACCACGCAAAGCACGGTTGGTGGTAACGCGAACCACACGTGTCATAGGGGCCGAGGCGAGCAAGCGCTCGCGAGTAACGGCAGACGCTGACGAGTGAAAGCCGCTACCACTCGCGACAAACGCAAGCGGAACGCCACGCCGAAGCCGCGGACAGGCTAAAGGCTCTCGGAACGCAACCACAACAAACCGCGTCGTAACGCCTTCCCCCCGACGTACACGCGCGGCGACGTGCCGAGCATGTCACTAACCTCTTAACCTCACGCCTCACCAGTGGACATAGTGACCAACTCTTTTCCCCGATAGGGCGAATCATCCAGGGATGAGCCGATAAGCGCCCGCGCAATGCGCGAAGGATCGCGACTCCGCAAGACCACGGGCCTGTGAGTCATCGAATTAAAATTGTAAAAGGAAACCCGAGTTGCTTACCTTTTTTCCTTTTTGTACTCCTCAAGCCTATTGCATGGCTCGTCGATTGCATTCTCCGTCATTTTTCTCTCTCCCCGCATGATAATTGTACTAATTCCGTAAGATGTGTTACAAGTGCAGAAGACGCAGAAGGACGCTCGGCCGAGAGAGAGAAAGAGAGAGAGAGCACGCGAGGAGCGCGCGCGATCTGTTTAGACTCTAGAGAGTCAATCAGTCTCGCTTGGGATAGCGCTCGCGCTTCTCGCTTCGATTACGCCAGGAAATCCCGTGACGGGTACCCCGTGTGAGTGTGTGAGAGTGGGTGTTGGTGCGCATCCAGCCACGATCTCGTGGCCCGTTCCCGCGAGAAGCCACCGAGAGCGAGCGACGCACCAGGAGCTGGTGCGACTGGAAAGCCGGCGATAGCGACTACGCAACACCTATAAGTGCCGGCTCGATACTTCTCTCTCTCTCTCTCTCTGACCCCCGCGGCAACTCGGGCCTCCTTCTGCGCCTGGCTGCGCCTCGCAAGGTGTCCCTTGTCCCCGATTAGTTAATAAACGAAAGACTCTACTTTACACGCACGAGTGGTTATTTACCTTACCCAGTTCTCCCTTAATAACTCAATCATTAAGATTCGCATGCAGCGTGCATTGCACGAGGTGCGCTAGCCTCGCCGCCGCACAGTGGGCCAGAAAAGAAGACAAAATTTCTAAGCCTTGCTTGAACCGGTTTTTGAGGATAAGATTTTTTATAATAGTGGATTTTTTTTGTTTTGATGTGGAGAATAAGGATCCGGTGCCGATTGTATATTATTTTCCCTCTAAACCTCGTGGGATACGAAAATACTGGACTAAATCTGTTATCGACAATTGTTGTAATTCGTCGATGCTAAAATACTTATTGTACCTCTCAAAAATAATATTCTTTAACGTACCAGAAAGCATTTTTAAGCTTAAAAAAAGTACTTTAATATAATTCCTTATTCGTACAAATCTGACCAATTCTGTCAAAAGCGTTATACACGGAAAACAATAATTCTTACCATTAAAAATATTACTTATGTCGACTGCAATTTAATATCAACTGATAAGAATTTTTCCATCGGTCTTACAGTCTTACAAATTAAATTAAAATAATTAATATTTATGGCAGTCAGATTGCCCTTGTTTATAATCACCCCCGCAGAATCTGAAATAAAAACTTAATTAAAATCTGGAAAAAACTTTGTTAGCAAAGGACGATCTGACTGCCCACCACCACCACATTGTCCGACGTTACTATAACGATAATCTGACTGCCATAAATATTAATTATTTTAATTTAATTTGTAAGACTGTAAGACCGATGGAAAAATTCTTATCAGTTGATAATTCTTACCACTAAAATAAAAAAAAATTGAGAAATGGATTTTGAAAAATTCTAACTCTGAGCTCGTAAAAGATACAGAGCTCTACACCCTCACACTTTTCTATTGTTAGATGGTAGTAAACTTTTTTATGTAAAAAATTTTGGCAGTATAAAAAAATATAACTTATCAATTTTTTTTTATTTTAGTGGTAAGAATTATTATTTTCCGTGTATAACGCTTTCGACAGAATTGGTCAGAATTGTAGGAATAAGGAATTATATTAAAGTACTTTTTTTAAGCTTTAAAATGCTTTCTGGTACGTTAAAGAATATTATTTTTGAGACGTACAATAAGTATTTTAGCATCGACGAATTACAACAATCGTCAATAACCGATTTAGTCCAGTATTTTCGTATCCCACGAGGTTTAGAGGGAAAATAATACACGATCGGCACCGGATCCTTATTCTCCACATCAAAACAAAAAAAAATCCACTATTATAAAAAATCTTATCCTCAATAACCAGTTCAAGCAAGGCTTAGAAATTTTTTCTTCTTTTCTGGCCCACTGTGCGCCGCATGCACTATATTTGTAGCTGGATAATTACCGAGCAGCCGGAGAATTAATTATCCGTTACAGTATATAGGTTTACATATTATGGGTCAATTCTTCTTGCATGTTCATATCATGACACATTATTTACAATAATACCTATAATATGAGCATTGAATACATGAATTCAATATTTGATATTGAATATTATTGTAGAGTTTTATTTATATGATGTATAAATACTCTGTAAGTAGGTCTTACATATTAATGTTGTAATTTACAGAATATTTTTTAATACTTCGTTATTAAATCGGTATCCATATGTCACTTATCAAATATTTATAATAACCCAGGCGGAAACAAAACTTAGCAAATAATTATTAATAAAAATATATAATTTAAAAAAAAAGTTTATAACTGTAAAGATAGGATTTGAGAGTATAGTAATAGTTTATAAAAGTTATCAACAGTTTTTTTTCTGCTATGAACAGCTAAAAAAAGTTTATAACAGTAATAAATTTTTTTTAACATTTTTAAGTCACGGTGCATAACCATAAAATCAATCCGTAAAAAGTTATTATCAGTTATAAACTTTTTTTACATAATAATAATAGTTATTAATAGTTTTAAATAGTTTTGAATGAATTTAAACTTTGAAATCATTCTTAAATCATTATTATATTAAATCATTATTAATTTTAACTTTAAAATCATTATTTTCAATTATTAAAAATTTATCATAATTAGATATTAATAAAACAAGATAGGTAAAGTAAAAACAAGATCACACATCGCACCCCTGCTTCAAAGCTCCTTCTATCGGCCCTTCCCACTTTCTGTACTGCGCAATTTCAGTCATTTTATCGTAATGCGTAAACTCTGATAAATTAAAACATTATGAAAAACATTGTGATAAAAAATTAAATTAAACAAATTTAAAAACGAATACAGTAATATCCGAGATGTCAGATAGGGGGCGCGCGAAGTCCGCCTGTGTTGCCTAGTAGCTTTAATATTTGGAACAGCATGTGATATAATGGTATAATTGTATAGTATATAACAAATATCTATATAACAAAAAATTGGAAAAATTTATTTTGCACTTTGGATATTGAAATGTTGAAATTGACTTAACGTGGTCAATCTGTCTCAAAGTGAAAATATAAAAAAAGTTTTCTAATTTTCTTTTTCGTAGCTATTATGCAATCATATGTCATTGTTCAACTGAAAACCGATTACAAATTTTTTCTTTTTCAAACTTATAGTGGTACGCTCACAGAACATTTGGCTTTCTCTAATAATCTTATTTTTTTCTTTTTCATTTCAGTAGTCAAAGTCTAGATTTTTGAAATAGTAATTATAATGATACAATATCATATAATGATATATGATTGTGAGGAAAAGTAAAAAAATTTATTTTGTACTTTGACTGAACATTTGCTAATCCTTATCCTAAATAAATGTCGATGTCAGAGAGTAAAAGTGCAAAATAATTTTTCTTCTTTTTACTGATATATATTTATTACATTAGTTATGTATTTTTTCGAAAGAATTTATTTCGAAAGATAATGTTACTACAACCTACTTTATTTATAACAACTGAATTTAGTACCAATTTAATTAAGTAACTCAGGAGAGTGTCAGGGATATGGATCAAGGATTCTGCTGAAACTTTGGTATAGGTTTTTTATATAGAAATATGAAGAAAGCTGCAATATTAAACCCTAACGCTCAAAAGAACTGAAGTTCTGGACATTTTTAGCTTTATTTTGAAAAAATTCTTGAAAAATACCTCTTCTTAAAACAGTGACTATTTAACATTAGAAAGTCTTGAATATCATTTCAAAAATAGAAAATAAAAGTAGAGAAAATGAGCTTTCATTTGCGAAGTAAAAAATGTCGATTCCTTCCAATGTTATGAAAGTTTAAATTTGAGCAACGGAAGTGCACCAAAATACACTGGCAGTGGAACAGTGAATTTTTGGGATCATACAGTGCATTTTCGATACTTTATTTTAAACTTTCATAACTTTATAAGAAATCGACATTTTTTAATTTTAAAAAAGGTAAATGAAAGCTCGTTTTCTCTAGATTTATTTTCTATTTTTGAAATATTATTTAAGACTTTCTAAATTTAAATAGTTACCGTTTTAAAAAGTGTTTTTTTTCAAGACTTTTTTCAAAATAAAGATAAAAATGTCCAGGACTTTAGTTTTTTTAGCGTTAGGGTCTGATATTGCAGCTTTCTTCAATTTCTATATCCAAAAATCTAACCCAAAGTTTCAGCCGAATCCGTGATCCGGAACCCTAACCCTCTCCTAGTTAGTTAATTAAATCGTCACTAAATATTTTATTAGCATTATTCTTTTTTCATCAAAAAATAATAAAGCAATAAACAAAATAAATGTCTGAGTAAAATGGAACAAATTAAAATACACAAGTAGCAATTTGATTTACATTTTTATATATTTGCTCTCTTTAGTCAAAAATTGACGAAAACTGATAATTTGACTTGGTTAGGAGCGCGAGTCTGGTCGCAAGCTAAATTTTTTTTACTAAAACGTCAAGCTAAAATCACTTTTATTAAAATAAAATGTTTTTCTCAATTCTCAGGCTTATTGTAAAAGTAATTAAAATACAAAAGCAATTTTCTGTCAAGAAAAAAATGTTTAAAGGATAGCTATTATGTTTTACTTACTGTTATTACTGCAATATGTCTGTACGTAACATATTGCAGCATAATGACAAAACATTTTTATTCAAGCAAGAGTCATAGCCGAGCCTGTCACCCATATATCCGTTGTCTGCATGGTCATAGCATGACTACCAACGTGTACGAAAGATACCGATATAAGAACTGTGCGTGCTCGAGTTCTGCTTCGCTCGCATTGCTGACTCTCTTCGCTGTTCGACGCACGCATGCTGAACAGACGAACTCGGCCGCGCACAGCTGTTCATTTGACTTTAATAATGCAGGTCCCCTTTCTATGCGTGTAAAAGCAACGGGGCAGAAATTCATGCAGAATTTCTGCAGGATTTTCTGCATAGTTTCTGCATTTTTACTACAAACTTTCTACATAATTTCTGCAGAAATTTCAGCACAAATTTTGCAGAAACTCTGCAGAAGTTATTCAGAAATTATGCAGAAGCTATGCAGAAAGTCCTTCAGGAATTCTGCAGAGAGTTCTGCAGGATTTTTTCATAAGGGTAAAGCTGTTATAACTGTTTTAGCCCTCTTTTCAAATCGTAATTTTTCGAGAACGGTTTTATGTATATGTTACTAGAAAATGGAAATGACGCACGATACGCGTGCGGATTGTTGACTTGCTTTTGTTTTTTATTGAGGTTAATTTACAGCGAGCTCTGCAGAAACATGAAATTAGATACGCTGGCCAATTATTTTGAGTTTGCATTAATTTTTCGAATATTGGCGATTTAAAGTCAATATAGTAATTAGTCTCTCTCACTTTTAGATACAAATTTTAAAGTTTAATCATGTTTGAACTAATTTTTCGAATAATCACTTTAATAAGTGAATATAGTAAGAATTACCTTCACTTAATTTTGAGATAAATATTTTACAGTTTAAACATTTATGGTTCACGGGCATAAGTATAATTATATATACACTCATTTTGCCTTTACAAAGTTAAGTAAATATTTTTATTAGCTGCTGCTGATATTTGTGTTTACATAATATTTTATTTGCTTGTTTTATTAAGATGACGTAAGAAATGATAAAATCAACTATCAACCATATTTTATTGAAAAGAAAAGAAGAGGATGACGAAAATTATAACAGATCATTAAAAAAATAAAAATTACAAGTATAATTTCAATTTTTATAAGATTTACACAATTATTTATAGTAAAGATACACAATTGTTGAATAATATATTTATAATATAAAAAATGTTATTATTATATATGATTTTGAAAATGTGAGTAAGTTGATCTCATGGTAGATAGCAATTTTTTAATTTTATATTTAAAATATTACTTTTCTTTTAAATAAAATAAGTGTCAAATAACAACTAATTTTAATAATAAGAAAAAATATGGAATTTTTAAAAATATTAATGAATTATTAAATCATTGAAAAAGAAGCATAGTGATAAACATATTTTATATTTCAAATATATACTATATACATAGGAACGATACATTAATTTGGAGGAAGCTACGTGCCAATGAATTAGCAGTGGTTTTTTACGTTTATAGTGAATTGGGTTAAAACTAACAAAATTATAACACTTAAATACAAAATAACTTTTCTAATCTATGTAGTGGTCACAGTGGCGATGGGAATAAAGTACTATATGTATTCGAACGGTTTTATTCTGCCCCTTATCAAGGTGTAACGTTTGGTGACTACGATAACACTATCTTTGAAGGTATCTAGAGATGCTTCAATGTTGGATTGCAGTCTTCGATGAATGATGGTAGTGTATCACAAATTCAAGGTCGTGTTGAGAACCCAACGACGAAGTATATGTAGTTGTTTGCAGCTAATGGCAGTCATGGTAGAATATACTAAGAAATAGGCCGCTAACGGTTCTACTGCCCAGGTTAAAGAATGTTAAGACAAAAAAGTTTTGTCTTTATTTTTGTTAAGACAAAAAAGTTTTGTCTTTATTCTTTAACCTGGGCAGTAGAACCGTTAGCGGCCTATTCCTTAGTATATTCTACCATGACTGCCATTAGCTGCAAACAACTACATATACTTGGCCGTTGGGTTCTCAACACGACCTTGAATTTGTGATACACTACCATCATTCATCGAAGACTGCAATCCAACATTGAAGCATCTCTAGATACCTTCAAAGATAGTGTTATCGTAGTCACCAAATGTTACACCTTGATAAGGGGCGGAATAAAACCGTTCGAAACGTTGGACATATAAGTTTTGTCTTTATTCTTTAACCTGGGCAGTAGAACCGTTAGCGGTCTATTACTTAGTACTTTATATTTTATTTTTATTTTACATATTTTAATTCATATTTTTCAGATTCTATTATTTTCATACTTATTATATTTAAGCATCTGCTATTTGTACGATAGATTTATTTACACAAAGTATATACATTGTAAAACGAACACCAGTCGCGATTCGAATCTGCCGCACGAAGGCGATGAGCGTGCGCGCAACTCCGCGCGTATCAAATCCGTCTCGGAACGCGTAATGTTTCCGTCATCCGTCGCGAAGCTACTTATTACTTCCTGCGACTCACGGCACCCATCTTGATGTGAAAAAAACCACCCTCGATAACGGGTTTTCGCTTATAACTCGCGAACGATGAGAGATACCGAAAAAAGTCCCAAACAAAAGTTGTAAAAAGTGAAATTTTATACAAAAATTACGTATCTTTTCCTTGTTTCTCTTAAAATTAATCTTGAGAAAAGCACGCAGAAGTTTCAAACCCCGAGTCCCCGAGTGAGAAGGGAGGCGTGGTCTGGCCGCGCGGCAGCGGCATCATAATACAGCCACGAGCGCCATCATAATACAGCCACGAGCGCCAAAACCATCCGAGCGCTGCCGAGCGCGGTCGAGGAGCACCGCCGACGCGCTCTCGGTTTGCAACTTCTGTGTGCTTTTCCCAAACTTAATGTTATCAAAACAAATAAGTGATAGGTCATTCTTGTGTAAAATGTCACTCTCTACAACTTTTGTTGAGGACTTTTTTCGATAACACTCATCTTTCGCGAATTATAGGCGGAAAACTGTTTTCGGGAGTAGTTTTTTCGCCAAATTAGGGGTGACGCCGGCGTTTTTGGATGCTGTATTTTTTACCATCGTTTATAAACGGTGTGTTCTAGCAAATATCGAAAATGCAGATGTCTACCCGACATGTTGATTTCAGCCCTTCCTTTACTGGACTAGTAGACAACCTAACAATTCTGAACTGACTCATGCTGTAGCATGCCTGTGGCTGGCATGCGTGCTGGGCTGATGTGGTTGTAGAAATGCATACTCTGCTGCCAGAATTACTGTTTTGATAACTTTTAATGGAAGGAAAGATCTCAGGCACAGGTAACTATTTTTATGATTTATTATGCAATATTATAAATTAAATCTTTCAAGTCTATATTTTCCTAATTATATGTTTCTTAATTTGGTTTACTCTCTGTGAGATTTACAATTTTTCAGCTCATGAAATTACTCTTATCTTGAACTTTACACTCTTGTCGATTTTAATGCATGTCCAAGGGGGTTTTTGATTGAAAGTCAGGAAAACACTTATCAATAGAAAAATGCATGAAAAACTGTTTTTTCGAATACCATGATATTTTGGCAGATAAAAGGTCCAATAAAATTGTAAAGTAAATAATTCTTACATTAGCAAAAGTTGTATCTAGTCGAAAGTCGTCGGTTTTAATTAATTCCTTTTGAGTTTTTAATATACTAGCTACTAAGTGACCATGTCCTCGATTCAAGTAATGCATTTGTGGATCTAAACATAAAAATATATATTTTATAATGCATGAGATGTTACTATATTTGACAAAATAAGATACATAATTATTTTATACTAGCATTATCTATCTGGCGCGCGTCGTGTGCCCTTAGAAATTTGTGTGTATGTGTTACCGCCACGTTTTCCACTCCACGTACTGGGCATGAGCGGGCACAATCTTTATTTATCACTCTGAGAATTTCATTTTCTTAAGAAGGGATCGGTAATTGACCAGCTCAACAAATTTAAGCTGTAAGGAACTAGAACTTTCATAGCATTTTTAAATTTCTCATAAAATTTTGTAAATGTTGGAGATTGAACTTTTAACACTTTAAAGTCTTACAATGTATGAGGGTCATTCTTGTGGAATTCGCAATTTCGGGGCGCAGGTGACTTTTGAAAATTAATCCTAGACCATATAACATTAAAGTACTATATAAAATATGAACTTTAACCAAATATTAGCTACGTAGGTATCTTACATTTTGAGATATGTAAGTAAAGAGTTTGAAAAATGACTCTTTTAAGGCCATTTTTAGCTGTTTTTGGAAATTCTACCAAAATTCGAAATCGCAATTTATCTCAATCTACGACATGGCATTTTGTTTTGTCACAGTATATGTTTTACAGGGAAATTATTTTCAATTTTTTTTAATGTAAGAGAAAGCTATATATTACTAAATGTAATGGTTCATTTTCAAGAATTTTTTGGTTTTTTTAGGCACGATCGCTTCTCG
Organism: Torymus aiolomorphi; assembly: GCA_036365515.1. Taxonomy (NCBI): domain Eukaryota; kingdom Metazoa; phylum Arthropoda; class Insecta; order Hymenoptera; family Torymidae; genus Torymus; species Torymus aiolomorphi. Next base: position 3,079,219 of record CM070873.1, on the reverse strand, counting down.
GGAGAGCCTTATATTTTCACAAGAGTAAAAATTGTAAACCCCCCAAAAGCTAGCAATTTACGGTATAAAAACTATTTTGAAAACGGTATAAACAGGCGGTAAAATACACGACTCGAGTTCGCCTGCTCAACGACGACTCGCTCGAACAACATCATAGCAAAGCCGAGGCCGAGCGCGCTCACGAGGTCTCGGCGACAGCCATGTTGACTGTGGCGGGCGTAGCAGGCCTGGGCAGCGAGCCCGGACGAAGCTTACACCTACACAAACATTACACTGACACCCAAACACAACAGGACTCCGACGATGAACACGATACCCGGGAACACGAGGCTTTGGGGCAGATGGGAGACACGTGAACGATGATGCGACACAGTTGCTGGCATGCGCAGAATGACGACCGCGCCCGTGAGCGTGAGAGACACCTACGCAACGCGGAGCAGACATGTGCGCAAGTAGCAGAGAGAGAGAGAGAGAGAGAGAGAGAGAGAGAGAGAGAGAGAGAGAGAGAGAGAGAGAGAGAGAGAGAGAGAGAGAGAGAGAGAGAGAGAGAGAGAGAGAGAGAGAGAGAGAGAGAGAGAGAGAGAGAGAGAGAGAGAGAGAGAGAGAGAGAGAGAGAGAGAGAGAGAGAGAGAGAGAGAGAGAGAGAGAGAGAGAGAGAGAGAGAGAGAGAGGTATGCATGCTCGCTGGAGCGAGAGAGAGAAGAGAGAGTGAGTCTATGTCCGAGCGAGAGATAGATAGATAATACTTTATTTCCCTTCCCGGCAAAATTATAAATACACAGAGTATAAATGAGTAACTTCACGTCGACTGTTCAGGCCGAAATTTTAGCTTTGCTCAAAATTCTTTTACTCATCCCAAATTAGCCTCAAAACTCAAATATAAAGTTTTAGAGCAAAATATGCAACCGCTCTAAAGTTACAATTAATTGAAAATTTGAAAATTTTGAATTTTTTCATAAATCTTCAATTTTTATGATTTTTTAACTCAAAAACTTGAAACTTTTTGTATAGCGTATTAAATGGTAAAATTTGTAAATTGTAAAAGTGGAGTTGCTCAGAATTTTTACAGATCGATGCCAATTATTTTGCTAATTTAAACTTGATAGAACACCATTCAAAATATGCTTGAGGCGAATGCGACTGTATCAATATCCCTCACGCAAGGCTAAGAGATTTGTAAAAAATGTTACCTTTAAAATGCAACTTCGATTAAGATGGAAATAGATCATTTTTTCACCGTCTCTACAGTTTTAATTTCACATAACTTTTTTTAGCGATCCTTTTCCATCTTCAAATAGGTGCCAACTTAAAGGTAACATTGGTTCTATCAAGTATAAATTAGCTAAATAATTGGCATCAATCTGCAAAAATTCTGAGCAATTCTACTTACAACTTGCAAACTTTTTCACATTTAATATGCTATACAAAAAGTTTCTAGTTTTTGAGTTAAAAAATCATAAAAATTGAAGATTTATGAAAAAATTCAAAATTTAAAAATTTTCAATTTATTGTAAATTTAGAACGATTGCATGTTTTGCTCTAAAACTTTATATTTGTGTTTTGGAGCTAATTTGGAATGGGTAAACAAATTTTGAGCAATTTTCAAATTTTGGCCTAAACAGTTGACCTGAAGTTACCCAAATGTACATAATTATGTACATTAAGTTCGAAAAGGCACTTCATAAGTCCTGGTTGAAAATAATCCCCCATTTTGTCGATAATTTGTTGTGCAAACCCCAATTTTGTCGCTAACGCCGCACAGTAGGCAGAACTGAATAATTGTGCCTGCGACTAGCTGCAGCTGCTGAAAAGGGTAGAGGGCGGTATTCGGAAAACATGTATAGGTTAGGCGCGCTAAATAAGTACCCGTGACTCGACTGTTAAGATAAAATTGAAAGGGTTTATTATGAATTAGGTTAATCGCGCAAAAGGGGCGCAAATCCGAACAAGTACGAACATAGAACGCGACAGGCCGAGACTTTAAACTACGCACGCACGCTCGCGGCCGCCAATGCGCGACGGCAACAGATTATTCCGCGACAATAAAAACGCATACATCAAGCGCGACTTACTCGCAGAATCTATCGCGCTCGGCAGCTATCTCTCTCGCTCTCGCTGCTATCGGGGCGTGGATAGAGCGTGCTTCACTGTCCCCGGCCTATGCTATCGCTGTCTCTTTCTCTCTCTTCCTCTCGCTGTCTCTCGGTCGGCCACTCTCGCTGGTGTCGGCGCGGTGGTCCTTGGTTGCAGTCGTGGAGGTGCGGCACACACACCAAGAACTCTCACGATACGCGGGGTCACGAACGACCAATTGTTGCGTGTCACGGCGGTCAACAAGATGGCCGCGCGCTCTCGTTCGCAGCGGCGCGTTGGCCTCGTCTTCTTCTCCATCTGCTTCTGGCTTGTTCCGCGTGGCGCTCTGTCGATCACGATACGTGTAAGCGCGTGAGATTCGGATCTCGCGACGCAGTATACGTGATTCCCTTACCTGATCTCGGCGCCCGTTACACCCCCCACCCAGATTTGGCGTACTCTGGACGTTATATCGATCAGGAAGGATATAGGGCGCTGACGCTAAAAATAAAACGCGGACGACTAGTTTTGGGTGAGGGTCTTTATTGGACCCACCGAATACATTTATTTCCTCTTGGGAGGGTGGTTGGCCCGGCCTGGGTACCTGCGCGCCGCTCTCGGGGTGGCTCTGCCGCAGACCGGGCAGTACCAGGTGGCTGGCTGTGGAGGCTGGTCGACCGGACCATCCATGGCTCCGGCCAGCTGTTCCTCCCAGCGTCGGGCCTCGTCGAGGCGCGCTCCGGCCTCCGCGAAGGACTGCTCCTCGGCTTTCCGCGGTGCTTGGGCCGCCCGCATCTCCTCTGCTGCTCGCCGGCACTCCGCACGCCAGGTGGCGGTGTGCTCCAATTCTTCCTTCTTATCTTCAACCATACGCCGCCACCCGGCGGTCTGCTCCGACAGGGCTGGGTGGGCTCTGCACCATCTCTCAAATGCGGCAAAGGAGGCGTCCCGGGCACGCTGGGCTGCCTGGTCGCGATTACGGGCCCGCTCCAAGGCCGTCCGCATCTCTCCCCAGGTAGCTGGGGGGTGGGCGTCATCCTCCTCGGTCTGGGTGACGCGCTCGCAAGTGGCCACTCGCAGCCAGCCGGGATCCGCTGGAGGGGGACTTAGATCATCCTGGGGCGAGGAGATTGGGACACACGGGCTTGCGCGACCAGCTTCCGCTTTCCCGTCGTCCCAGTCCGCCATCACGGGACGCTTCCTGCTCGCCTCCTCTTCGCGCTCCCGCTCCCGCTCAAGCTGCCTCTTGCGCATGATGTATAGGGCGGCCTCGATCGTCCCATGGGCCACCACTCCCAGGTCCATCCGCATGAGGGCAGCGAGGACCTCCCCGAGGGTCTCCTCTGAGATTTCCAGCATCTGAAACAGAGAAAGAGGAAATTTGGTAAGGTCGTGGTGTTGGAGTTTTGGACGTCGCAGGCTCGCTATGGTTTCCCACCGGCCGCGACGTAGGAAAGCGGAAGGGTCAGGTGGCTTTCCAAGGGCGCCCGCGTTCTAGCTGCGGTTGGGATGGGGCGGATGGAACCACCGGATTCAGCCCGAGTGGGTCTACTACCACTGCTCGAGCACCCGGGGGCCTCCCGCGTCTCCTCGGAAGCGTTTCGCCCGTAAGGGCGTCGACGGGGGGCCCGCCCATTGGCGCGGCCTCCGCGCCGACTGTCCCTTCCGGCTCCCCAGGTTCTGGCGAAGCAGAGTGGTCGCTTTTCAGCGGTTCCGTAGTCACCACCTCTTCTACCTCACCACCGTTGCATACCAATCTGTAGGTGTTAGGTCCAAGGGCATCCGTAATTCAATACAGACCTTCGAACTTCGACGCTAGCTTCGCCGCAATGCCCTTGGCGGCCGAGGATAGGGGATGGCTGCCCTTCCACACTCTGTCACCTGGTTTGAAAGTTGGCTCGCGCCTGCCGGCGTCATAGTAGCCGGCTTGGCATTCTTGAGCCGCGCGCACTCTAGAAGGGGCGCGCGCTTGTAACTCTGAAAGAGCCTCCATATGCTCCTTCCAGCGAGCCAACCTTTCTTCTTGAGCCGAGTTGTCTGCTGCTACCTCTTGCATCCTTCGTTGCGTGCCAGGGGGTTCTGGCTGTCTCCCATAGAGCATTAGAGCCGGGCTCATCTCAGTAGAACTTTGCGCAGCTGTATTCATGGCGAAGAGAAGTTCCGGAATCTTCTCGTCCCATGTACTATGCCGCTCCGTAAGGTGGGAAGCGACCATCGTCTTTAGGGTACGGTTAGCTCGTTTTACCGGATTAGCCTGAGGGTGATAAGGAGGAGAGCGGGTGTGATGCACACCGCGCTCCCGCAGGAAGTATTCCACGGCATGGTTCTTAAACTCTGTGTCGTTGTCAGATAAGAAGACTTCCGGGCAACCGAATCGTAGAAAGATCTTCTGATTTAGTTCCGCTATCACCGTCTTAGCGTTGGCCTTACGTATGGGAGATGCCTCTACCCGCCTGGCGAAAAGGTCTTGAAACATAAGGATGTACTCGCAGCCTTTGGAGCTTCGAGGCAACGGTCCGATGATGTCTCCAGCCACGACTTGCCAGGGTTTGTCGATGACTCGGCGCCCCATGAGGCCGGCTGAAGCCCTTTGTTCTACCTTGAAGCACTGGCACGTCTCGCAGTTTCGCAAGTACTCCTCCGTTTCCGCATAGTAGCGTGGCCAGTAGTAGCGTAGCGCGACTCTGGCGAACGTCTTCTCTCTGCCGAGATGTCCAGCGGTGGCGTCGTCGTGGCATTCCTGCAACACCTCGCGACGATGCTCTTCTGGCATCACCAGTTTCCAGGCATCGTCACCGTCGCCGATGGTTGAGTCTATCTCTGAGTTGGGACGGTACCGATAGAGACTGCCTGCTACGAGTTTGTAGGTAGGATAGTCATTGGGCTGCTCTTTGACCTTGGCGCATCACTCCTAGTTCAACGTGTCCTCGGTGTCGGCGAACCACGACACCGCAGCTACTTCTAACCCGTCCTCATCCTCATACATACGAGAGAGGGCGTCTGCCACGTGGGTCAAGGCGCCTTTGCGGTGTTCAACGGTGAACTTGTGGCCTTGCAGCGCCAATGCCCAACGAGCCAACCTGCTCGTTGAGCTTTTCAGTTGGCAGAGCCATCGCAAGCTGCTGTGGTCTGTCACTAACTTTAACTCGTAGCACTCGATGTATGGGCGAAACTTTTCGATGGCCCATACTACCGCGAGACACTCTCGCTAGGTAACGCTGTAGTTACGCTCCGCCGATGTTAGCACACGGCTGGCGAACTCGATCACCCTCTCCTGCCCTTGTAACTCTTGGAGTAGCACTGCGCCTAGGCCCACGTCACTCGCATCCGTCTGCACGATGTATAACCCCTCAGGATGGGGTCGGTGCAGCACCGGGGCGGTCATCACCATCGCCCTCAGCAGATCGAAAGCATGCTGCTGTTCCTCGAGCCACTCATACTTCTGGTTTTTCTTATTGTTAGTCAGATTCGTGAGTGGCTCAGCGATGGTAGCGTAGGTCGGGATGAACTTCCGATACCATGAGGCGGTGCCTAGGAACCTCCGCAGTGCATTCAGGTTCTGGGGCACCGGGTAGTTCCTAATTGGTTCGATCTTGGGCGGGTTAGGCCTCGTGCCGTCCCGGTTAACCAAGAAAGCCAGGTATGCTACCTCTGGCTTGCAGAAAACGCACTTATCTGCATTAAGCGTCAGCGGCTGCCAGCCGTTCTAGCACCATTCGGAGGCACTCCTTATGCTTCTCGAATGACTCGGTGACAATTATAATGTCGTCGAGGTAGGCATAGACGTACGGCTCTAGCTCGGGTCCGAGCACCTGGTCTATGAGCCGCTGAAAGGTGCCGGGCGCGTTCGTAAGCCCATACGGCATCTGCTGGAATTGGTATAGCCCCATCCCATGGACCGTAAAGGTTGTTATAGGTCGCGCTTCCCCCGCCAGTGGTATCTGATGGTACGCACTCTTAAGGTCGAGCGTGGAGATGAACTTCGCCTTCCACAATTTCCGCAGAATATTCTGCATATTCGGTAGGGGGTAGGCGTCTGGTTCCGTGACTGCGTTCACCTTGCGCAGGTCTTCACAGAAACGCTGTGTTCCGTCTCTCTTCCGGGTCATCACTATGGGGCTCGACCAACCGCTTCGAGAGGGCTCGATCACGCAATTTTCGAGCATCTCCTTTACTTGGCAATGCATCTCTTCTTGCACCTTATCTGAGACTGGATAGTGCTTCTGCTTAATTGGTCGAGTGTCCCGCAGAGTGATCTCATGCTCCACGCCCTTTACGCATCCTAAGCCTGGCGGAAGCTTGCTCAGGACGGAGTCTACCATTACCTTCAGCTCCGCCCGCTGAAGGTCCGTAGTGTCCTCGAGCCCGACAGCAGACACTGCGCTTGGATCGGTCGTCAAGCTGACTACTTCCAGCTCGACATAGGCTTCTGTGTCCTTACAGAAGAGCCTATCCGTATCCTGGTCAAGTACAGCCCTGAACGCACGTACAAAGTTGACGCCTAAGTAGCAGTCTGCATCGAGCTGGGGCATAATGGCAACTCTAATTTCGCGAGTAAGCCCCGCTACGGTGAGTGGGAGAAACACGTGGCCTAACAAGGGGCTGCGACTACCATCCGCAAGCCTCACGCCTTGTTTCTCGGACGCTACGAACTCTTTCCCGAGTGCCGTGGCCAGTTGGAGCCCGACGGTGCCCATCAACGTGGTGGATGCTCCCGGATTCACCAACGCTCGGAGGTTGAATTCATCCACCTCAATTCGAACCCACCACCGCGTCTCTGTGTTGGTTGGTCGGCCGACGGACGATTCTTCTCGGTCGGGAGGCGGGTGAGCATCTGACTCCTCGGAGGCCGGGCGAAGGTCGCACGCGGCTACAGTGTCCTCGCACACTGGAGTCGTGTTCGGATTCGGCACTTGGAGTGCCGCCGGGGTTGGCTCGAGTGGGTCTACTACCACTGCTCGAGCTCCCCGGAGACTTGGGGTGGGGACGATTTCCTCTAATCGCCCCCCTTTCCGTTTCCCGAACAGTTAGGGCAATACCTTGCTATGTAGTCGATCTTGCCGCATGAGTAACAACTCAGCAGCGGCCTTGGCTCCCCTGGGGTTCGACCCCCGGGATTGGCAGGCGGCGCGGAGTCCCCTCCCGAACTCGCGTCCTTGCCGGCCGGAGTGGGCGCCGGGGGCCTCTGCTGATGGCCACGCCCTCTACGCGGGCCACCAGGCACATGCCTCGATGGGGGCTCTGCTCGAGGGCTTGTCAACTCGGCAAGGCTCTGCTTTAGCACCCGGCGAAGCATGTCCTCCAAATCCTCCGATTTGTGCTCTGTCATGCCGACCGCAGCAGCTAGTTTGCCCTCCTTGGCGTCTGCCTTGGGCTTCCTCCGGCAGTAGCGTCGTCGCTGGCTGTGGAGGGAGCCTATAAGTTCTGGAATTTTCCTAAGTCTGCTCCGCCTCCACCGCCAGCTCTAACAGACCCTCTACTATCTGGAAGTCTGTCCTCCGAACTATGGCTTGCAGCTGTGGTTATCTGCCACTTCCGCACAACCAGGCCCATATCTCACGAGTGGTAAAACCCCGACCTTGAGAGATTTGCCGATGTGCCCTGTGTGGTCTGGTGTTGCCATCTCGTACTTCTCGCCAGATACCGGCGATCACCCCCTCCCAGGCTGTATTTCCGTCCCGGAAACCAGCCTGGTCCCTGGGGCGAGCTGACGGGGGCGAACGTTGCCGTTCGTCCGATGCTCCTGGCTCATCCGCTGCATAAAACGTTTCCTCAAAGTGGATGTTCCGTCCTGGTCTCGCGGCATGTATTCTGGTGCTAGACGCCGCCTGTAGCTGCTGATCTGTTAGTCTCTGCTACAGAGACCGGACATCTGTTATTAGATCTACTAATAATGTCCTGACGTCTTTAGGCATCTGGAATTCTGTTCTATTTGTGGACCGGAGACGCAGCATCTCTTCAGGCTGTGATTCCGGTCCATCATCAGCTCTCTCTCTAAATCCATCTTCGCCGTTGAGATCTTCACCTGCTGCGTTGTTCGCGTTATCGCTTCTCCTCGATGACTGGTCCGTGTTCCGGGCGTCTGGGTTACGTCCAATGTCATCCGTATCCTGCGGTTTTTGTGGGTGTTGGTTTCGTGTTGCTGCTTCTCTGGTTGTCTTGAGGACAATCTGTAAGATTGCCTCGCTCTTGATGATCTTGTTCAGCGGCGATTCTACGGATGAGCTCCTCTCGGAGTTTCATCCTCCGAGCTATAGCATCACCTGTGCCTGCTGACTCTTCAAAGTCTTCCGGCACATAGATCCCCAACACCGACTGGTGCATCCGCTCAGAAAGGCGGAATACCGAGCCCTGTTACTTCAATTCGAGTCGTGACAGGTATTCGTCGTTCTTACTTCGGGAGATCGACTGTAACCACTCTTCCACTGCCGCCTCAATATCGTAACCCATGACGCTAACAGTCGCCGGTTGTGTGAGTGCAAGGGGATTGCCGCTCAATCCCGCGAACATTAAGGTGACCTGTAACCACTCTTCCACTGCCGCCTCAATATCGTAACCCATGACGCTAACAGTCGCCGGTTGTGTGAGTGCAAAGGGATTGCGCTCAATCCCGCGAACTTTAAGGTGCTTTGGCACTGTCAGTGGTATCCTTCACAAGGTACCTACTGAATTACCACTGACTAAGGAAAACACGAATTATCCCAACTGGTGGTTCGGTCTCTAATCGCTAGACCAGGGTAATTCGCTTTTTAACCTGCTGCTTGGAGGCTATGTCGCTTTATGGTTATTGCACAAACGTAATTCGCTTGTTTGCGCCGTGTGCAAACGTTTTTATCGCGTGTGCGAACGATTCCACGTATGCGCACACGACAAAATAGGTGCACTCGCGATTTCGTGGATGCGTAAGCGTTTTCGCGGGGTTTTATGTGTTTAATTGCAAATTGTAAATAAATTAATTAACTTTTCTAAAGTCTACTTCCTGCGCAAACCTATTCGGCACGCGAGCAAACGATTCCGTGCCGAAAATCGAAATTTGCGTTTTCCGCGCCCTGCGCATGCACGGCACTAAAGTCACTAGGTGCGATACATTCACCAGCGCTCGCACAAACGATTCCGCGCCCAAAAACAAAAATCTAATTTTTCGACCCTTTGCGCATGCGCAAACCAGAAATTAGTGAATTGCGCAGACCTCCCTATGAGATACGCTAACGATTCCGCGATAGTGATTTTCCACATTTTATTTACGGTTTCTGCGCATGCGTGGCCTCGAAATTACTGCACGCGTGTGCGAACGATTCCGCGTATGCGCACACGACAAAATAGGTGCACTCGCGATTTCGCGGATGCGTAAGTGTTTTCGCGGGGTTTTATGTCTCTAATTGCAAATTGTAAATAAATTAATTAACTTTTCTAAAGTCTGCTTCCTGCGCAAACCTATTCGGCACGCGAGCAAACGATTCCGTGCCAAAAATCGAAATTTGCGTTTTCCGCGCCCTGCGCATGCACGGCACTAAAGTCACTAGGTGCGATACATTCACCAGCGCTCGCACAAATGATTCCGCGCCCAAAAACAAAAATCTAATTTTTCGACCCTTTGTGCATGCGCAAACCCGAAATTAGTGGATTGCGCGGACCTCCCTATGAGATACGCTAACGATTCCCCGATAGTGATTTTCCACATTTTATTTACGGTTTCTGCGCATGCGCGGCCTCGAAATTACTGCACGCGCCCTCTATGCTGTCCCCCGCGTCCGCGCTCACGCGTATTTCTCGAAAAATGCGGAAATTTCCGCTAATAACACTTAAAATGCGAATTGAGTGCGTAATCTGCTACTTTACGCCCCGGCGTGCACGTGAGTTGCCTAACAGAGATCGAACGCTAAAAACCTATTATTGAAAAAAAAATGTTAATAAATAGTGTAATAAATAATAAATAAATAATTGTTAATTAATCTCTTTGTTGCCCTCACTAAGTACTTCAACAATGCTCGGCCTTCACAAGCAATGTCCTCACTAAGTACGTGCAGGCCGGGTTATACCCTCCAAGCAAGGTTATGGACCACCAGTTGGTCACCCTTGCACACACTATAATAATGCACTTTTATAATAATTAATTATCCCTCTCGATAATCAATTATTCGCAACGCGAGTCTCGACCTGTTTAAAAAAATCGAATTATTTATGTACCCTAACCTATGTGTTGCAACACGTTAAGGGAGCCAGTTGTAACGGGGTTCAGTTATGGAGCGGGTAGTAATCCCCCTCAGGGCTTCGCGGGGTAATATACGGGGGTATTCTACGCCCGAGCGACTCACCGTTGTAGAATGACCTGCAGTCCGGCAGAAGCGCCTCGGCACAGGTTCCGAACAGGCGAGCCCGGCTTCTATTGTAGAAATCCTAAGCCGCTTTCTACCAGAACCGGCGCTGCGCTCTGCCGCTGCTGCCAACTTCTTCCCGCGAACTACCGGCTGCTCGCTATGACCTAGCGTTACCAGCGCAGCCGGTCTTTCCCGCACAATGCCGCTTGGTATAACCTCCAAGCGGCTTATGAAATACTTACTTCCGCTACCGATGCTCCTCTAGGAGGCAATGCCTGCGACTAGCTGCAGCTGCTGAAAAGGGTAGAGGGCGGTATTCGGGAAACATGCATAGGTTAGGCGCGCTAAATAAATACTCGTGACTCGACTGTTAAGATAAAATTGAAAGGATTTATTATGAATTAGGTTAATCGCGCAAAAGGGGCGCGAACCCGAACAAGTACGAACATAAAACGAGACAGGCCGAGACTTTAAACTACGCACGCACGCTCGCGGGCGCCAATGCGCGGCGGCAACAGATTACTCCGCGACAATAAAAACGCATAAATCAAGCGCGACTTACTCTCGGTTGGCCAGCCATCGCAGACTCTATCGCGCTCGGCAGCTATCTCTCTTGCTCTCGCTGCTATCGGGGCAGGGATGGAGCGTGCCTCACTGTCTTCGGCCTATACTGTCGCTGTCTCTTTCTCTCTCTTCCTCTCGCTGTCTTTCGCTCGGCCACTCTCGCTGGTGGCGGCGCGATGGTCCTTGGTTGCAGTCGTAGAAGGGCGGCACACACACCAAGAACTCTCACGATGCGCGGAGTCACGAACGACGACTTGTTGCGTGTCACGGCGGTCAACAACATGGCCGCGCTTTCGATCGCAGTGGCGCGTCGGCCTCGTCTTCTTCTCCATCTGCTTCTGGCTTGTTCCGCGTAGCGCTCTGTCGATCACGATACGTGCAAGCGCGCGAGATTCGGATCTCGCGACGCAGTATACGTGATTCCCTTACCGCATCTCGGCGCCCGTTACAACACATGTTTAGATAAAATATGTTATTATGAATTATTGTATCAAAATTAGATATAAAAAAAATTACAAGATCATAAATATATCATGAAAATCGTCCATTTTATAAAGAATGCTTTTTAACTCTTATTATGTCTATCTATACCCTATATAAAGTGTGATATACATATTTTTATGCTAAATATTATATGATTAGAGTTTTCATATATATGACATGATAAAATAAAAGTTCTAGAATCCAAATAGGCGGAGGAAACTAGATTTGCGTAGAAAGGACTACACGCGTACGAACGTGAATAAATACTTTGATAACTTAAATTTCAAAAACTCCAAACACATGGGGGACGAGATATCACCACTGAATACATACATAAAGACAGGTATGAGAAAAAGGTCTCAATAAAATACAAATTGCAAATGCCAAATAGGCTGGAATCGCGAAATCTATGCAGAGCATGTACGTATATAGATGAGGGAAAGAAACATCTCGATAAAATATTAATCTCATAATCTTAAAAAAGGGGGAGGCGAGATTTATATGAAAGTGTTTTGGTATATACCTATAGATACACGTTACGTATACTTTTCTCCTAATTTAGTGCATAATATAGAATGTTGTGCACTCATGTGGGAATGTACTACTTTGCGCACTTCTTGATGTGCGCAAAACCAAAATCTGCGCACTCTAGGTTACGAAAAATAGTATACGCAACTCGTGCGGAAATCGTCTTTTTTCCATACTTGTCGCGTAATGTACTACTTTCTAAATGTAGAGTGTACAAAACTCTATTTTGCGCACTCAGTTGGGAAATAGTCCATTTTGCAACTAGTGCGCAAAGCACTCGATTGCTGATAGTGATAAATCTATAGGTTTATCGTCCTGGAGAAGCTCAACTGAGGAATTAACTGAGCGCACATGTTGCACATACTATTTTTTTACGTGTGTATCTGCAAAACTCGATTTTCTATGCGAGTTTCGTGAGTGGAAAACATATATATTTGTCGCATTTCGAATGAGCAGTGCATAAAGCAAATGCTTTCCATACCCAGTAAAAAAAACCGCTGCCAATACTTTGGAACTTACCTTCCTCAAACTCATGAATTGATACCTTGATTTAAATTTTATGCCAATAATTAATTTTATAATATAAATTTATGAAGCTAATGCCCGATCAAGATTTCATATAAGTAATGCTGCTAATGGGTAATACGGGCAAGTTTTTCGCGAGTGTCCTTTTTAATTAAAGGCCCAATGAAAAAAATTGTCATAATTACGAAAAACAATAAGTTAATATCTTATTGTAGTCAAAGAAATCAATCGAAGTGTTTCGCCCAGGCCACTAGATTGGACTCATCAGTAATGATCTAGTAGCCGTCATCAGACACTTGCCGCTGGATGGTCACGGCCAAAGCTTTATAGACTGAGCCACCTTTTTCACTAGTGGAAAAGGAGGCTCCATCTATCGGTGTATAATTAACCCAAACACCGTATAATATAATATAAATTTATGAAGCTAACCCATTAGCAGCATTACTTACATGAAATCTTGATCGGGCATTAGCTTCATAAATTTATATTATATTATACGGTGTTTGGGTTAATTATACACCGATAGATGGAGCCTTCTTTTCCACTAGTGAAAAAGGTGGCTCAGTCTATAAAGCTTTGGCCGTGACCACCCAGCGGCAAGTGTCTGATGACGGCTACTAGATCATCACTGATGGGTCCAATCTAGTCGCCGGGACGAAACACTTCGATTGATTTCTTTGACTACAATAAGATATTAACTTATTGTTTTTCGTAATTATGACAATTTTTTTCATTGGGCCATAAAAAATAGAAAGAGTAAAAATAAAAAGTCACAAACCATTTACATAGTCTCACCGTACAAAATAAAGTATTAAATTTTAAATATTGGAATAAAAAATTAATTAAACGAATCAGTAAATTAGGTTTGAGGAAGCTACGTGCCGATGAATTGGCAGCGGTTTTCTTTAATAAAAATAGAAAATAATCGTAATAAAAATTTGATTATTAACACATCTTATTTCAATGGATTCTCTTCGCTCGGGCGCAAACGTTGAAAAGACGATAAATCACTTTCACATACTAGTATCGAAATGCAATATTTTCAAATTTATATATTTAATCTAAGAAATATTATGTCTATTGTTGGTTGATTGGCTTTTCAATTGATTAATATTTGATATGAGGATGAATTGATTTCTGACAATAAATAAAAAATAATTACGATTTTATAAAGAGTAGTATTTTCTTTGAAATTCATTACAATCTTCTAAGTAAAAGTGATGAGCAAAAAGTAAAGCCTAAATGACGCTTATGATAAGCTAAATCAGATCAAATTAAATTGTGATTGACGCTGGCGTAACTGAAACGAGGAAATTGTGCTTAAGAAATGAGCAAAATTGCCTAAAAATAAACATTCTCAATATTTTTATTAGAAAATTTTATTTCTATTTAAAACAAAAATGTAATGCTCTTCTCTTTGAGAAAGCATTCTGCTCAAGTAGTTAGGAGCGGTTTTTCTTTTTTTTCAGCTGATTTTGGCCACAGAGGCTATCGGGTGTAAGAGCCTCCTTAAACTCTTTTATCTAGATCTATTTAGATTTCGGGATGAATATTTTATTAAGATGTTTTCTTCCTACTCAAGGCAAGTATAGAAGAAGCCTAAAGAAGCGACACGTTCTACATATTCATTAAAATGGGTGTACGAAAAATTCAATGAGCTTTTACGTATACTATGTTAGTTTTTACTATACAGGTTGTTAAAAAACAACCGCATTGGGTATATATCACGTGAAAGAGCGGAAAATTCTAAGATAAAAAGTCCAATGAACCAACGCGATCTGTTTTGTGATGTATGAAGGATGGTGGACTGTAGAGGTTCGAAAAATGAAAAGGCTTTCGTGTAGAGATAAGATGGTGAATTTATTGAGTTTGCCGTTGTGCAGTCTCAACTGCCGTCGCTCGTTGCTGTCTCTCTTGGCCGCCGTGCGTGAACTGACTGCGCCGCCAGGCGCCGTCGGCCGGCGTCTTGGGAGTTGGAGGGGCGCAGAGAGGGCCGCGTGGCGAGCGCTGACTGGCTGTGCACTTGCGCAGGCCGAATATGGCCTTATAAGGCTCGATGACGTCAGCGTCTCGAGCGTTCGAGGCGATGGATCGTGAACATTTCGCCTACCTTCGCCAGACTGGCAAACGAACCTCACTCAGCAGGGTGAAGACGTACGACCTTGGCGATGGGTCGACGAAGAATTGTGGTGGCCGTGCACAAATCGACCACGCGCGTGATTCCATCACTCCCTGGATGAATAGCTGTGATGCGTGCGAGAGGCCACTGGGCTGGAGGCGTGAGCTCGTTGCGAACGAGTACGAGATCACCCACGGCTATTGGATGCTGTAGTTGCCTCCACTTACGTCGTGCCTGCAGCGAAGTCAGATATTCTGAAGACCACCTCGTCCAGAAATGCTGAGTCAGCTGGCTGATCAAAAGCCAGCCCTTTCCTGGAGTCACATTGGCATCTGCGAGGTTTTCTTCAGGCACTAAAAATGACGAACGTTGAATTAGAAAATGTGATGGGGATAAAAATGCTAGGTCAGAAGGATCGCCCGTGAGAGCAGTTAACGGCCTTGAATTAAGGCAAGCTTCAGTTCTGCACATAAGAGTCACAAGCTCCGAAAATGTGAGAACTTGTTCTCCAACGACTCGGCGGATGTGGTGTTTTGCCGACTTAACTGCGGCCTCCCAAATGCCACCAAAATGAGGTGCACCGGGAGGATTGAAGATCCAAGATGTTCCTTCTTGAGCTAGAGACTTTACAATTAGCGAAGAGAATGAGGAAGAGGCTACGAGCATCTGTTTTAGCTGAGCATCGGCCCCAACGAAGTTCGTACCTTGGTCAGAGAACAATTTTTTGCAATGACCTTTACGAGCGGTAAAAAGATGGAAAGCAGCGATGAACGCTTCACTAGAGTAGTCCTCAACTACCTCGATGTCTACGGCTCGGGTAGCCATGCAAATAAAAATCGCTATATAACCTTTCATGGTGCCTTTACCCCTAGTCTTAGTAAGACGAAGCTGAATGGGGCCGGCGTAATCGACGCCTGAGCACTCGAATGGCGGAGAAGAGCATACTCGAGCCTTGGGCAACTCATCCATTAATTGAGTTGGCACTCGAGCGGCATGTCGGGAGCATGTGAGGCAAATTCTGATGACTTTCTTGACTTCAGATCGTCCTTTAATTATCCAATACTGTCGTCTTAGCGTGGCAAGTGTTAATTGAACACCACCATGGAGAGTACGTTGATGACCATCCTCAATTAATAGAGTGGTAAAGTGACAATCAGCAGGTAAAATAAATGGATGCTTAGCATCGTCTTCGAGAAGAGAGTGAGAAAGTCGACCGCTCACCCTGAGCAACTGATTTTGCATCATGGGATTTAAAGGTAAAAGAGAGCTTTTGGTCGAAAGTTTACCTTTTCTTTGTAACTGTTGGAGTTCAAGTTTAAAATAAGCCGTTTGAACTAGATATATCAGACAAAGTCTGGTATTCTCAATCTCACGAGCACTTATTCCCTTAGAATCCGGAGTGTGATGGCATAGTAGGGATTGAAGAACAGTACGAAAACTAACAACCGAACTTGAAGTCGCTTCGCGTTCAGTTTTCGAGCAGATTCTGAAAATGAATCTAAAGCAGTACGATGCCATACGATATAACTTATTTAATGATGAATATTTGTTAATAAGACTCCAAATTTTTGGAGTATTCTCGACAGAATTTGGAGTGCCCTTGCTAGCGACTAGAGAGTGGCTAGGTCGAAGATTCAGACTATTTACTGTAAAATTGAACTGATGATGATCCTTTGACCATGACTCATGATTATCGGAGAGCTAGGTGGGACCTTTCCACCATAAGCTATACGAAACTAGTTTTGAGGGCTCAATACCTCGTGAAATAACATCCGCGGGGTTATCACCTGATCGTACGTGATGCCAGAACGCATCAGGTAGCAGGGTATGAATCTCGGAGCACCGGTTAGCGACAAAAACGCCCCATCTAGAGGGATGGTCTTTTAACCAGAAGAGCACATCAGCAGAATCAGACCAAAGATGAACGCTCTCAACCTTTATTGGGAAAGATTCGAGGAATGTGTGAACCAGTCGAGCAAGTAGCAACGCAGCGCAAAGTTCTAAGCGAGGTATGCTTAGCGTCTTAAGTGGAGCTTCTCGCGTTTTAGCCACTTGAAGCGTGACAAGCGCTTCTTGAGTTTGGATCAAGCGCAGGTAGACTACTGCACCATACGCAAATTTAGAGGCGTCTGCGAATCCGTGAATCTCAAGTAATTCACATTGGGGAGTGTATCCGCTCCAGCGAGGGATTTTAATCAGACTAAGTGAATGAAGATCTTGCAACCAAGTCTGCTACCGATTTGAGATATCAAGAGCCAGTTCTTCGTCCCAACTAACCTTCAGAATCCATAAAGATTGCATAATAATCTTCGCGGTTATTACGATAGGAGCCAACCACCCCATGGGGTCGAAGATGCGAGCAATTCTAGAGAGAACCGAACATTTGGTATATGCCGAATCAACGGGAGCATCTTCGATATGAAAACTAAAGTAATCTGTGTTAGGTTGCCAATCTATACCTAAAATTGGTACAGAGGTTTCAGAAGCAAATAAAGCAATGGAATCTGCAGCTAACATATTCGAGGGTAAGGAAGAGAGTACTTCAGTATTGTTTGAAGTGCACTTACGAAGGTTGAGATGACCTTGTTTAAAGAGAAGGATTAATTGATCTTGTTTTTTCAATACTTCATCAAGTGAATGTGCACCAGTAAGCACATTATCCGAAAACATCTCTGTTCGAACAGCTTCAGCTGCGATTGGGAAAGTTTGGCCATAGTCTTCAGCTAACTTCAAAAGAGTTCGTATAGCTAGAAAAGGCGAACAGGCCAAACCATACGTCACTGTGGTTAATCGATAAATTTGAATGGGTTCACTCTTGTCAAAACGCCATAAAATCGACTGAAAGGGTTGATCACATTGTTCGACACCAATCTGAACATATTCTCCACGTCAGCTGAGAGGGCGATCTTGTACCTTCGCTAGGCGCAGATCAAAGCGACGGGATTTTGAAGAAGATTAGGTCCAATATGAAGAAGATCATTAACGGAAACTCCTGATTTGCTCCTGCTCGAGCCGTTAAACACAGTACGCAATTTAGTCGTCGTACTGGTTTCCTTCCATACACCGTGACGTGGTAAGAAGGCTTGATTCTTAGGAAATGAATCTAAATCAGTGGTAAGAGTCATATGACCTAAATCAATGTACTCTTTGATGAATTCAATATACGCTGTTTTCAGTTTTTCGTCCTTAGTGAACTTTGCTTCGAGACGATTGAGTGCGCGTAATGCGGCAGTGTGAGAGCTCTTCTAGGGTAGACTTACTATATATTGCCCTGTTTCATCTTGACGAGTTATTTTTCGATAAAAATCCTCGCATGCTTGTTCGTCAGGTGAGTAAGATTTTTTGTCATTGACTATCTCCTCCGCCCTCCAAAAATCTTGTACGAGCTTCAAAAGTTTGGCTTCATGCTCGCAGCTGTCCGAACAATGAAGAGATATTGATTCTAACCCTATTTCTGAAGTTGAAGAAGAGAGATTACCTGTTAAGAGCCATCCAAGTTTGGAAATAAATGCTATCGGCTGAAGACTTTGGCCCTTAACTATTTGATTTTCAATGATTTGCGCATAAATGCTAGCACCGAGTGGAATATCGATACGTGAAGGTTCGAGATACTTGGGATCTACTAGTTGCAGCCCTCTTAAGTATTCGAAATTTGTATTACCCCCTACGACGGGAGGCTTATACGATGAGAGTTTTGGCAAGACTATCGAGTCAACCTTTAGAGAGAAGGTTGAATCAAAATGAAGTTGTATAGAAAGACAAGCTACCTTAGAAGATACAGCAGCTGTCTTTTCGCCTATACCTTGAATGTGCGTATGACTGGTTCTACAATCTAATGAGAGCAAGTTACACAAGGCTTGTGTAACAAGTGAGATTTGAGATCCGGGGTCGATGAGCGCCAGTAGACGAAGTTCCAAGTAAACTGCAAGGTCCAGTGATATAAGTAAATTGCAATTATAAATATTCGCACCCAAGTTTAACACAACATTGATGTAATTCCCAAGTTCATATATGATTAACCCAAGTTCAAACTCAGAAAGGCCAAGTTCACCAAGTTCAAGTAAATTAAACCCAAGTTCAAACTAAAAAAGGCCAAGTTCAAACTAGATAAAGCCAAGTTCACCAAGTTCAAGTAAATTAAACCCAAGTTCAAACTAAAAAAAAGGCCAAGTTCAAACTAAGTAATTGGAACGATACGTGTGTTCATTTAATGGGCCAATGTATCCGTTCACTTCTGAAGTAGTCCGTGGATGGAGTGGAGTAGACCCTGTATCTCGCGCTCCACGTGGGTAGTCCGTGATCTGAGTTGCGTGAGCCCCGTAGCGTGTAGACTGCACGTGGGTACTCCTTGACTTGACGGATGTGAGCCCCGTAGCGTGTAGATTACACGCGGGTACTCCTTGGCTGTTGTGGACCCCGTAGCGTGTACGCCGCACGCGGATTGTCCGTACCTTGAATGATGTGGACCCCGTACGTGTACGCTGCACATGGGTTGTCCGTGATGAAATGCTGTGGACCCCGTGCGTGTACAATGCACTCTGGTTGTCCGTGTCTTGATAACTGCCGGTCACCGTACGAACGCGGTGATTCTAGAAGCGCCGATCATCGTACGAACGCGATGATTCTAGAGCTGGCTTTACAGCGCACGCTCTTGGCTACAACGAGAAGGTTGCCGATCACCGTACGAGCGCGGTGATTCTAGAGCTGGCTTAACAGCGCACGCTCTTGGCGACGTCTTGGAGTCGATAGACACGCACTCCAAGGCGCCTTCAGAAATGGGGAGAATAGCAATTGATGTGCTATTTTCCCCTCGGAAGCCTTAGAAGGTGGCTTCCGAGTACACGCAACGGCGTGATAACGAGAGAGAGACAGCAACGTACGCGCGAAGTCGACATGCGGAGCATGAAAGTAAAGTAGCTTTCTCTGTGCCACTCGAGAGTGGACATAGAAGAAAGAAAAGACTTTCCTCTTCGATGTGGACATTGCAATGTCCTCGCCTCCCACGATCCGGCTCGAAGGACCAAATGTTTTGTGATGTATGAAGGATGGTGGACTGTAGAGGTTCGAAAAATGAAAAGGCTTTCGTGTAGAGATAAGATGGTGAATTTATTGAGTCTGCCGTTGTGCAGTCTCAACTGCCGTCGCTCGTTGCTGTCTCTCTTGGCCGTCGCGCGTGAACTGAACTGACTGCGCGGCCAGGCGCCGTCGGCCGGCGTCTTGGGAGTTGGAGGGGCGCAGAGAGGGCCGCGTGGCGAGCGCTGACTGGCTGCGCACTTGCGCAGGCCAAATATGGCCTTATAAGGCTCGATGACGTCAGCGTCTCGAGCGTTCGAGGCGATGGATCGTGAACACGATCGGATCGACAGCTTTTCCGTAATCGATTAATGAAAATTGCTCGATTAGACCAATGAACGCGCGGCGGCGCGGCACCTTCCCCCAGTCCGCGCTCTCCGCCGCCTCTTGCCGCTAACGCCGCGCGCTCATTGGTCTAATCGAGCAATTTTCATTAATCGACTACGGAAAATCTGTCCATTCGATTGCGTTGGTTCACTGGACTTTTTATCTTAGAATTTTCCGTTCTTTCACGTGATATATACCCAATGCGGTTGTTTCTTAACAACCTGTATAACATATCACTCTTAATCGAAAGCCATTTCATTGCTCTACTCAAATCAAAATATTTGATTTAAAAAGATTATCTCGTTCAAAAGATATAGAGAGCTGAATTTTTTTATGTGCTGTTTCCTTTCCGAACTTTTCTTCTCCCCTAGTGGAAATATCATTTGTTCAAAACTGTTTAGAACAGTTTTGAACAGTAATAACAGTTTTTAACTTTTGTATAAAAATAGTATTAATCAACAAGAATTTGTTTAGAACAGTTTAAAACAGTTTTGAACAGTTATGAACGCTTTAAACAGTTTTGAACGGTTTTAAACAGTTTTAAACGGTTTTGAAAAATTGAAATTCTTAATTATTATTAATACTATTAATACTATTTTAAAACAAAACTTCAAAACTATTTAAAACTATTCAAAATTGTTCAAAGCCGTTTAAAACTGTTTAAAACCGTTCATAACTGTTCAAAACTGTTTTAAACTGTTCCAAACAAATTCTTATTGATTAATACTATTTTCACACAAATGTTCAAAACTGTTCAAAACTGTTCAAAACTGTTCAAAACAGTTTAAAACTGTCCCAAACTGTCATGTACCCCAAAGAACTTAGCCGAGATCTATCGAAAATCTAGCTCTATAAGTAATTACAAAGCGATTAATCCAGTTTTACTCCATAAAACGTGCGACATAGAGAACACATTTTTTTCATTTTTTAATTTTTTTCTCAAAAATTAACCAAAAGAAATCATCCAAATTTTTACAGATTATAGCAATTTATATTCTGCATTATCGTGATTTTTCTCCAAAAAATTGACCGTTTAGTTTAGGAGTTATTAGCTTTTTTAGTGAAAAACACGTTTTTGTAAATAACAAGAGAACCGTGATAGCTAGATAATTTTTTTTTTAATTATAGGTTTTTTATGCTCTTTCGAATGCGACCCATCAAATTCAAAAATTTAAATCCGATCATTAAAAAAAATCAAACATAAATTTTTCGAAAATCAAAAATTTGAAATAAAACAAAAACGAATCAGTAAATCATCAAAAATTATTTTCTTCCCGAATTCGGAATAAAAAAACAAAAAAAATGAGAACCTGAGGGTTAAAATCGACCGCGTAGATCCGGAGATAAAGCGGTATACATACATACACACACACACTCATCCATACAGACATTTTCTAAAATCATGTGAAACAAACTTCTAACACCTCTAATGATGTTTATAGAGAATTTTAACGAAGTTGAAAATGTTACTATTACAAAGCTTCCTTTAGGAGGAAGCAAAATCAGATTATTTATATGATATTATGCTTATAAGAAAGTACAACATGCCTTATACTTTCGTAAAAGAATAATATTATAAATAAAATGATTATTGATATAAATTTATTTGGGGATATTTTAATCTATATAAATTTACATATAAATATATAAAGAAACAAAAAAAATAATAATAATTCTTAAAAAAATATATTAAAAAGTATAGATTAAACGTCAAAAATTTCTTTCCAAACAATGTTATCAATTATTGAGGAATTTTCTAAAAGATTTTCAATAAATATATTGTTAGGATTTTTACATCCGAACAAAGCAACATATAATTGGCCATGTGAAAATAAAGGTCGTCTAATGTAAATACCTAAAGAATTAAAACTCTGACCTTGAGATTTATTTATTGTTATAGCAAAAGCTAATACAAGAGGAAATTGTTTTCTAAAAAGTGTGAACGGAAATGAAGAAGAATCTCCAGTTTTTAATGTTATTCGTGGTATAAAAACTTCTTCACCGATCCTTTCACCCGTAATTATTTCGGCTTTAATATTATGATTCGGCTTTAATATTATGACCCGTAATTTTAAAGCGTGTACCATTACACATTCCTTCTGATATACTTATATTTCTGATTAACATTATAATTGCATTTAATTTTAATTTCAATTCGTGTGGTGGTAGACCTTCTCTAATATTATTAAGCATTTCTATTGGGTAATTTAAGTGTATATTTTCATCTGTTTGATCAACTTCTTTGTGATTTGCGTAATCTAAACTATAATATGTATGTGTTTTACCATGTAGTAAGTTCAAAACTTTATTATTTATAAGTTTAGCATCGTCATTATGTGGAGCTAATATTATACGATCTACGGAATTTTCGAGATTGATATCATCATAAATTTTATTACATACATTTTCGGTCTTCCATTTATTTGGAACTATAAATGGCTTAATTTTACCTTCACCTAACTCTAATAAAAATGAAGTAAATTGTTTATTTTTTGAGCGAATATTTTCAGTTAATTTTAAAACTTTAAAGAGAGGCCATAAATGAGAGAATTTGATTGTGTCCTGTACTATATTGTCTCGGTAACCATGTTTTAGAACTGGCAGAATTTGTCTAAAATTGCCTTCTAATACTATCAATTTACCACCAAATGGAACATCACTGTAACATATATCTTTGAATGTTTGATCAAAAATTTCCAAAGCTTTTTTTGGGATCATTGATGCTTCATCCGAAACTATAATATCTACTTCCCGTAATTTTTTTTTATCTGGTTCTAATTTTAGAAAAGCACTTTCAATACTGTTTAAATCTAAAGGAAGTCTAAAAGTGCGATGACTTGTCATTCCTCTAGATAATAAAATAGATGCGATTCCTGTCCAAGCCATAGATAAAATTTTTTTATTCAAAGATAAAAAATGATATATTAAAGTATTGTATATGAAAGTTTTTCCTGACCCTCCAGGTCCATCAATAAAATAAATTTTATTTTTGTGAGTTATAATTTCATTAAAAATTAATCTTTGGTTAGTAGTTAATTGATTAAACAAAATTTCAAAAAGATTTTTACTGTTTGCTAAATTTTCAGGACTTTCTTCGATACTATTTATTGTTGGTTCAGCTAAACTATAATCTTTACAACTTTTATCTTCAGTTTGTAAGATATTTTGAATGTGTGGCAAAGCATTATTTTCTTTATTTTCTTTAAAATCTTCAGTAAAAAATTTTTTGGATTTATTCAAAATTAAGTTACCTTGAATATTTTCAGCTAAGATAAACCATGCAAAGAATTTATGTAATTAAAAAGGAAGCATGATATTTGTTGGAGTTTAGGGTAAGACAACAAGATAAACGCAACAAATCAAGATGAAACAAAAGCTTTATTTAACACACTCTATATTCACAATACTACGTACGTCTGTCTCGTTCGGCGCGCTGCAACGGTCTGACTAGAGCGGCTACCGCTCTCCTTCCCCGCACTGCAGCGGCGCTCGCTCGCGCTGCACGACGTTGCTCTCTTACATACATCTATATATCTATATCTACTTTAACGCTACGCAGATTGATCACATAAATCCTAACACTCCCTCTCAATCCAGTAGCATCGCATACATAAATAAGATCTGGGTTTATATTAACACACCTATCTCTACATATTATAATTTAATTAAATCCGGGACTAATACTGGTCCGTGTGATTATCACTGGTCTTGGGTCGGAACTGTTTTCTTCCCTTTGACTGATTTATACTGGTGCTTCAGCCTCTTATCTAATAAGACCTAGCAGTCTTACCTGTAGTTTGACTAGGTACATTCCAGTCGTCAGTTTCTCCTGTGAACAGAACAAAATTTAAGTCTCTTTCTTATTAAGTATTTTATATTTTAGTTTATCATGCAAATTTTTCTCCAACGCCTTTGTAGATATGTCAGCTAACTGCTCTTTTGATTCTGTCCAATTATTTAATACAATTATTATTTATAAACTCTTTAATATAATGTTCTCTCTACCATATACAATTGCTGTCACCATTAATATCAGCACAAACCTGAGCTGCCATATGCCATATACAATACCATTGGGTACTGATTCTGTCTAATAACGAAATTCACAAAATTTCGCAGCGACATTCACTTTTCACAAATCTCGCTTATCGCAACATAGTCAACTTGACAAGTGGATAAAGCTACACTCAATTGCTTATACGTCCTCCAAACCACAGAGTCTCCAAAGAATTTAATTATACATCCGCATGTAGTCAGCGAGCTCTTACAGTCTATCAAACTCACACCAGAATACCCTAATATTCCGTCTGATTCTGCTCTATATGTCAAAGTAAATTTTTATTGTGCGCTCCGTAGTTTTTTGCGATTAGATCTCAGGGTGCATCTAATACGTGGTCCAGGTGTTCGGGGTAGTCGATGACGATATCTAGGTGTTGCGCTCCGTAGTTTTTTGCATTTAGATGTCAGGGCGCATGTAATAGTAGGTCCAGGTGTTCGAGGTAGCCTTTGACGAGATCTAGGTGGTGCGCTCCAGAGTAGGTTCATTTTCTTCGACAGTGATTATTACATGCAAAATCAAAAGTATATTTGTACTTTGAAATGAAAATATAAATATTCAGATAAGTAGCAAACTTTTATATAGTAGAAAACTGTTATTAATATAATAATAAGCATTGTTACTTTGTGAAATTTTGTTTTTATTTTTACAGAGTATCAGAACGTATGAATCATATGGATAAGAAGATCTTGATTGAACAGTTTATAAGTAGAACTGTTAACAAATGCATAAATTACACGTCTGTCAAATTTAAAGAACCCACAAGACATTCTATAGAAAAAGCAGCTTAAAAGAACATTCGCATTTAAAACTTTTGTTATACCAAAACTACCATTTAATAATGATATTAAAAATATACTGTAATAAATTGTCACAACATTATTACATTATGTAATTATTAACTGTACAAATAATAATATTGTTGATATAAAACTTTCTGCGAAGTTATAAAATAAGGCAAGTACAGACATTTTTCCTGTATAATCTACTCTCCCTCCGTTTCTACTCCCCTCTCTCGCGCCCTCTATTTCTCCCACTCTCTTCCCTCTCTCTTTCTCTCTCAACATCCGTCAAACTCTGTACCAAAAACTTTAATAAGAGCTAAAATTTTTTTTTTTAATAATCAACACGTTTTTAAAAACAAAAAATTTTATTTACGTTTTAACAACACAATTTATCTAGTCCTTTAATTTCTTCTAATCTCATCTATTTAATAAGCACTCTCTACAAATGGTACTAATTTTTTTCATGACTGTACAAATAAAAACTTTCTATAAAAATAAAAAGAATTATGTTTTTTTCCATATGATTTTACAATTAATAATATTGTTAATTTATCATCATACCTAAAAAAATACATGTTTGATTAAATTATTTCAAAAAATTTAACTAATATAATCATTTTATAGAGCTCCTTGAAGAAAAATTTGACTGTTTCTTCAAATTGAAACTTTTATGAATAACAATACAGCCATTTAATAATGATATTAAAAATATACTATAATAAACTCTCATAACGTTATCACATTATGTAGTTATTATTTTCTCTTAAAAAGTTGTGAAATCTATCTAAAAAAACATATTACAAAAGTTTAAACTAAGGCAAGTACCTATTAGTCTCTCTCCCACCCTATCTCTCCCTCCCTCTCTTCCCGACCTCTCTCTCTCGCTCTCTCTGGCTATCTCTCTCTCTATCTCTCCCTCTCTCTCAACATCCGGCAAACTGAGTACTAAAAACTTTAATGAGTGCTTAAATATTTTTTTAGAAGAATCAACACGTTTTTTAAAAGATAATTTTTTAATAAAACTTTCTACGAAAGTATAAAATAAGGCAAGTATAGACGTTTTTTCTGGATAATCTATAAAAAACAACACAATTTATCTAGTCCTTTTATTTCTTCGAATCACATCTATTCAATAAACACTCTCTACAAATGGTAATAATTTTTTTCATGACTGTACAAATAATCTATAAAATAATATTTATGATTTTGTAAAAGAAATCGAATAAATACGAATGAAAAAGTCTTTTAATTCTTTGAGTCATTGTATGCTGAACAAATTATATGTAAGTAAGTACATTAAAAAAATTGTTCGCTGCAAATCAAGCAAACGAAAGTTGTGAAATCAATTATCGATAGTCAAGTAATGCAAACAACTCTCGGAAACTACTGTATGACTGTTCTCAGAAATATATTCAAATTTGTTCATCTTTCTGAGCTATAGAAATTAAACACAAGAAAGTACCTAAATCAATTTATTGTAGTCAAGGACCGGCCATAAGTTAACTTGACTGACATAATAGAACTTTTCGTATCTAGCGTGTACAATTACATTTTACACCCACGTTGTAACTTCAAAATTATTCAGCCAGCGGGCATAAAATACTACTTAGCGCCCAAGAGGCCCAATAGCTCACATACTCTTACACAACTTTATAGAACTAACGCACTTTACGCCTGCGTGATAAATAAACCTACTATGGAGCGCAGCACCTAGACCTCGTCAAAGGCTACCTCGAACACCTGGACCTACTATTACATGCGCCCTGACATCTAAATGCAAAAAACTACGAAGCGCAACACCTAGACATCGTCATTGGCTCCCTCGAACACCTGAACCTCCTATTACATTCGCCCTGACATCTAAATGCAAAAAACTACGGAGCGCACCACCTAGACATCGTCATCGGCTACCTGGAACACCTGGACTTCCTATAAAATGCGCCCTGACATATAAATGCAAAAAGCTACGGTGCGCACCTCATCGACTACCCCGAACACCTGGACCACGTATTAGATGCACCCTGAGATCTAATCGCAAAAAACTACGGAGCGCACAACCTAGACTCCGTTATCGGCCACCCCAAAAACCTAGACCACGCATTCGATGCGTTCGAATACCTAGAGGTAAAAAACTACGAAGCGCACCACCTAGACATCGTCATCGGCTACCTCGAATACCTGGACCTCCTATTAGATGCGCCGTGACATCTAAATGCAAATAACTACGGAGCGCACCACCTAGACATCGTCATCGGCTACCTCGAACACCTGGACTTCCTATAAAATGCACCCTGACGTATAAATGCAAAAAGCTACGGTGCGCACCACCTAGACATCACCATCGGCTACCCCGAACACCTGGACTACGTATTAGATGCACCCTGAGATCTAATTGCCAAAAACTACGGAGCGCACAACCTAGACTCTATCATCGGCCACCCCAAAGACCTAGACCACGCATTCGAGGTGTTCCAATACCTAGAGGTAAAAAACTAGGAAGCGCACCACATAGACGTCATCATCGGCTACCCCGAACACCTGGACCACGTATTAGATGCACCCTGAGATCTAATCACAAAAAACTACGGAGCGCACTACCTAGACTCCATCATCGGCCACCTCAAAGACCTAGACCACGCATTCGATGCGTTCCAATACCTAGAGGTAAAATGCTACGGAGCGCACCACCTAGACATCATCATCGGCTACCCCGAAGGCTTTACCTCGAGTTCCTCGGGTACAGTTTGGGTGAGCCTCGAATTCACCTGAAGCTAGCCGCGGGTGTGCTTCGGATTAGCTTCGGCAGCACCTCGGCTGTACCTCGGCTCGAGCCGCAGCAAATCCGGGGCTGGAGCCGAGGTCCGAGCCGAGGTAAAGCCGAGGTCCAAGCCGAGGTCCCAGCCGAGGTAAAGCCGAGGTCCGAGCCGAGGTAAAGCCGAGGTCCGAGCCGAATACTTGCCTTTGTATCTTTGTAAAAGTCTAGATTGTTATGACTCATCTCGCGCAATTCGATCTTACATATGAAGTGTCATGACAGAAATTTTAAAACGTCGATTTCTCGAAAACACGTACAAGTGGGTTAGGTCGTTATTCCGGGAAGCCACAGATTTTATGTTTATATGTATGTGTATATACATATATAGAGGTATATACATAGAGAGAGGTTATGTACTAATAAACATATATACTGTATATAATAAAAAATATACATATGTTTATGTCTCTTCTTCTCTCCCTCTCTCTCTCTATCTATATTTTTATCTTTCTCTTTCCCAGCCGAGGTAAAGCCGAGGTCCGAGCCGAGTACTCTATACCTTTGTAAAAGTCTACATTGTTATGACTCATCTCGCGCAATTCGATCTTACATATGAAGTGTCATGACAGAAATGTTAAACGTCGATTTCTCGAAAACACGTACAAGTGGGTTAGGTCGTTATTCCGGGAAGCCACAGATTTTATGTTTATATGTATGTATATATACATATATATAGAGGTATATACATAGATATAGAGGTATATACATAGAGAGAGGTTATGGACTAATAAACATATATACTGTATATAATAAAAAATATACATATGTTTATGTCTCTCCTTCTCTCCCTCTCTCTCTCTATCTATATTTTTATCTTTCTCTTTCTCTTGTCTTTATTATTATACGGCCATTATCACTTCTTAACTTTTCATGGCCATTAATTCCTGGTCATTGTATGTGTGTATATATACATAACATATATGACTTCACAGGAAGTCGGGAAAAACCGGATGCGAGGCTGAATATCATGGAGAAAGTTAAGAAATCGGAAAGCCGACAAAAAAAATTCAGTCCCTTATATCTTTTGATTGAGATAATCTTTTTAAATAAAATCTTTTGATTTGAGTAGAGCAATGAAATGGCTTTCGATTAAGAGGGATATATTATATAGTTAAAACTAGCGCATTAGGTGTATGAGCTAATAGAATTTCTCGTACATCCATTTCAATGTATATCATCACGCGGTCGTCCTAAGGCTCTTCTATACTTGCTTTCGGAACGCTCCTGCGTTCCTTGATAATTCCTGAATAATATTATAGCTCTCTCTCTTGGCCATTTTTCACTCAATTTTCGTGGGCTCAATTTGATGCCTACTTAGTTCATTAACTACGTATAATATGTCGGGCTTCGTGCAATTTTCCTAGTGCAACAACAATCCCACAACCTCTCAATACTATTTCTTGGGGAATTAAGTTGTTTTTCTCGCCTTCTTCTCGATTTAGTCTCTCTTTATTAAGTACTTGACTAGTCACCATATAGCCAAACACATTACTTACAAATTTCTCCTGACTCGATTTTATTATTTGTAAACTTTTCCTTCTTTGTAACAACTTCCAACACTCCTTTTTCGTACAGAAAAATAAGTTCAGATTCTATCGCTTCCTACCACTTTTCTCCCTCTGTTTCTGTGATCTTAGTTGGTTCCTGACTTTTCTGTTTTTCGGGTATTTTGACTCTCTAAACTCCCCCTTTTCAGTACATGTACTTTCGTCTTTAAGATGTATGTCTTTGTAAGTTTTATTTTCTATAAACTTCACATGTCTGCTCTCAAACAGTTTCTTTTACCCAGATACACAGATTATATACCCTGTCAAAATATACCAAACTAGAAAAACTTTCAACACTTGTTTCCAAATTTAGTATTACTCTTTCTCGGTATTTTGAAGAGGCTAACACAAACTAACCCCCTGTTAACTGCTCAACATTGTGTTTGAAAGCTATCTTTCTAAGTGGTTTTTCGGCCCTATTGCGTGTCTTGCCAAAATGCAACTTCATGCTTTTAGTAATAAAACTCGTCTCGCATTCTATGATATCTCTGTCACTCATAACCTCTCTTTTACCTGGAAAATTTGAGTAAACTTTTGCGAGTTATATCAAATATTTATTTGACATATGACCTAGTCTCAAATGCCACAGCATTATTTTACTCATTTCTGCACTAGAATCTGATTAGTTTTCTAACCTATCCATAATTTCCGTTTTGTCATTTTCGGTTCTACTTTCTGTAATTTGAAACTTTCTATTATTTACAGTCGTTAATAAATCTAATTATTTAGGCAATTTACTCTCTAAAATATCATTCCCTTTTCACTTTTACGACCCTCGTTTTCTAGTTCCTTTCCATTTACTGATTCTACTCTCAATTGTCTACATGGATTTGTAAACTCTGATCAACAAACTGTCTAAGTAACTATACATTCTCTGGTAACTCCTCAGAATACAATACGTTATTTAACTTGAACTCTCTACCCGTTTCTGATCTAATTTTTATTACTTTATTAGTGTATTTAATCAAATGGTTATCCTTTTTATCTACAATTTTCCTTGTCATCAGAAAATTTCATTTTATTACCTTCTCTTTCTACCCCTTAGTCCTCCTTCTCTGAGGCCATCAAAGACCTGCCGGGTGGTGCAGCCTTCCTACGGCCTCTGCCGCCACGGCTACGTCCCGCGCTTCTGCCGCAGAAACATGTCCGTGCGCCTCGAGCACCTCGAGCCTCCAGCTTCGACTGTTTGACAGGCCTCCATTCCTGTTTCTCAGCAGCTCTCTTGCCACGCAAACAATCTTTAGCCACGTAGCCCGGTCTCCTGCACGTGTAACAGACTGTTTGACCTGGAGTTGGACAGTTAGGGCTCATGTGCCCCATTAGCCCACAATTGAAACATCTCGTTTTATTCAGCCTGCCTGCTCCTCTTCCTTGATCTTTACCTCGGTTGCTCTGAGCCTTAAATGCTCCTTGAGCCAGCTAGGCTGTCTTTGTCGTCTTCTTTGGTGCAGTAGTTTCTGTTTTAACCTGTAAAAGATAATCTTTTAGTTTTGCAGATGTCACGTCCTTTCCCATTGTTTGTCTGCTCAGATAATTAAACTCATCAACACCGGGAACAGACTCAACTACAGTATGCATAAATATGTCACTTTTCTCTTTTTCTTGTCATTATGCCTACGTCTGGCATATTTTTGCACACTTAAATTTTCCTTCAAACCTATCCCAGAATTCTAATGCTGTCTCTTTCTTAGGATTAAATTTTAAATCATATAAATCCTTTCTAGCGGAAACTCTAGTCACTCTAGTTTTTAGTCTTTTATATTCTCTCAATTTACGTATGACCTCCCGTGGCTCTCTAAGTTGAACTATTTCAGTGTAATATTTAATATCAATATGATTTATTATAATGCCCTCACTCTATTTTTATCGTCTGTCAACTTAGTTTCAGAGATATTGATACTTCTGCCCTTGTCTAAAATGTATTCCAGTTTTTAATTCGGGCATCAAATAGTCCTCAAGCATTTCAAACTTGAAGTTTGCTGTCAATGTATACACTCTATTTGTTCCGGACCTTTTTCCTGACACTTCAACTTGGATTCTGTCTGTCAAATTTATTACAGCATTTACACTCTCATACTGTTTACCTTTTTCCTTCAAAAAGGTATCTACTCTCTCATTTACTCTCGCCTCAATATAATTTTCTGCATTTATCTCTCTCAATTCATTATTTTGTTTATTCATTTTAATATCTTTGCTTACTTCATTTTTAGTTCTCACTCGTCTTTTCTTTTTACCGGTAAGTCCCAAATCTTCTTTTCTCTCTCTTTTGGTGTCACACCCTTACAATCAATGGGCAGTTCTGTAATCTGACTCTGACTCTCTACTTGCGGCTGTACACTCCCTCCAAGCGCTGTCTTAAACATCTGCCCCAGATTGCTCACAAGTCCTTCTATAAGCTGTTTATTCATCTCAGCTTGCCGCTCCAGCATCAAATCCTGAGTCTTCTTGAGGTCATCAATCATCTCCGACCTCAAGTCACTCTTTTGCTTCTCCAGCAGCTCCTTCACTATCCCCAGACTTGCTCCAGAAGATACTTCCGTACCCGCCTCTCCACCTGGAGTTTGTGGTGGGCCGAAAGGGATCACCTTTTCCATTTCTCCCCAGTGCTGGTGAGCATGGATGTACTCTTCCGTGGACAAATGCTGGTCGACTCTTTTCATATTTTTATCCGGGAAGGCGATGTAAATTTTCCCATCGTCCTTCTTGACAAAGAAAGTTTTCTCTCCAAAGTATTCCTTGTAGATCTCCTCCCTGATCCAAACTGACTCCATCAGTTTCTTGAGCTCGTCCAGCTTGTCTGTAAAATTCAATTTTACATTAGTATATAAACCCTCTAATTATATTTCAAGTTTTTCTACTGTCTATTTTCTCCAATATCATGACATATTATCTCCAAATGCACACGACTTTTACTGTCTATATACACTCCATATGCATCCATTTTAGAACTGTCAATTGCGTGTTTACACTCCATTTGTATAGCTAAACCTGTCTCACTGACAGATCCGATTCGAATCGTGACGTCCTCCTGGCACCTTTTTACTGTCTTACTGTCAAAAATCTCGTCAAAAAGCACGACTTTATACTCCAACAGAAGGCGATATTCAGACTATGTTTTGACGTCATTTACTCCAATACGCGCGTTTTTACTCCATGTGTGCACACTTTTTCTCCAACTCCTATAGTCTGAATCTGTCTATTTGTTTTAGCAACCCCCTCCCGCGTTGACGCGGTGCAGCTAGCATGTACCCCGTCGCGTTTCAGGGGCGCTACATATGTGTATGCACATGTGTTCATATACTCAACGCTGAAGCTGTATGCGCTCCATCGCTACAAGCTACAGTTTCTCCTTTCTCCTACATGTGTACATGTACATATACATTTACACCATTGTCTATTTCGCGGTGAGCCGCCCGTGCTCCGTCGCTACGCAGCTACCAACTCTTACTTCTGTACTCTCCTGTACTCTTCTGTACTCTCCTGTACTCTTCTGTACTCTCCTGTACTCTCCTGTACTCTACTGTACTGCTCCGCGCATCACCTTGCCGCGCAAACACAGCCTCTCTCTCACACTCTAGAGAGTCGCACGCCCCTCTCCCGCGCGACCATCGACTCTCTCTTGTTATACACATCATGGCTGCGCGCGAGCTCCTTCTCCGTCTCCGCGCGCCGTCGTCTCTCCCATGCGCGAGCTCCCTCTCTCTCCCCCGCGACGCCCGCGCCCACCATGCTCTCTCTCAACATGGCGCTTCGTTCGCCTCGAGCGGGAAGGAAGGCAGCCACGAGGCGACACCGCCGACGGCCATCTTGGCTCGCTGCGCGCGCATGCACACGTGCGTGTTCCCCCTCAAACTTGTTGCGCGCCTATGCCACTTCTGAGAATCATAAGAATTCCTCTCTATGCTACACTTTTCTGTTCTTTGATTTTAGCCATTGTTTTTCGTCTCTCAATTTTGCACGCGCACTTTCTCTTATTTTCTGATCTAATTCTCACTTTCTCATACAATTAATTTTCTATCTTTTAGCTAAACTATTCGCAAACATCAATTTTGATTTTTTTCGCTTTCTACTGATTCGCCAGTTTCTCCTCTCGTGTTGTTTGACTCGCGTTTCTATTCAATTTGTATTTCAACACTTTTACCTTTGCAATTATTCTCCTGAGTATCTAAATACATGTATTTTTACATACCTTTGTTCGCCTTTGATCCGGGCTCGCCTTGTGCCATTGTTTTTGCCCCTGTCTCGCGTCTCCTTGACAAACTTCTTCCCGATGAGCACAAAATCTCCTGTCGCTCTTCAGTGCACACCGTACCCTGTGATGCAAGCAGGAAAAGCCCCTCTCTTTCTCCAGCTTTCGAATCTTTCTCTCGTCTCACGACACAAAGGCTAAACACGTCACTTTTCCTCGCGTTTTCTCCTACACTTATTTGCGCGGTGAAAGCGTTGTTATCTTACCGGCCCATAACCTGTTGGAGTTTAGGGTAAGACAACAAGATAAACGCAACAAATCAAGATGAAACAAAAGCTTGATTTAACACACTCTATATTCACAATACTCCGTACGTCTGTCTCGTTCGGCGCGCTGCAACGGTCTGGCTACCGCTCTCCCTCCCCGCACTGCAGCGGCGCTCGCTCGCGCCGCACGGCGTTGCTCTCTTACATACATCTATATATCTATATCTACTTTAACGCTACGCGGATTGATCACATAAATCCTAACAATATTACTTGCTTCATCAAAAATAATATAAATTTGGGAATCATCTTCTATTAAACCCATAGCAAGTTCTGCTTCTTAATATGTTTCATATGAGACGTTATTAAATGTTCGTAAATCTTTAAAACAAGTAGCACCTTTTATGAGGTTCATCAGTAATTTAAGAAAAAATCTTTCATTATCTTTAGGTGAAACAACATTTAATCGCCCAATCGCATTAAATTGTTTATTGCGTTCTCTACGTTTCCATACTTTAGATTTGGTAAATCCATAATATCGAGTAATTTCAACATATTTTATATTTTTCGCAAACTGATCGATTTTGTTTAATTTAAACCACGCTGTTAAAGTAGTTTCTCTATTATGCAAAGCTTCAAATTCTTTATTTTCTTCGAAAACAATTTTTTGTTGATTCTCGGTATGTACGGCTAAATGAATGACAGTATGGCTTCTACCACACAAAGGAAACGTTTCTAGGCGCCAAGCGGCTTCCATTGAGCTCAAATACCTACCGTCAATATATTGTGAAATTTGATCAAAAACTACAGAAGTCTCTTCATCTACTTTATGTATTTTCTGAATTTTACACAATTCTCTGTCACCTCCTTTATGTATATAATCAAACATATATTTGATACTTTGAATTGACGCACAATATTCAACGTTAATATGACATTTATATTTCTGTAGTAAAAAACTATTATATGGAACTACCATTTTATTATCAACATAAACGATTGGACCAGTTTTTGTTTTATATGTATGATTATCTGCAGAATTATCTTGTCGTCGATATTCTGGATAACCATTTTCTTTCAAAATTGTAAAATCACGAAATTGTTTAGGAAATCTCTTTTTACATATAGATTTATCTTTAACAATACAAGGTGATTTATTTGTATGAGGCCCATGCAACATATGTTTAATTACTAATTTTTGCATCTTTCTATTATTATTATTTGGAATTTCTGCAGAATAGTACATTTCGATACTAGTGCGAGGATTTGATTTTCCCCCCGTGTGACTGTTTGCACCCGAGCGAAGCGAGGGTGAAAAGGTCGCACGAGGAGAAAATCAACTTCTCACACAAGTGTCGAACCGTATTTTTTGACACGACGTGCGAGAAGTGAGATTTTTGCACGCATCGTTTAACGCAGCGTGCGAGAAATCGAACTTCTCGCACGGAGTTTCAAAAATATATTTTTTAGGGGAAAATCAAATCCTCGCACTAGTATCGAAATGTACTATTATCAATTGTGTTAGGAGTCATTATTTCATTATTCGGATGTAATGTAACTATAGGATGAGCATGTGGTAAACCTCTTTTCTGAAACTCAATAGTATAAACATAAGCGATCACGTTTCCAAAAATTTTATTTTTTACTATATCATCTAAAATACATTTAAATTTTGCATAAAACAATCTAACTGTAATTTTAGGAATGTCATTAGGTAAAGTTCCTTTTGGAAATTTTTGTAAAACTAATTTTAGTTCTTTCCATTTCGGATTACATGTGATAGTAATTAATAAAGCTGGCCTTGTTGTTGCTCTCACTATTGCCATGGCATCCTGGTAATGTTGTTGCATGTACCTAGGACTACCAATATATGTTGCTGGTAAAATAAAAAGATTTCCTAATCTCTCTTTTTTTTCAAAATTTTGAGTAATATTTGAGGCTGAATTAAAGACGTGATCATATACTCCTTGATAACATTCAATACGAAGTTGTCGTTGATTATTTCTGAAAAAATTCATCCTATTACTTTCTACCATAATAAGACTTGTAAAACATATTGTTGTGTTAATCATCCAACATATAACAAAGGTGAAAAATTTTTAATTTCTGGTCTATATCATAATCTATCAGAATAATATTGTAAAGTAGTCATATATACTGATTTTTCGGTAGACTTTGAAATATTTATAGAATTGTCTGTATTATAAATTTTGTCATTAGACTGTGAAGTATTAATCAAACTGTTTGTATTATAAATTTTATTTATATTAACCTTTGGCTTTTTATTATATCCAATACTCCAGCCTAAATCACCAGATGGAAATAATATTGGAAAAACCGTCGCGTCGACATGGTGAGATAATTTATTCATGTATATCTTTTTACTTTCACAATTTAAAATATTTTTAGGATATATGCAAAGTCATAGTCGTCTGGAATAAGTGATATTGACACAATTATTGCTCCATGATATATAAAGGACTGCTCAGATCTCACAGACAAACACTTAATGCTTATATATTTGATAACACAATACTGTATATAAGGAACAGATTGCCATAGGTCACTATTTCGTATTATAAACAAGTTATACTGATAAAAATACGCCATGTTAAAGAAATGACAAGATATAATCATCATTACATTCACTTTTTCAAAATTATTATGACAAAATGCCTTAATTATCTACAGTTATTATAACTTATCAAAGAAATAATTTAAACGCTAATAGAAGAATAAATATTCAATTACTTTTTAATATTATCTATATTGAAATAATATATGATGAAATCATATTTACAAGTAGTACATACAGAGTCGACGACATCAATTTTGAGGTTTCACCAAAATTAAGAAAAAATTACAAAATTAAAAGATAGTCGTTCTTCTTATGTAAACATACTAAGAAAAAAACCCATATTAATCTTTTGTCTGGCAAACAATCAATAAGATATATATTCAATCATTACAAAAAAATGCTGTGTATACAAAATCGTTACATTCCTATAAATGAAATAAAACAAAATTTACAAACTATTGCATATTATTAATAACCTTACAACTACATCACTCACATAAATTCATAAAAGCATTACGTAATTTTTCAATATTATGTTTCTTTTTCTTTATTTTTTTTTGTATAAACCCTGAAATTAATTTTTTCAATTTATTATTTTCTTCTAAACTTTCAATGTATCTTAAATATTTTTCTTCATATAAAATATAATCTGCAACTATAATTATAAAATTATTTTTATATCATATTATTGTATTTTGGTTCTTTGAAGCTGATGGGCATACTACCAGGTGTTTGTTTATTTAATGAAATAAAACAATTGGTTACAACGTTTCGGACATTTTTTTATATTATGTCCCTCTTCAGGTTAATTAACGTGTAGTCAAAATCTTGATTCGGAAGAATATTCCGTTCGTCAATGACGAACGGAATATATACTAGAGGGCGGAGCCTCCTAGAATATATATATATATATATATATATATATATATATATATATATATATATATATATATATATATATATATATACCTCTAAGCCTTATTTCTGGGACGTTTACAATGTATATACCCGTTACTTCTGGGACTCCACGTTATTTCTGGGACGCCTCAGATTTACCGACCGGATTTTCGCGTTATTTCTGGGACCCGCTAGAGTTTCGGTACCCAGAGAGGGATTATTTCTTTAGTCACTTATATGGCGCAACTCTGAGAAAATGGACTATATAACCCTGTACAACTATATATATATATATATATATACTAGGGGGAGTACCCCCCCTACTCGCTCCGCTCGTCAACCCCCCAACTTCGACTTAAGACTTAAATAGTCTATTTGTTGTATGCAAAGAGAGGACAAAAGTATATAACATCATATATTTTGTATTTATTATTCATATAAACATAAGTTTTATTCTATTTTTTCCACGTCAACTTAGAGGTAAGTAAAGAGATGCTTTTTATTTTTAAATGGTATCCCCAGTAGACACAATCCACTTTCTACAGTCACTATAAAGGATAAAAATGAAATCATATTAATAGATAGCATAAATATTGAAATAAATACAATTTATGCCAAACAATGCTATTTGGAAAACAATATATTTATTATTCTATTTTTTCCACATCACCTTGGAGGTAAATACAAAGATGCGTTTTATTTTTAAGTGGTATCCCCAGTAGGCCTAATCCACTGTCTATGTTACTATAAAATTTAGAAAAACATCAAAGTGAAAACATGAAATTCTATTAAGTAAATTTTTTTACTGATGATTTGAAACTTACCTGATTTAATTTTATTCTTCTTTTTTCACAGCTTTTAAATTTTTTTTTCCATTTTCCGTTTTGCGTTTATTTCATTTCATTACTAATAATTTTGATGTATTTAAAACTTAAAATTTTGTCTTCAGCCCAATATTAAAATGAATTGAAAATTACGTATCCAATTGTCTAATTATTGGTCTTCATTGTCTTTAGTCTGAAAATATGAAATGTACATAAATCACCTTTTTTTCTTACATTTTTTTTTTTATTTATTACTTACTTCATTTATTATAATTTCCGAACCATTCATAAGGTTTTCTAGTTCCATTATAGTATCAGAAATGATTTTAATATGGTTGATACTCAAAATTTTGAGAATATAAGTAATACCTTTAATTGAAACATATTCAACAGTGTATTTTAAGAAACATAAATTATTCATTTTTTTATATAACTAAAATAAATTTACCATTTTCTTGAACGTCACCGATAACTTCTAATTTTGATCCTCGTTTGAAAGTTAAATTTTCATTTTCAATTTTATTCACAATCATGTCTAATTTATATCTTCCATCGGTAAGGACTCCAAAATATTCTGATTCATTGTTTAAATTTCTTTTAATAAAAGATTTCTTAAAAATCCTTTAATTTCGGCAAATAATGAGCATATTTGAGATTTATTTTTGCAGAAATCTAAAGAAATGTGGTCATATTTTAAAATCTTTATTATATATTACTAATAAATCCTTTTTGTGTTTTCAGTTTTTCAAAAGAAATTTTAATTGGATCCAAATTTGTTAAATTAAATTCTCTTAAGGGTATTATGGTCGAATAATGTTCTAGATTGAATTCAAATGAAGCATTTCCTTTAGTATAATTTTTTGCTTTTGTTACGGAAACATTTTCCAGTAAAATTTTCTAAAAAATAAAATTATATAATTATATAATTATATATAATTATCTAATATAAGAATATAATTATCTAATATAAGAATATAATTATTTTTATAGTTACTTGGTGAAGTTGTAATTCGTTAGAAAATTTCGTAATGTTTTCATTGTAAATATTACATTGAATTCTATAGCTATCGTTGTTATTTGTAATGAACTTGAAAATTTTGAATTCTGTTTGTTTTTCTCTGTTAAGAAATTTAAATTCACCTAAAATATCTTCAATGTATACAACTACACTTCTAAAACATTAAAACAACGAATGGGTTAATTTTTTGTTTGTTATATATTATTGATTTAATTGTAAAAAGATACTTACCAAGATTTATCTCCAATTGTTATTTTATTTTTCAAAAATTCTGTGGAAGAAAATGAAATGGTTTTTTCTTTTTTTGATGAGTTTTCATTTTCAAAATCAGTTTCTTTCCTTTTTGAAGCCAAAGGTAGTATCTCCAAAGGATAGTGAAAGATTTCATTTGAAATTAATTCTTAATCGTGTTAAAGGTGTAACATCTTTTAAAGAATTGCGTACATTTGAAAATAAAACTTATAATACTTACAAAGAAACAGCAATACAGATGGGTCTTGTTGAAAATGATTTACAGATTGAAAAAATTTTTGAAGAAGCTTGTAGTATAATGTTACCTGTTCAATTGCGTAAATTTTTTACTTGGTTCTTAATAACAGACAATATTAATGGTAATACTATTTGGACAAAATTTAATAAATACTTTACAGAAGATTTTAATAACAATAAAGATAACCGAGCTCTTCATCACATAAATGAAATTTTAAAAAATGAAGAAATGTCTTGTAAAGATTTTGGCTTACCTGAACCTGATGAAATTTTGGACATTAATAATGAAAATAATGAAGAAAATACGTTATTCTGTAAACAAATGTTTAATAATTTCTATAAACAATTAAACGAAGATCAAAAAATAATTTTTACACAAATATTAAATAATGAACATAAAATTTTCTTTATTGATGGTCCTGGAGGTTCAGGTAAAACGTTTTTATATAAAACGTTAATTTATTATTTTTTGTCTGTAGAAAAAAAAGTTTTGTCAATGGCTTGGACTGGTATTGCATCTATACTTTTAGCGAAAGGTATGACCAGTCATAAAACTTTTAGACTACCTTTAGATTCAAACAATATCGAAAGTGCGTGTTTAAAATTTGAATCAGATAAAAAAAAATTCCGTGAAGTAACTGCAATTATTTGGGATGAAGCGTCAATGATTCCACGTAAAGCTTTAGAAATTGTCGATAAAACGTTACAAGATGTTTGTAATAATAATTTGCCATTTGGAGGAAAGTTATTAGTTTTAGAAGGTGACTTTAGACAAATTCTTCCAGTTGTTAAAAATGGTTGTAGAAGCACAATAATTCAAGAAACGATAAAATATTCAAATCTTTGGTCATTATTTTATATTATGTATTTAAAAAAAATATTCGTTCAAAAGGCAACACGTTTGCTTCATTTTTATTAGATATTGGAGAAGGTAAATTTACCTCATTTGTTATACCTGATAGTTTTGAAACAAACGATGTTTGTTTTAAAATATATGAACATATAAATTATAATGTATCGATAAATAGTGTAATTTTAACATTCCATAATGAAGATGCGAATATTTTAAATAATAAAATTTTGCGAATATTAAGTACTGAAGCAAAAACGTATTACAGTTTAGATTATGCTACACATAAGGATGTAGATTTATCTGATGAAGACATCCATATTAATTACCTGATTAAAGCTTTAAATAATATCCGTGAAGGACTTCCACCACATAAATTGAAACTGAAAATAAATAGTATTGTAATGTTAATAAGAAATTTAAGTATTACTGATGGATTATGTAATGGGACACGGCTCAAAATTACTAAATTATTCAAATACAACATAGAAGCAGAAATAATAACTAGTGAAAAATGTGGAAATAAAGTTTTTATCCCTAGAATTACATTGAACACTGGAAATTCTTCATCATTACCGTTTGTTTTATATAGGAAACAATTCCCTTTAATATTAGCATTTACTATGACTATAAATAAATCGCAAGGTCAAAGTTTTGATAGTGTTGGAATATATATTAGAAGACCTTTATTTTCTCATGGCCAATTATATGTAGCACTATCAAGATGTAGAAACGCAGATAAAATTTTTATTGAAAACAATTCAGAAAATAAAGAAGAAATTGTAAATATCGTTTGGAAAGAAATTTTTGATAATTAAACATTTTTTTTTATTTTTATTTTCGTAAATTATATATTATTATTATTTATTATAAACTGTATAATTAATAGAAAAGAATTCTCAAAAGTATTTAGT
Organism: Torymus aiolomorphi; assembly: GCA_036365515.1. Lineage (NCBI taxonomy): Eukaryota > Metazoa > Arthropoda > Insecta > Hymenoptera > Torymidae > Torymus > Torymus aiolomorphi. The sequence goes on along the minus strand of CM070873.1, from coordinate 3,037,980 downwards.
TTATATAAACTATTTTCATTTTAGAACATGTCGGATGCACACAATGAAAGTAAATTATAAATTATAAAAATATATTTTTTCATTGCTAAATAATGTTAAATAAATAATACATTATCAGTTTTAGACTATTTAAAATATGAACAAAATTTTATGGAATATATGATAAATTTAGAGTCGGATCAAGTTATTGAAAAAGATAAATTAAGAAAATTAAATCGTCAATCAAAACGAAAAGAAAAATCATACGAAAGAAAAGAAAATTAATATTGGAAAAACTAAAGTTGAAAAAATATTAGAAGAATTTAAAAATCTTTCTTTATAATGATTGAATTTTCTTTTTCAGGTAATTTTTTAAAATTGATTATAATAATGTAGTATAACTTTTTATCAATTTATGCTATACATTATATACTTTCATTTTTACCCTTTGCTCCGAAGTGTCAAAATTTTATAATCCCATTTCATATTGGGCAGAAGAAAAATTTCAAGTTTTGAATATATCAAAATTATTTGTGATAAAATGAAATGAGCGCAAATATAGAAAAAAATTTTAAACTTTTGAAAAAAGAAGATAATATTAAATCAGGTAATTTTCAAATTATTAATAAATTATCTAATAGTATTTCATATTTACCCTCTTGTTGTTTTTCTAAATTTTATAGTAACGTAGACAGTGGATTAGGCCTAATGGAGATACCACTTAAAAATAAAACGCATCTTTCTATTTACCTCCAAGGTGATGTGGAAAAAATAGAATAATAAATATATTGTTTTCCAAATAGCATTGTTTGGCATTTATTTCAATATTATATTTCAATCTGTATTTATTTCAATATTTATGCTATCTATTAATATGATTTCATTTTTATCCTTTACAGTGACTGTAGAAAGTGGATTGTGTCTCCTGGGGATACCATTTAAAAATAAAAAGCATCTCTTTACTTACCTCTCAGTTGACGTGGAAAAAATAGAATAAAACTTAAGTTTATCGTTTGAGGGGGGTTGCGAGGGGGGTGTGAGGGGCGTGCGAGGGGGGAGCGAGGGGGCGAAGGGGTCTCGGCCATACTCCTAATAACGTAAAAAAGTCACAATTTTTCGTTATTTTGAGGGGGGTCTAAGGGGGCGAGGGGGGCGAGGGGGGTGAGGGGGGGGGGGCTGCGTAACATAAATAACGCTTACGACTATATAATATAGAGAGATATACACTTATCGGGGTTTATGTAGCCCAAGACTGTATATTAGTACCTACAGCCTAGAGTTTCCTATGGCAAGTGACTAAAGATATAATGGACCCTGGGGTTATAGACTCTAGGCCGGGCCGCATAAACCCCTATATTTAGAAGTATATATGTAAAAGTATTAGTGGTATAAACCCCACACCCCAGGGTCCATTATTTCTTTAGTCACGTGTATTGTCTCAACTCTGGAAAAAGAAACTCTAGGTCCCGGAAACAACAAGTATAGGTGTATATACATATATATATATATATATATATATATATATTCCTATATTATATAGTTGTAAGGGCAAAAATGAGTACCTACACCCTCCACCCCCCTCCACTCCCCTCCAAACCCCTCCACCCCGCTCCACCACCCCTCCACTTTCTACCGTTAAATTCTTTCAAATTTTACGTTATTTTGAAGGGCGCCTGCCCCTCCACCCCCTCCACCCCCCTCCACGCCCCTCCACCTTCTCCACACCCCCTCCACCTACCCCTCCACATACCCCACCACCTACCCCACTACAACTAATATCTTATAGATATGATGCTGAAAATTGTATATAGGGGGTATCGAGATTCGCTGATTAGGAAGCTGAACTCAGATTTTGAATATTCGAAATAGCGGAACGAAAATGTCTGGCGCAAATTGAAATATTACTGAATTTTGCTGAAAATTGTATATACGGGATTTCTGGAATCGATTATTACGAATCTAAACTTAGATTTTAAAAATTGAAAATGGCGGCAAAATATTTAAATAGTACTGGATTTTGCTAATAATTGTATTTAGGAGATTGCTAGATTACGAATCTCAACTCACATTTTCAGAATTCAAAATGGCGGATCGAAGATGTCGGCCGCATATTGAAATATTACTGTATTTTGTTGAAAATTGTATATAAGGAGTTTTTGGAGTCGCTTATTACAAATCTGAACTCAGATTAAGAACATTCAAAGTGGCGGATTCAAAGATGGTGGTCAAATATTGAAATATTATTAGATTTTGCTGAAATTTGTATTACCTTAATACGGGATTTTTGGTTTCGCTGATTAGGAATCTGAACATATATTATGATAATTCAGACTGGTGGACACAAGATCGCTAACAAAAATTGAAATTTTACTCGATTTTGCTGAAAATTGTATATAAGGAATATGTGGATTCGCAGATTAGGAATCCCAACTCAGATTTTCAGAATTCAAAATGACTGATCGAAAATGGAGGCGAAATATTCTAAAACTACTGGATTTTGCTGTAAATTGTATATAAGGGGTATCTGGATTCGCTAATTACTAATCCCAAATCAGATTTTCAGAAATCAAAATGGCTGATCGAAGATGGAGGCAAAATATTCAAAAACTACTAGAATTTGCTGGAAATTGTATATAAGGGGTATGTGGATTCTCTGATTACGAATCATAACTCAGATTTTCAGAATCCAAAATGGGTGATCGGAGATGGAGGCGAAATATTCAAATACTACATGATTTGCTGAAAATTGTATAAAAGGGATTTCTAGATTCGCTGATTACGAATCTGAACTCAGATTTTGAAAATTCAAAATGGCGGATTCGAAAATGGTGGTCAAATATTGAAATATTATGGGATTTTGCTGAAAATTGTATATACGGAATTTTTGGTTTCGCTGATTACGAATCTTAACATATATTGTGAAAATTCAGACTGGTGGACCCAAGATCGCTAACAAAAATTTAAATTTTACTTGATTTTGCTAACAATTGTATAGAGTGGGTTTCTGGTTTCGCCAATTAGGAATCGTAACTCAGATTTTGACAATTGAAAATAGAGGACACAAGATGGATGCCAAAAATTGAATTATTACTGCATTTTGCTGAAAATTGTATATAACGGGTATCTGCATTCGCTGATTACGAATCGCAAATCAGATTTTCAGAATTCAAAATGGCTGACCGAAGATGGATGAGAAATATTCAAAAACTACTGGAATTTGCTGAAAATTGTATATAGGGGGTATGTGGATTCGCTTATTACGAATCACAACTCAGATTTTCAGAATTCAAAATGGCTGATCGAAGATGGAGGCAAAACATTCAAAAACTACTGGAATTTGCTGAAAATTGTATATAAGAGGTATGTGGATTCGCTGATTACGAATCACAACTCAGATTTTCAGAATTCAAAATGGCTGATCGAAGATGGAGGCGAAATATTCAAATACTACTAGATTTGCTGAAAATTGTAGAAAAGGCATTTCTGGATACGCTGATTACGAATCTGAACTCAGATTTTCAGAAATCAATATGGCGGATTCGAAAATGGTGGTCAAATATTGAAATATTATTGGATTTTGCTGAAAATTGTATATACCGGATTTTTGGTTTCGCTGATTATGAATCTGAACATATGTTTTGAAAATTCAGTCTGGTGGACCCAAGATGACTAACAAAAATTGAAATTTTACTCGAGTTTGCTAAAAATTGTCTACAGTGGGTTTCCGGATTCGGCAATTAGGAATCGTAACTCATATTTAGAAAATTCAAAATAGAGGACCCAAGATGGCTTCCAAAAATAGAAATATTACTAGATTTTGCTGAAAATTGTATATACGGGATTTCTGAATTCGATTATGACGGATCTGAACTAAGATTTTAAAAATTCAAAATGGTGGCAAAATATTTAAATTATACTGGCGTTTGCTAAAAATTGTGTATAGGAGGTTTCTATATTTGCTGATTATGAAACTGAACTCAGATTTTCAGAATTCAAAATGGCTGATCGAAGATGGAGGCCAAATATTCAAATATTATTGGATTTTGCTGAAAATTGTATATAGGCGTATCTGGATCCGCTGATTATGAATTTGAACTCAGATTTTGAAAATTCAAAATAGAAGACCCAAGATGACGGCCAAAAATTGAAATTTTACCGGAATTTCCTAAAAATTGTATATTATGGGTTTCCGGATTCGCTGATTAGGAATCTGAAATCAGATTTTGTAAATACAAAATCGATGCCAAAAATTGAAATATTACTGGATTTGTCTGAAAATTGTATGTTGGGTATTTTGATTCACTGATTATGAATTCGAACACAGATTTTCAGAATTCAAAATGGCGCATCGAAGATGGACGCCAAATATTCAAATATCACTGGATTTCGCTGAAAATTGTATATAGGGAACCCATCTGGATTCGCTGATTACGAATCTGAACTCATATTTTGCCAATTCAAAATGGCGCCAAATATTGAAATATTGCTGAATTTTTCAATTGCATGTGGGAAATTTCTGGATTCGCATGATGATGAATCAGAATTCAGATTATGAAACTTCAAAATGGCATACCCAAGATGGCGGCCAAAAATTGAACTTTTCTGTTTTGCTAAAAATTGAATATACTGAATTTCTGGATTCGCTGATTACGAATATGAACTCAGATTTTAAAAATTCAAAATGGCAGTAAAATATTGAAATAATATTGGATTTTGCAAAAAAATTGTATGTATGGGGTTTCCGAATTAGCTGATTACGAATCTGAACTCAGATATTGAAAATTCAAAATGGCGGAACGAAAATGTCGGCTACGTATTGAAATATTACTGAATTTTGCTGAAAATTGTATATACACGGAAAGAAGCATTCAGAGCTATAGGCCGTGAGTTATAGCAGAGTAAGCGGGTACCTTCTCTGCCACCGTGTGACGGCGCGACATTCAGGCATGTCAACGATGGTCTCTAGGCAACGCTATACGGGATGACTGCCGCAGCCGTCAGACGTACCACTCACGCTTGCCGCCGTGCGCATTAAAGCTTGAACTCAGTGATAGTCACGGCCTACAGCCGTGTCACGCGAGCACCGTTCATCAGAATGACCACAGTCACAGTCATAGACGCATATGTCACGACATCCGGCGATGCTATATGGCACGCTATTTTTTTCTCGCGCGTCACGGGCTACAGCTGTGAATTCTTCTCTTCGTACATTGATTTCTAGATTCGATTATGTCGGATCTGAACTCAGATTTTAAAGATTCAAAATGGCGGCAAAATATTTAAATTATACTGGCTTTTGCTAAAAATTGTATATAGGAGGTTTATATATTCGCTGATTACGAATCTGAACTCAGATTTTCAGAATTCAAAATGGCGGATCGAAGATGGAGGACAAATATTCAAACATTGATGGATTTTGCTGAAAATTGTATGTACGGGATTTCTAGATTGGATGCTTACGAATCTGAACTCAGATTTTCAGAATTCCAAATTGCCAATCGATAATGGCTGTTACATATTGAAATATTACTGAATTTTGCTGAAAATTGTATATACACGGAAAGAAGCATTCAGAGCTATAGGCCGTGAGTTATAGCAGAGTAAGCGGGTACCTTCTCTGCCACCGTGTGACGGCGCGACATTCAGGCATGTCAACGATGGTCTCTAGGCAACGCTATACGGGATGACTGCCGCAGCCGTCAGACGTACCACTCACGCTTGCCGCCGTGCGCATTAAAGCTTGAACTCAGTGATAGTCACGGCCTACAGCCGTGTCACGCGAGCACCGTTCATCGGAATGACCACAGTCACAGTCATAGACGCATATGTCACGACATCCGGCGATGCTATATGGCACGCTATTTTTTTCTCGCGCGTCACGGGCTACAGCTGTGAATTCTTCTCTTCGTACATGGATTTCTAGATTCGATTATGACGGATCTGAACTCAGATTTTAAAGATTCAAAATGGCGGCAAAATATTTAAATTATACTGGCTTTTGCTAAAAATTGTATATAGGAGGTTTATATATTCGCTGATTACGAATCTGAACTCAGATTTTCAGAATTCAAAATGGCGGATCGAAGATGGAGGACAAATATTCAAACATTGATGGATTTTGCTGAAAATTGTATGTACGGGATTTCTAGATTGGATGCTTACGAATCTGAACTCAGATTTTCAGAATTCCAAATTGCCAATCGATAATGGCTGTTACATATTGAAATATTACTGGATTTTGCTGAAAATTGTATATACGGGATTTCTGGATTCGATTATTACGAATTAAACTCAGATTTTAAAAATTGAAAATGGCTGCAAAATATTTAAATAATACTGTATTTTGCTAATAATTTTATGTATTGGATTTCTAGATTACGAATCTCAACTCAGATATTCAAAATTCAAAATGGCGGATTTAAAATGTCGGACACATATTGAAATATTATTGGATTTTGCTGAAAATTTTAATTCAAACTGGTGGACCTATGATGACTAACAAAAATTGAAATTTTATTCGAGTTTGTTAAAAACTGTATATAGTGAGTTTCCGGATTCGCTGATTAGGAATCTGAACTCAGATTTTGTAAATATAAAATGTCGGCCGAAAATTGAAATATTACTAGATTTTATAATCAATAAGTTACAAATAAAATCAGAGCTGACGTAATGAACTACATATATATTATGCATTATTTTGTTAAATATAATATACTTAGTATTTTAAAAATTAATAAATGTTAAGAATAATGTTTTTAAAAAACATTACAGAAATTTTAAATGAAATAATAAGTGTTTCATAATATTATGTAATAGAAGATTATCCTCATTCATTATTATTAATATTTATCTCTAATAATGGGGGTTGGCGAGCGGAGCGCGCAGGGGGCGAAGCGATATATATAAGTATATATCTACCTATATTATATAGATGTTAGTGTTGTTTTTGAACATCAGTCCCCCCCCCTCACGCCCCCCCAAAATAACGTAAAAATCAGCGTATTTCTATGAGTTTTTATATTAAAATAGCCTCTGAGCCCCCTCATCCCCCCTCGAACCCCCAGGCGCCCCTCCACCCCCTCCTCCCCACTCGTTCCACCCTCTTACCCCTTATATTCATTTTTTTCTTTAATGGTATTTATCATCTCGGTATACATGCAACAAAGATCTTTTTTTGTCACACCACGCGTAAAGTATTCTGTTTTCACATTGACGTCAGGGAGTCTCGCTTCGCTCGGGCCGTAAATAATTATAAACGGCACTAATCATCGGAAAAAAATAGACATACGAGCATAGGCTTCGCAGTTTCTAGCAATGAGGTTATGTGACGTTTTCGACACTGAAATTAAAGATTAAGCACAAATAACTTTCAGTAAGGTATATGGGAAAATTGTATATTGTCTCCAAACAATGAGGACCATTGATATTTTTTTAACACAAATAAGTCTATTTTTCTACGCCACCCAAGAGGTAGATAGATAGGCGCGCTTTTTTTATAGAGGTTTTCCTTTTTTATTATCTTTGAATTCATTTTCCATTAAATATTTCATTGTTTTTTCATAATAAAAAGTTAGTAAAAAATGGCCTATTCCTCTGTTAAAAAAAAAATGTAAAATTTTCAAGTATTAGTTTTGTTCTATTAAATAAAAATATGTTATATTTTAAACATTTTTATAGTTATTTAATTAACATAAATTTTAAGCTTGAAAGTCATTCAAAGCTTTTGAACTTCATATTCATTTCAAATGTCGCTCAAAATATGACGCTAAAAATATTAATTATGAAGGTCGCTGAAAGCAGACCAAAACTTAAATCGAAACCGTTGTTGAACTCTGAAAGTAAATCGATTTTGAAGGTTAAGCAAAAGATCAGTTTGTTAATTTTATACAGGTTGTTGAAAGTTAATCAATTTTGGAGGTCTGATAGCAGACCGATTTTGAAGGTCGTTGATAGCAGACCGATTTTGAAGGTCGCTGATAGCAGACCAATTTTTGAAAGATAATCAATTTTGAAGGTATGATAGCAGACCAATTTTGAAGGTTGCTGATAGCAGACCAATTTTTGAAAGTTAATCAATTTTGGAGGTCTGATAGCAGACCGATTTTGAAGATCGCTGATAGCAGACAAATTTTTAAAAGTTAATCAATTTTGGAGGTCTGATAGCAGTCCGATTTTGGAGGTCGCTGGTAGCAGACCAATTTTTGAAAGTTAATCAATTTTAGAGGTCTAATAGCAGACCGATTTTGAAGGTCGTTGATAGTAGAAGAAAATGTTCAGCAGTATTTTGGAAAGAAGAAAAATATAAGTCTAATTGTTGTAATAATGGTACAATAATACTTTCACCTTTAAGTGATTATGATAAAACATTGAAAGAAATGTTGTTACATGATCAAACATTCAGATATTTAATACGATATTATAATAATTTATTTTGTTTTGCAACCTTTAATTCTAACGTCGAACATGAAAAGAAAAAAGGAATTTATAATTTAAAAATTCAAGGACAAATTTGTCACATTACGCCAATCACATTATTACCTATCGGTAAAGATGGACCTTGTTGTGGACAATTATATATTTATAATAATGTAACAGCACTTGAACGAAGGTTAAAAAAATCAAGACTTAAGTGATGAACATATACAAATGTTAATTGAAATATTAAACCGTAATCCATACGCATAAAATTATAATCATTTATATCAAATATCAAATTTAAAAAATTACCCAAATTATAAATTGTATTTCGTCCGTAAAAATAATAATCAAAAGCATAGATATAATGCTCCTGTAACATCTGAATGTGGAGCAACAATAGTATCGAAAAATGAAATTCCAGAAAATTACGATATATGTGTATATCCTAAAAACATTCCTGATAATGAACAAAAAAATACATATATTAATAAATTATTGCATCATGTTGATCCTATGGTGTTCCCGATATTATTTCCTTTAGGAGATTTAGGTTGGAATATTGGTTACACTAAAAGAACAAGCGCTCCAGAAAAGGAACATCTTACTATCCTACAATATTATTCATATAGATTAGCTTATCGACCAAATGGTAAATTTAGTCCATTATTATATTGTGGAAGATTAACACAACAATTTTTTTTACATGCATACGTTGTGATGGAAAGTAATAGAATGAGTTTTTTTCGAAATAATCAAAAAACCGCTGTCAATTAATTGGCACGTAGCTTCCTCAAAATAATTTTTTTATTCCTTTTATTAAATTAAAATTCGAAAAATAAATTTTTCACGAAAAAAATTTGAAAAATTTTATGGAAAATATTAACTTGTAATTTTTTCATGGCTATTCATTGAGGTTCCATTTGTAATTTATTTGTTTGTGATTTTAATTCATATATGAATGGAAAACAATCTTCTTCAAGTTCTATTCTTCATCAAATTTTTCTTCTTCAAGTCCACTATCAACGGCTTCTCGTCGTACATTGGTTCGAAATAAAAAAAATATTCTAAAGTTGTTCTTTGATTGTGTTTACAAGAAAAATTATTGTATGGGAGACATAACGCACATGCGGCACAGCATGCAATACAGTAAAGCAATTTTATTTATAAAAAAATCGAAAATAAAAATTTTGAAAATTAAAAAATGGCTATAAAAAAAAAATTAAATTTTACAAAAATAGAATATTGACCCCAATTGTAGAAGCAAAATCTAAAAAGATGATCACTCTCCCGTTACAATCGGTCGAATAGATCATGAGATATTAGCGTATACGATCACACACACACACACACACACACACACACACACACACACACACACACACACACACACACACCCACACACCCACACACACACACACACACACACACACACACACAAACACCCACACACCCACACACACACACACACACACACACACACACACACACACACACACATCCATACGGACATCCATACGGACATTTTCTAAAAATAGTGTATTTCGATTCCAAATTTGCTAAATAATATTTCTAACACATTATAAACACATAAAAATTAAGAGTCGAATGTTATCAAGATTTATTAGGTCATGTAATGAATAATGCTTCTAATATTTCTAATAACTTTGAAAATAAAGAAAGATTAGGAAATATTTTTATACTACTAGCCACTTACATTGGTAGTCCGAGATATATGCAACAGCATTATCAAGATGCAATGGCTATTATGAGAAATACTGGGAGACTTGACTTTTATAACAGTAACAAGTAATCCTAAGTGGCAAGAACTAAAAGAAGTTTTGCCAAAATTTCCTGTAAGGACTACACCAAATGATATTCCAAATATAGTAGTTAGATTATTTCATACAAAATTAATGTCATTATTAGATGACATAAAAGAAAATAAAATATTTGGAGATATTATATCATATATTTATACAATAAATATAATAATATTTATACGATAAATATATATCTGCAGAAATACCAGACAAAAATGAAGATGAAAACTTACAAAAATTAGTAATTAAACACATATTCCATGGACCGCATACACATACTTCTCCTTGTTATATAAAAGATAAAAGTATACGTAAAAAAAATTTTCCTAAATCATTTAAAAATTATACAAAATTTAAAAAGAATGGTTATCCAGAATATAAACGAAGAAATAATACCTCAGAAAATTTTACGTATAAAGCAAAAAATAACAGTCAATTAATCTCCGTAGATAATTCTATTAGTACCTTATAATAGTTTTTTATTAAAAAAATATAAGTGTCACATTAATGTAGAATATTGCGCCAATATTCAAAGTACAAAATATATATTTGATTACATACATAAAGGTGGAAATAGAGCATTATGTAAATTAAAAAAAGTTAATGATACCAATGATGGTAATATATATGACGAAATTACTCAATTTGTTGATGGAAGTTTTTTAAGTCAAATGGAAGCAGCTTGGCGATTGGAAAAATTTCCTTTATGTGGTAGAAAACATACAGTAATAAGTCTATCAGTTCATACAGAAAATCAACAAAGAATTATTTTTGAAGAAAATAACGAGACTGAAGATTTAGAAAATTATAAAACAACATTAACAGCATGGTTTGATTTAAATAAAAAAGATAATTATGCAAGGAACATAAAGTATGTTAATATACCTAAATATTACAACTTTAAAAATAAATGTTGGATCAAACGAAAACGAAATCAAGAATATTATATAATAGGGCGTTTAAATATTGTTTCTCCAAAGGATGTTGAACGATTTCATTTAAAATTAATTTTAAATCGTGTTAAAGGTGCAATTTCGTTTCAAGATTTACGAACGTATGAAAAAATTACATATAACACAAACAGAGAAACTGCAATAAAAATGGGTTTAGTTGACGATGACTTACAAATAAAAAATATTTTTAAAGAAGCTTGTGACGTTATGTTAGGATATCAACTACGTCAATTTTTTGCTTGGTATTTACTATCTGAAAATATTAATGGTAATAATATTTGGAAGGAATTTAATAACTTTTTCATAGAAGATTTTAAAGATGATAAATTAAACAATGCCCTCATACAAATAAATGAAATATTATCATTAAACGAAAAATCATGTATAGATTTTGGATTGCCTGAACCAAATAAAATCTTAAAAGTTGAATGTAATGAAGTTAATAAGACTGAAATTTTATTCTGTGAAGAAATGTTTAGTAACATGTATACTCAACTAAATTTAGAACAAAAATATATTTTTGAGAAATTATTAAATAATGAACATAAGATTCATTTCATAGACGGTCCTGGTGGTTCAGATAAAACATTTTTATACAAAACATTAATTTTTTACTTTTTGTCTAAAGAAAAAAAAATGTTATCAATGGCTTGGACTGGTATTGTGTCAATACTATTACCAAAAGGAATAACAAGTCATAAAACATTTAAATTATCTTTAGATTTAGAAAGTATAGAAAGTGCATTTTTAAAATTAGACTTTGATAAGAAAAAATTACGGGAAGTAGATGCAATAATTTGGGACGAAGCATCATACCAAAAAAAGCTTTAGACATTGGAGATAAAACATTAAGAGATGTTTGTAATAATAATTTACCATTTGGGGGGAAATTAATTGTATTAGGAGGAGATTTTCGGCAAATTCTTCCAGTTATTAAAAACGGTTGTAGAAACACAATTATACAAGAAACAATAAAATATTCAGATATTTGGCCACTTTTCAATATAATGAAGTTAAAAAAAATATTCGTTTTAACAATGAAGAATTCGCTTCATTTTTATTAGATATTGGAGAGGGAACAATTAATCCATTTAAAGTACCAAACAGTTGGAAAACTGAAGATGTTTGTTTGAAAATATATAAAGATATAAATTATAATTTATCTATGAATAGTGTCATTTTAGCGTCTCATAATGAAGATTCAACTATTCTGAATAATAAAATATTAAAATTGATCGATAGTGATGAGATGACTTATTATAGTATAGATACTGCTACATCTAAAGGTGTTGATCTATCAGTTTACATAAATTTTCCTATTGAATATTTGCATAATATTCGTGAAGGTTTACCTCCACATAAATTAAATCTGAAAATTAATGCGATAGTAATGTTAATAAGAAACTTAAGTATAAACGATGGTTTATGCAATGGAACGCGATTAAAAATAATTAGACTATTTAAATACAATGTAGAAGCTGAAATAATAACAGGTGAAAAATCAGGAAATAATGTTTTTATACCGAGAATAACATTAACTACTGCAGAATCGTCTTCATTACCATTTATAGTTAATAGAAAACAATTTCCTATCCTCTTAGCTTTTTGTATGACAATAAATAAATCACAAGGACAACGTTTTGATGCTATAGGTATTTATATTAGAAAACCATTGTTTTGGCATGGACAATTATATGTTGCACTATCTAGATGTAGGAATCCTAATAATATATTTATTCAAAATGATTCGGAAAATACAGAGGAAATTATCAATATTGTGTGGAAAGAAATTTTTGATGAACAATTATAATTATTCTTATATTTATTATGTAATAAAATTACAAATTATTTTTTATAATATTTATATTAATTCAAAGTATATTAAATTAAAAAACATGGCAGACCAAGGTGATGTAAAACCAATACCATTACGTTGGGATCCAAAAGAAAAAAAATTTATAGAAGTTCACACCATTGAAAAAGCTCAAATTTTAGACGATTTAAATAAACAGTTGTTAGAACATGACCACGAGAACAATAATTATATGAACAATTTAATAGATGAATACAATAATCATTTAAACCAAAATAAAACAGAATTTCCAGTATTATGGGATCAAAAAAAAAAATATGTAGTCGTGTATACATTGGAAGAAGAAAATCGACTGTCCGAATTAAATACAAAAATAGAAGAAAATATAAAAGAAACAAATAAGTATAATGAATATTTAGAGGAGTCATTCAAAGAATATAATTTAAATTATATAAAAAATCTAATTGAAAGTCTTAGTAGATAATTGGTTCGCTATCAGCGACCTTCAAAATTGGTCTACTTTTATTGACTTTTAAATTAAAAACAAAAATGTATTAAAAAATGTCTTAATTGGTCTGCTATCAGCGACCTTCAAAATTGGTCTACTTTTATTGACTTTTAAATTAAAAACAAAAATGTATTAAAAAATGTCTTAATTGGTCTGCTATCAACAACATTATTAAAAAATGTTTTTAAAATCGGTCTGCTATCAGCGACTTTTAAAATTAGTCTCCTATCAACGATCTTCAAAAACAGTCTGTTATCAGCGACCTTTAAGATCGGTCTGCTATCAGCGACCTTCAAAATCGGTCTGCTATCAATTGACCTTCAAAATCGGTCTGCTATCAGACCTCCAAAATTGATTAACTTTCAAAAATCGGTCTGCTATCAGCGTCCTTAAAAATCGGTCTGCTATCAGCGACCTTCAAAATAGGTATGACATATATATGTCAGTATTCAGACCTCCAAAATAGATTAGCTTTCAACAACCTTTAAAATTAATATAATTTCAATGACTTACAAACTGATCTTTTGCTTAACCTTCAAAATCGATCTACTTTTAGAATTCAACAACGGTTTTGATTTAAGTTTCGGTCTGCTTTCAGCGACCTTCATATGTAATATTTTTAGCGTCATACTTTGAGTGACCTTTAAAATCAATATGAAGTTCAAAAGCTTTGAATGACTTTCAAGTTTAAAATTTAGGTTATTTAAATAACTATAAAAATGTTTAAAAATATAAGATATGTTTATTTAATAGAATAAAAGTAATACTTGAAAATTATACAGTTTTTTAACAGAGGAATAGGCCTTTTTTACTAACTTTTTATTACAAAAACAAAAAATGACATATTTAATGGAAAATGAATTCAAAGATAGTAAAAAGGGGGAAACCTCTATAAGAAAAGGCGCCTACCTATCTACCTCTTGGGTGGCGTGGAAAAGATAGACTTTTTATACCTTTTATATATTATATAGAGTCTCTGTCACTGTTCAGCCCATATATTACCTTTACCTAGAGATATACAATTCCCTCATATGTCGTACAGAAAATTATTTGTACTTATCCATAATTTCAGGATCAAGCGAAGCGAAGGCACAACTCTCGTGCGTTCATGATCCTCATTGCTACCGAAGGCAATATACAATTTTTCCACATACCGTACAGAAAGTTATTTGTCCTTAATCTTTGATTTCAGGGTCGAAAACGTCACATAACCTCACTCCTAGAAACTGTGATGCCTATGCCCGTACGTTAAATATTTTTTAGATAAAGACTTATGTTCCTTACTTTTTTTTAATAATATCTATATAATAATCTCTACTATTTTTTTTTTATTTTAGAATAAAAACTGATAAATAAAAATTCCACTTATCAGAAGGGGTAGCCCCCCTAGTATATATATATATATCTTCCTATAGTATATAGTTGTAAGACGCTTATAGGGTACCCAGCCCCCCCCCCCCTCGCCACTCCTTACAGCCCCTCCTCAACCCCTCCTCAAAATAACGGAAAATGAGATTAGAAATAGGAGTTTTTAGTATTACATTTGCTCCTCAAAACACCCCCCCCCCCCCATCCTGCCACTCCTCTTAATATTGTATTGTTTTTTTCATTTTGTTATACATTTCATATATATTACGAATGATTTGATAATGTTAATATTATTGATGTTGTTTCTATATTATTAAATAATTATAATATCAAATGTTATCAATTATAAGGTCAAGTTTAAAAAATTTGTATAAGTTCCCCGTTCCTTTTTGCATGCAAGAAGCCTTAATCACATCAGGGTATGGCTTTAATAAGCTTACTAATGATTATAGTTTAATCTAATAATAATACATTTATACTATAAATATAGTGTATTTAACATGACAAACAGCAGAAACAATTATTGATAATAAATCCCTATCTTTTTGGTTTCTTAACAAATTTTAATTATCAAGGTCTCATTTTATTCTTTCACGGGGACTTGCCCGAGGAAAAATTCAAAATTATTCAAGACCCAGAAAGTTATATCCAATTGAAGATAATTATTTTTATAACCTCATTTGTGATTTTATAAACAATTATAACTACCTTAAATGTTATCAAATGTATTGGAGGTTGTACGTAAGCGCTGTGCGGTACTGTGCTGTGCGATGCTGCGTGATGCCCGTGTTATTGGTGCGTTGGCTACTTACGGAACTACTTTTCTGATTGGTCGGTATTTAAACATCAACCAATAAGCGGCGTAGTTCTACAAGTAGCCAATGCACCAACAGCACCGGCATCAGAAACGCACCGCACAGCACAGCGCTTATGTACACTCTTCCTAAGGTCACGTTTAAAAAATTTGTATAAGTTCACGTTTCCTTTTTACGTGTAGTCTTAATGTAAGCCTTAGTCACATTAGGGTATGCCTTTAATAACGTGACACATAATGTAGGAAACAAAATAGAACACACCCTCATATGATTGTGATATTATGGATTTACCAAATCTAAAGTATGGAAATGTAGAGAACGCAATAAACAATTTGATGCGAATGGGCGATTAAATATTGTTTCACCTAAAGATAATGAAAGATTTTTTCTTAAATTACTGTTGAACCGCATAAAAGGTGCTACTTCTTTTAAAGATTTACGAACATTTAATAACGTCTCATATGAAACATATAAAGAAGCAGCACTTGCTATGAGTTTAATAGAAGATGATTCCCAAATTTATATTATTTTTGATGAAGCAAGTAGTATCATGCTTCCTTTTCAATTACGTAAATTCTTTGCATGGTTTATCTTAGCTGAAAATATTCAAGGTAATTTAATTTGAAATAAATTCAAAAAATTTTTTACTGAAGATTTTAAAGAAAATAAAGAAAATAATGCTTTGTCACACATTCAAAATATATTACAAACTGAAGATAAAAGTTGTAAAGATTATAGTTTACTTGAACCAATAATAAATAATATCGAAGAAAGTCCTGAAAATTTAGCAAACAGTAAAAATCTTTTTGAAATTTTGTTTAATCAATTAACTACTAATCAAAGATTAATTTTTAATGAAATTATAACTAACAAAAATAAAATTTATTTTATTGATGGACCTGGAGGTTCAGGAAAAACTTTCATATACAAGACTTTAATATATCACTTTTTATATTTGAATAAAAAAATTTTATCTATGGCTTGGATAGGAATCGCATCTATTTTATTACCTAGAGGAATGACAAGTCATCGTACTTCTAGACTTCCTTTAGATTTAGACATTATTGAAAGTGCTTTTCTAAAATTAGAATCAGATAAAAAAAAATTACGGGAAGTAGATATTATAGTTTCGGATGAAGCATCAATGATCCCAAAAAAAGCTTTGGAAATTGTTGATCAAACATTCAAAGATATATGTTACAGTGATGCTCCATTTGGTCTTAACCAAATGTAGTCTTCTATAAGTTTAATAAGTGGTTAAAATTTTAAGTCGATAAATCAAGTAATCTTTGAGAAAATGCGATTCGGAAATTAAAAAAAAAAATTTTTTACCTCAAATATCTTTTTTCGTAATGGACCTATTTTTTTGGGCAACGAACTCGATCTGAAGGTATGTAAAAGCTACATCTGTGCCAAATTTCAGGACTATTGGATAATTTTTGCTCTAGTTATCGTGCGACAACGAAAACGCAAATCTTTTCTAAAATAATTCTTTTCTAAAAAACAAATGAAGATCGTCTCTTGAAATTTTAACCAAATATAGTCTTCTATAAGTTTAATAAGTAGTTAAAATTTTAAGTCGATAAATCAAGTAATCTCTGAGAAAATGTGAGTCAAAAATTTTTTAAAAAAATTTTTAACTTCAAATATCTTTCTTCGTAATAGACCTATTTTTTTGGGCAACGAACTCGATCTGAAGGTATGTAAAAGCTACATCTGTGCCAAATTTCAGGACTATTGGATAATTTTTGCTCTAGTTATCGTGCGACAACGAAAACGCAAATTTTTTCTAAAATAATTTTTTTTCTAAAAAACAAATGAAGATAATCTCTTGAAATTTTAATCACATATAGTCTTCAATTATTGTAATAACTGGTTATTTATTTCAAATCTATAAATAAATTATTTTTTGAGAAATTAATTTATGAAATATAAAAAAGTTTTCCTTAATAACAATTGACAGAGAGAAGATATTTTAAATTTTAAAAAAGGAAAATATAGGTAATGTAAATACTTTTCAAGAAAAGTTTATTATATTATGTAATAATGACTGTAAGGTATGAAAAAATAAAAAAAACTTGAAATTCAAAATGGTGTTTTGGTTATAATACAAAAGAAAATCAATAGAAACTCAAATCCATCAGGGTACCTTTCTTTTCCCGCGAGACAAAGAGAATAAGCTTTACCCGACGAAAATCGGTCGATTCGTTTCGGAGATATGAAGAGTTCAAATATACACACACACGCACACTCATACACATACACCCACGAAAACAAAAATGATCAAAATCAACTAATATACACATATATCGCCTTAAAACATCTTTTTGAACATTTTTTTTTCGAAAATTTTTTTCACCGTTACAAAGCTTCCTCTATGAGGAAGCAAAATTTATAGCTTTCATTGTTCTTTTGTTATTAACAAAAACGTGTTTATTTAAAAAAGTTCACATCTCACAAATAAATTATAATAATGCAGAATATAATGCATTCATAATGCATTGTATGCAGTACTGCGGGATTCGTGACTAACCCACAGCTTGTTTGACCCTGCCGGAATACACACTGCACTACACGCTACACCGATCGGAGCGCCACCTACTCTTATAAATCTCAATCTTGAAAATTCAAACATATTACAGTTTGACGCTAATACTATATACTTTTATAATATACTAATGATAACATCATTGGAGTTATGAGTTTAAAAAAAAAACACGTTTTCGTTTTTGATGATAACTAAAGAACCGTGATAGATAGAAAATTAATTTTTTTAGAAAATATAGGTATTTTAATTCTCTTTCGAATGCCACCCAGCCCATTCAGATACATAGAGCCTTTCTCGAGAAATTACGATTTTAAAAAAATGTCAAAAAATTTTTAACCTCAAATATCTCTGAAATTTATGGACCAATCACTTTGCCCAAAGAACTCGACCGAGAACTATAAAAAATCTACCTCTAAAATGAATTTTGAAGCCATTAAGTCAATTTTACTCTTGTAATCGTTGGACATACAAAACTGATTTTTTTCATTTTTCAATTTTTAACTCAAAATCTAGCCTACAGAATGTATTCAAATTTTAACAGATTATAGATATTTATATTCTGTATTATCATGATTTTTCTCAAAAAAATTGACCGTTAAGTTTAGGAGTTATAAGCTTCTAAAAAAAAAAAACACGTTTTTGTTAATAACAAAATAACCGTGATAGCTAGAAACTTTTTTTTTTTTGCAAAATATAGGTATTTCAATTCTCTTTCGAACGCTACCCATCAGATTCGAATAACTCGATCCTATCATTTAAAAAAATCAAAAAACATTTTTGAGAAAATCGAAAATTAAAAAAAAAATAAAAACGCATTGCCCCAATCAAAAAACGGATTTTTGACCCGCCATCACGCAAAAAAAAACAAAAAAAATGAGACCTGTCCGGTCAAAATCAACCGAGTAGAAGCTGAGATCCAGGCGTACACACACACACACACACACACACACACACACACACACACACACACATCCATACAGACATTTTTCAAAAACCATGTATTTTGATTCCTAACACCTCGGAACACAATTATAACATGTTTTTACAACAACTCAAAAATTTACTATCACAAAGCTTCCTCTAGGAGGAAGCAAAAAATTTCAATAGAAATATATTTATATGAAATATTTTTTTATTAAATGTAATAAAGATGGGAATGAATTTTCATTACATTAATTAAAAATTATTAATACAAATTATTTAAAATTAATTAAAATTGATAAAATTTATTAATGAAAGTTGATTCACATCTTCCATGGTGGAGGAAGGACGGGATAGGTTGGAGTCAAGGAGAACGGAGGGACGATTCCTATGGTTTTTAGGGTTATTGACGATGAATAATTTTATATTATTTTGGCATATCCCCATTATCCTATCTAATTATTAATATTTGTTATATCAAACACCTAAGCACAATAAAATCAAAAATTCAACGCGCCTATAACATTACCTCAGTGGTGGTGTGAAAAACTTAATTTTAGTAAATAACACGCTAAAAAACTGACTACACAATAAAACCCATATAATAATATGAGCATGACCTTACACTATTAGGCGTAATAAACAGTGCACCGTTTTTATAAATTTTTTGCACACATAAGTAAAACAGTAAATGTATATGTACTGCACACATAATCGTATGTATACGAGGTTATGGTGAAAAACCGGCACTTAAGATGCTCAGAGAATCGATCGACAATATGGCACGCAAATTTAGAAAAGAATTTTTTCTAAATAGAAAAAACATCGTAGTATTTATAGATTTAAACAACAAAATCGAGTTTCCAGTCGTATTAAATTTTACTATATTTTTTTTAACAATTCACGCTAAAAATTATTTTGGAAGCTTACGGAAAGCTTCCAAAATACCTTCCAACATCATTCGCGTGAGATATTCCATTGAATCTTGGCATAACCTTGCCAGCAAGATTGTGAAAAGCATTAAAGAAAATTTTTGATTTATTACAGATTGCCTTTACGAAAGTCATAATGAAAGCTTGTAGAAGTATTCCAAATCAATGTTTCATGAAAGCTTACTGAGAAATTCACGAAAGAATAGAAAAAAAGATTCCAATTACTCCAATATGAAATATAATATGAAAGCTTTAGGGAAGATTCTAGGAATCACATGAGCAATATTAAAATAATCAATGCTGGAATCTTTCATGAAAGCTTCACGCAAGATTACATAAAGCTCTTTGAAAGTTATAATTGTTTCTTTACATAACAAGCTTACGCAAATCTTCCAAAATACCTTCCAACATCCTTTCCGTCAGATATTCCATTGAATCATGGCGTAAACTTGCCAACAAGATTTTGGAAAGCATTCAAAAAATATTTTTGTTTTATTACAGAATAGCTTTAAGAAATTCATAACGAAAGCTTGAAGTTGTATTTCAAATCAATGTTTCAAGAAAGATTCCTGAGAGATTCACGAAAGAACGAAAAAAAGATTCTAATTACTCGAATTTGAAATATAATATGAAACCTTTACGGAAGATTGTAGGAATCTCATGAGTAATATCAAAATAGTCCATGGTGGAATCTTTCATGGAAGCTTCACGAAAGATTACATAAAGCTCTTTGAAACTTATAATTGTTTCTTTACATAACAAGCTTATAGAAAGCTTTCAAGATACCTTGCAACATTCCTCGCGTGAGATATTCCATTGAATCATGGCGTACGATTTTTGATTTATTACAGAATACCTTCCCGAAAGTCATAACGAAAGCTTGTAGGAGTATTTCCAATCAATCTTTCAAGAAAGCCTCCTGAGAGATTCACGAAAGAATAAAAAAAGATTATAATTACTTCAATATGAAATATAATATGTAAGATTTAGGGAAGATTCTAGGAATCTCATGAGCAATATTAAAATAATCAATGCTGGAATCATTCATGGAAGCTTCACGAAAGATTACATAAAGCTCTTCGAAAGTTATAATTGTTACTTTACATAACAAGTTTACGGATAGCTGTGAAAATACCTTCCAACATCCTTTCCGAGGGATATTCCATTGAACATTCGCGTAACCTTTTATAGCAAGATTTTGGAAAGTATTCAAAAAAGATCTTTGTTTTATGACAAAATACCTTTACGAAAGTTATAACGAAAGCTTGTAGGATTATTCCAAATTAATGTTTCAAGAAAGCTTCCTGAGAGATTCACGAAAGAATAGAAAAAAAGATTCCAATTACTCGTCTATGAAGTATAATATGAAAGCTTTAGGGAAGATTGTAGGAATCTCATGAGCAATATTAAAATAATCAATGCTGGAATCTTTTATGGAAGCTTCACGAAAGATGACATAAAGCTTTTTGAAAGTTATAATTGTTACTTTACATAACAAGCTGACGGAGAGCTTCCAAAATACCTTCCAACATTCTCCCCGTGAGATATTCCACTGAATCATGGCGTAAGGTTGCCAGCAAGATTGTGGAAAGCATTCAAAAAAGATTTTTGATTTATTACAGAATACCTTTACGAAAGTCATAACGAAAGCTTGTAGGAGTATTCTCAATCAATGTTTCAAGGAAGCCTCCTGAGAGATTCACGAAAGAATAAAAAGGAAGATTCCAATTACTCCAATATGAAATATAATATGAAAGATTTAGGGAAGATTCTAGGAATCTCATGAGCAATATTAAAATAATCAATGCTGGAATCTTTGATGGAAGCTTCACGAAAGATTACATAAAGCTCTTTGAAAGTTATAATTGTTTCTTTACAGAACAAGTTTACGGATAGCTTTGAAAATACCTTCCAACATCCTTCCCGTGAGATATTCCATTGAACATTCGCGTAACCTTTTATAGCAAGATTTTGGAAAGCATTAAAAAAATATCTTTGTTTTATTACAGAATACCTTTACGAAATTCATAACGAAAACTTGTAGAAGTATTCCAAGTCAATGTTTCAAGAAGGCTTCTTGAGAGATTCACAAAAGACTAGAAAAATAGATTCGAATTACTCGAATGTGAAATATAATATGAAACCTTTACGGAAGATTGTAGAAATCTCACGATAAATATTACAAACATCATTGCTGGAGTCTTTCATAGAAGCTTCACGAAAGATTACATAAAGCTCTTTGAAAGTTATAATTGTTACTTTACATAACAAGCTGACGGAGAGGTTCCAAAATACCATCCAACATTCTCCCCATGATATATTCCATTAAACCTTAGCGTAACCTTTTCAGCAAGATCGTGGAAAGCATTCAAAAAAGATTTTTGATGTATGACAGAATTCCTTTACGATGTCATAACGAAAGTTTGTTGGAGTATTTCAAATCAATGTTTTAAGAAAGCTTCCTGACAGATTAGCGAAAGAATAGAAAAAATGATTCGAATTACTCGAATGTGAAATATAATATGAAACCTTTAGGGAAGATTGTAGGATTCTCATGAGTAATATCAATATAATCATCGTATTGACACCTTTTTTCTTACATCGTCATTTTTTATTATTTTTGGAGTGGCATATAGAGACTCATGAAGACCTTCTATCATAAATATTATTTTTAGATCACAATTTTTGCGATATTCATACAGTTGAGTCGGAGATTGTCCTTAAGGAGATGTGGGATACCGACATCATATTCCAACAAGTATACTTTATCAAAATATTAATACAATGGCATTGAAGAAATTCTTTGTATAGTATTTACATATACGGAGGGCGTGTAAAATTGAGTTTTTCCAAAATACAGTTCAGAAATTTTTTAATTAATAAATCGTTGTAATATTGATAAGTAGGAATCTGCATTTTTGTCATTTTGATTCAATTTTTCAACGAGTATATTTCATGACAGTACTAATAGAATCGTTAAAAAATTCTGAATACTTATTGTATTTACATATAGGTAGGACGTGTATTTTTCCAAATAAATGTTTAAAAGTTAATTTATTAATAATAAAATTGGGTGGATTTTGGACTAGAGAAGGTCGACCTTGCAAGTCGAAGACTTGATAAGCTATATTAAAAAAAAAAATTATACTATATATTTCTTATAAAATTATTTTTTGTAATCAACATAATGAAATGCCAAGTTTAAAAAAATGTTTATTCGAAGTAATAGTAATTGAAGTTAATATTTTCTTTATCTCATAAAATATATTCAGTACACTGATTTTATTTCTACCTTACCGACACTATATTTTATAATTTATGGATTTATATAAATAATTTTTAAATGCCATTAATATATAAGATACATTAATCAAAATAATAACATTTGAATTATCGGGGAAACTGCACCTTATTTACATGAAAATGTTTGAAATCCTTCAAGCGAACGATAGCGTAACGGATAGCATGTGTGCGTAATAACCCACGACCCTTGGTTCGATTCCCGGTCAGGTCAAAAAATGTTATGTACAATTTTTTCTACGATAATAAAATTGCGATTAATATCGAAATAAGTTAAAAATAATATGCGAGAATTGTATACTTCTAGAGAATTGTTAATATTATTTATAGCTTTATATTACTCTTTCAAGATATTGAAAAAAGGTTGCTGGAAAGATTACTAGAAGCTTTCACGGAAGCTTTCTGCCACTGAGTTGCCCCAGAAATTTCGATCTTCCAGGAATCTTACATGAAAGCTTTCTGAAAGATTTTAATGAATCTTTCTGAAAAATTTCAGAAATTCGTTCACCTACGGAAGTTCAGTTACGGAAGTCTTGTTGAAACATTTCTTGAAAGTTTATGGGTCTCATTAGTGAAATCTTCTCGTAATATTCTCACGTCATTTACGAATCTTTCAGCAACGTTTTCGAAAACTTGAAAAAGGGTCCTCGAAATGTTTCCTAAAAGATTATTAGAATCATTCATGTAAGCTTTCTGAAAAATTACGAATCTTTCTTGTAGGCTTTCAGAAAGCTTCTAATTATCTTTCTACAAACCTTAAAGATACCTTCCCGAAAGGTTTCCTGACAGGTGACTGCAATCATTCAAGGAATCTTTATGTGAATCATTTGTCTCAGACATTTTGAACTTACGCGAATATTCCGTGAAAGCTTCCCAATATATTCATGGAGGTTGCTGCATTCTTTTACGTAAGCTTGCTGAAAGATTCCCCTTTCCTTCAAGAAGCTTTCAGTTACCTTTTCAAAAAGTTTAAAGAAACCTTCCTCAAAGGTTTTCTGAAAGGTTGCTGCAATCTTTAAAGCAATTTTACTGCCAATGATTTGTTCCAGAAATTCTGAACTTTCGCGGAAATTTCATGAAAACTTCCTGAAAGACTGCGAAATTTTCTTGCAAGCTTGCAGAACGCTTCTCATTATTTTTCTAGAAACTTTAAAGAAACCTTCCCGAAAGATTTCCTGACAGGTGACTACAATCTTTCAAGGATCTTTATGAATGTAATTTGTCCAAGATATTTTGAACTTCCACATAGATTCCGTAAAAGCTTCCTAAAAGATTCTTGAAGGTTGCACGAAAGCTTACTGAAAGATTCCCTCTTCCTTCAGAAAGCTTTCAGTTACCTTTTCAAAACCTTTACAGAAACCTTCCTGAAAGGTATTCTGAAAGGTTGCTGCAATTTTTAAAGGAGTCTTACTGCCATTGATTTGTCCCAGACATTCTGAACTTTCGCGGAGGTTTCATGAAAGCTTCCTGAAAAATTGCGAAATATTCTTGCAAACTTGCAGAAAGCTTTCAGCAATCTTTCATGCTATGTTGGAACCAATTTTCAACAAAATTTAAGCTCTTTTTGAACTTCTGACCGTCATATTGAATCCGCTATTTTAAATTTCGAAAGTCTTACAGTAAGATTCTTATTAGCGACCTCGAGAACACCTGTATACAAATTTTAAGCGAAATCTAAGCACCCTTCGAACTTTTGGCAGCCCTTTTGAATGTCGGTAGTCTGATAGCAAGATCGTGATCAGCGACATCGAAATACCCTGCATACCAATGTTCAGCAAAATCTAAACCTTTTCCGAACTTTCAATCGCCATATTGAATCTACCATTTCGAATTTTGAAAGTCTGATGGTAAGATCGTGATTAGTGTCGTGGAAACCTTTGTATACAAATTGCAAGCAAAATTTAAGCTTCCATCGAACTTGATACCACCATTTTGAATTTTGAAAATCTAATAGCAAGAACGTGAACAAGGACCTCGAAAATCCATGTGTTACAATTTTGAGCTAAATCTAAGCTTTTTTCGCACTTTCAACCGCCATATTGGATCAGCGATTTTGAATGTCGAAAGTCTGGTAGCAAAATCGTGATCAGCGTCTTCGAAATCTCCGAATTCCAATTTTGAGAATAACCTAAGCTTTTTTCGAATTTTTAAACACCGTATTGGATCCACCATTAAGAATTTTGAAAGTCTGTTAGCAAAATCGTGATCACCAACCTCGAAAACCCCTGTATACCAAAGTAAAACAAAAGCTAAGCTTTTTTTCGAACTTTTAACCGCCATATTGGATCTGTTATTTTGATTTTCGAAAGTATAATAGCAAAATCTTGATCAGCGACCTTGAAACCCCCTGCATACCAATTTTTAGCCAACTCTAAGCACTTTTACAACTTTCAATCTCCATATTGGATGCGCCGTTTTGATTTTCGATAGTCCAATAGCAAAATCTGGATCAGCGACTTCAGAAACACTTGTATTCCAATTTTAAGAAATAACTAAGCTTTTTTCGAATTTATCCGGGTGTAAACACAATACTTTACGCGTTGTGTAAGAAAAGAAGATGCTTGTCGCATGTGCACCCTGATGATAACTGCGATTAAAGAAAAAGGTCGGCATGAGGGGGAAAAGGGGGGGGGGGGGGGGGCTCGGGAGCTATTTTAATATAAAAAAAATCACAGAAATATGCTGATTTTTACGTTATCTTGAGGGGGGCGGAGGGAGGGTTCGGGGGTGTGATGGGGGGCGGATGTTCATAAATAACGCTAACATCTATATATATACATTTCGAAAACCGGTACTTTTGAGGATCTATAGTTTTTTTCTCCAGAGTTCGTATATGCTTGACTAAAGAAATAACTCCTCTGCGTGAAGGTATTAATATAAATCCTCAAAAGTACCGTTTCATACCGAAGAAATTTTGAGGATGTCCTCAAAAGTCTGAAAAATCCTCAAAGTGTCGAATCCGTGCTGACATAGATCCTCAAAAGCTGCATTTGATATATATATATATATATATATATATATATATATATATATATATATATATATATATATATATATATATATATATATACACGATGACCCATTTTAATCGCCGCACCCGGATTTCTCGGAAACTAAGCCAGATAGAGAAAAATGGTTCAAACAAAAGTTATAGGGGACAAAGGAGGCCACATAATGGCGCTAACGTCTTTGACCTTGAACTTGACCTTTAAGGTTATTTCAAGGTCAAAGTGGTTTTTTCATATGGAAACACCTAGTTTTGACCTCGGATTCGGAAAGAGCGGGAAATTTTACGTTCAAAATCATATTGACAAATTTTTTCCAATGTCATTTCAAGGTCAAATCTAGGTCAAACTCAGAAAAGTCCGTTTAAAATCGTTTTTTTCCATGAACCACAGGCTAAGCTGGTTCAAATTGATCGTAGGCTTAATAGAGGAACCCAAAACTTACACATCCTAGTAAACAAAACTCAAACTCGCACATCCTAACCCCATACACTTCATGCCCTCACATGCTGAACTGTTACACGCCGGTCCCACAACCATACCCCACACCTCCCAGTCCCACACATCCCTACCCCACGCATGCTAATCCCATACACCCCAAACCCACACATCCTGAACCCTGAAAAATTTTTCCCAAGGGCAAAATGATTTTTTAATGGAAACTTTAAGATCGTTGTAGCTTCTGTTATAAATGTATTAACCTTACTTTTTGCGCTACCCAGAAACAACGACGTGGACGTAGTAAGGAGGGAAATTTTACGTTCAAAATCATATTGACAAATTTTTTCCAATGTCATTTCAAGATCAAATCTAGGTCTAACTCAGAAAAGTCCGTTTAAAATCGTTTTTTTCCATGAACCACAGGCTAAGCTGGTTGAAATTGATCGTATGCTTAATAGAGGAACCCAAAACTTACACATCCTAGTAAACAACTCAAACTCGCACATCCTAACCCCATACACTTCATGCCCTCACATGCTGAACTATTACACGCCGGTCCCACAACCATACTCCACACCCCCCAGTCTCACACATCGCTACCCCACGCATGCTAATCCCATACTCCCCAAACCCACACATCCTGAACCCTCAAAAATTTTTCTCAAGTGTAAAATGATTTTTTAATGGAAACTTTATGATCGTTGTAGCTTCTGTTATAAATGTATTAACCTTACTTTTTGCGCTACCGAGAAACAACGACGTGGACGTAGTAAGGATTGTTTCCTTTGGGGTGCTTAATTAAAGTGAGTCCCTTGCCTCTCACTGTTGGGGGTGCTTGAATAAAGTGAGTTCCCTTGCCTCTCACTGTTCGGGGTGCTTGATTATAGTGAGTCCCCTTGCCTCTCACTGTTCGGGATGCTTGATTATAGTGAGTCCTCTCGCCTCTCACTAATGTAAATAAATTTTTGTTTAACCGCGAAGCAATTGTTCGAAATTACGACCATTTGCTTCAAGGCACATAGTCAAACGCCTTTGAAAATGGCCAACTGTGTTCTGCAAAGGTTGTCTCGGAATGGCAGCGCATGCTCGACGAATCCTATCCTGCATATCTGCTCTTGTAGTGGATTGTTGCTCAAAAATAGCATTTTTCAGATACCCACATAAACAAAAGTCTGATGGTGAAGTATGGGATGAAGAAGCAAGCCATTTCACCGGACCTCCTCAACCAATCCATCTAATACTAAAGTGTTTATTAAAAAATGCTGTTATTATGAGCGTGAAATATGGTGCTACACTATCTTGCTAGAACCTGAAAAATAAATTTAAAAGAACCATTGACGGAACCTATTTTCTTCGTAGATGTGTTTTTAATGATTACATTATCAAAATTAGTATTTCTGAAATTCGAACGCTACTAATTCACATTATTTACATAAAACAAAAAAATAAAATGAAGTTTTAGTTTTATTTGCAATTAAAATAAGAAATAATGCTTTATTGAATTGAATACCTTTAACGTTTTAACGATTATTTTATTTTGAAATTTAAAATTAAAAAGTGTGACAAACGAAGTATTTATGGCAATTACAGTTAGCTAATTAAAGTTACCTTAATTTTCCAACGTTTTTCCTTTTTAGGCGCGACCGTATACGGGCGAGCCTTATAATTATTAATATTTTTGATACCATTTTACTATTTAAATTTAATAGTAATTAATAGCTGGCTCTGAAATGGCTGACTATCCGCCCAACGAGATCGTTGATATGATTTTGGTTTTAGGAGCAAGCCAAAGTAATTATCGTAGTGCGGCAAGACTTTATGCTGAACGTTATCCTGACAGACGACATCCTGACGATAGAGCTATCAGACGTTTAACTCAAACAGCTCATGGTGGACACATGGTTCGCCAACGTAGGCGCCATGAGTATGATGAAAATGATAATCGAGTCGTAACTATCCTTGCAATAATTAATCTTGACCCACACATTACCGCTCGTCGAGTCGAAAGGGAAATTGGTATTCCAAGACATACTTTTTTAAGAATTATGAAGGTGCTTCAACATCACGCGTATCATATTACTTTGGTTCAAGAGCTACAGTTTCAGCATTTCCAACAGGGTATTGTGTTTTGCCAATGGGCTTTACAAATGATAGAAAATGATCCAGACTTTTTTAATTTTGTTCTTTTTTCTGATGAGGCACAATTTCCAAGTGATAGGGAACTGAATAGGCATAATTGCCATTACTGGTCTGATGTGAATCCTCGTTGGGTCAGAACTGTCAACCATCAAAGACGTTGGAGTATTATGGTATGGTGCGGGGTTATCAATGGATATTTGATTGGCCCTTATTTTTTTGAAGCAAATGTAAATCAACATACCTATTTGATGCTAATAAGAGATGAACTGCCTGGATTGATGGAAGATGTTGATTTAGAAACGTGACGAAGAATGTGGCTCCAGCAGGACGGCGCAGCACCACATTTCGCTCGAATTGTAAGGGCTTTTTTGAATGAGTACTATGGTAACAGATGGATTCGTCGAGGAGGTCCGGTTAACTGGCCTGCTTGCTCACCCGATCTTACATCACCAGATTTCTATTTATGAGGGTATTTAAAAAATTCTGTTTTTGAGCAACAACCCACTACAAGAGCAGATATGCAGGATAGGATTCGTCGAGCATGCGCTCCCATTTCGAGACAAACTTTGCAGAACACAGTTCGCCATTTTCAAAGTCGTTTGACTATGTGCCTTGAAGCAAATGGTCGTCATTTCGAATACTTGCTTCGAGGTTAAATAAAAATTTATTTACATTAGAGAGAGGCGAGGGGACTCACTATAATCAAGCACGCCGACCAGTGAGAGGCAAGGGGACTCAGTTTAATTAAGCACCACAAAGGAAACAATCCTTACTACGTCCACGTCGTTGTTTCTGGGTAGCGCAAAAAGTAAGAACATTTACAACAGAAGCTTCAACGATCTTAAAGTTTCCGTTAAAAAATCATTTTGCCCTTGAGAAAAATTTTTCAGGGTTCAGGATGTGTGGGTTTGGGGTGTATGGGATTAGCATGCGTGGGGTAGGGATGTGTGAGACTGGGTGTGGGGTATGGTTGTGGGACCGGGATGTAACAGTTCAGCATGTGAGGGCATGAAGTGTATGGGGTTAGGATGTGCGAGTTTGAGTTTTGTTTACTAGGATGTGTAAGTTTTGAGTGTATGGGTTCCTCTATTAAGCCTACGATCAATTTGAACCAGTTTAGCCTGTGGTTCGTGGAAGAAAACGATTTTAAACGGACTTTTCTGAGTTTGACCTAGATTTGACCTTGAAATGACCTTGGAAAAATTTCTCAATATGATTTTGAACGTAAAATTTCCCGCTCTTTCCGAATCCGCGGTAAAAACTAGGAGTTTCCATATGAAAAAACCACTTTGACCTTGAAATAACCTCAAAGGTCAAGTTCAAGGTCAAAGACGTTAGCGCCAGTGGCCCCCTTTGTCCCCTATAACTTTTGTCGGAACCATTTTTCTCTATCTGGCTTAGGTTCCGAGAAATCCGGGTGCGGCGATTAAAATGGGTCACCGTGTATATACACCGTGTACACAGTTTTCCACGTCACCCTGGGGGCACTGTTCATGGACCGTTGGATTGTTATTTTAAGTGGCATCCTTCGCCAATAGCCCTACATTACTACTATACCTAAAATTTTATGAAATTTTATTAAATATATTTTTATATCATTTATGTTACATTTTGAAATTTAGGAAAATAATAAATTAAAAGTAAATTGTATGATTTATATCATCTTTAATACACCCTTGAATGTTTTTGTAAGCTTTTTATTATTTAGAACCATATATATTTATTTGTTCCTTTTATATATATTTTTGCTTTTAAACATTATATTGGATACATGAAAGAATTTAATATAATTTATTGTAAATTATTTTAAAATTAATATAATTTTATTTTCCTTAAATTTCAAATATTCCATTTTCATACTTAATAATAATTTACTTAATAATAATTTTCTTTTATTTCTTTGAATTTTTATATTTATTACTTCTATTTAAAATTTACAAAAATATTTATAAAAAAATAATTTTCAAATTTTTAATTAAATTTTCTTTAACATATCCTGTGACGTTTTTGTAAGCTATTTATAATATGGAAATATATATTTTTATTTTTTCTGTTATATATATTTTTGCTTATAAACATTATATTGGATACATGAAAGAAGTTAATGTAAAATAATAGAATTAAAAATTAATATAACTTAATACTATTTTTGCGAAATTTCAAATATTTTCTACTAAAAAATTGAGTTTAAATTATATATTGAAAATATTATGTTTGCTTTTGATTTATTTTATTTTTCATATTTTTTAATTAAATTTTGTAAATAATTTAAATCATATTCTATAAGTAAATGATTACAATAGTTATTATACTTGTTTTCTTCTTTTTCATTGGTTTCTATTATTTCATTCAATTTGTCTAACTTTGTAGCATTTTTAAATTATATATTTCTATGTATTTATTTTGTGTTGGATCCGAAATTAACGTTGTTTGTATCATAGTAATATTGTTATTATATTCATTAATATAATTATTTAAATGTATTTCATATTCGTTTTGTTCATTTATATGACACTGTAACTGTTCGTTTAATTCATCTAATTCTCTTGTGTGTTGTATACTACTCACAATTCAATATACATATTTTGCACAGGATCCCATCTTAATGGACTAGATTTTGAATCACCTTGTTCAGCCATCTTATATTTTACTAAATAATAGTTAATTACATTAAGAAAAGTAATTTACATTAAATGTATAATTAAAGTAAATTTTAATTATATTATGTAATTAATTATTGTTTTATATTTTTTCTTAAATTATTTTGATCAATTATATTATGTTATTATTCTAATATCGTTAAGAAGATCATAATATTAAAATATCATATGAATATTTTATTGTATATTTATTAAATTTTATCATGTTATTATTTTATTTATACTATTATTAGTTTATTATATTATAATCTTATTATTTAAATTAATTATCTCATATTTCTTTCCAAACAATATTTGTTACTTCTATTTTATTTTCAGATACATTTTGTACATATATTGTCACGGCCTGCCGTACCGACGTCGATAATAAATCGGCAATATATATGTTCGTAGTAATGAACGTTAGATGGCGCCTCGATGCAGTATTGGAGCTGTATCGAGAGCATGACGAAGGTACCGGGACAGACGCGACCGGCATCAATCTTGTTGTTATCGTTCGGACAGAAACGCGCGCGGAAGTGAATTCGCGGAGAGATCGCGTTTCCCGCGATAAGTAGTGAAGTTTCTCACTGTTTCAACCTCAGGAATGCAGGCGTGATGCATCCTGAGGCTAATATCATTGTTCGAGGGACGTATTATTCTGTACTTTCGACGGAAACACGAGAAGAACTCAGAGATAGTGCTACAGGCTAGGATCACCTGTCGCACTCTCAAACCAGCAACATCCTCGTGCAGTAAGCATGTTCGCCTGGCACGAAAGCAGCAGAGAGTATCACGAGAGACGATACAATGAAGCCAGCCTAGCAGCGAGGATGCTTGCGAGAAACCTAGGCCACACCGTATGAATATAACCTACAATAGCGGTAAGCGTGCAGCGGCCCCGAATTGGCGTTCTTGTGCGGAGAGAGCGAGCGTAGAGAGAGCACAGGCTCGGGTCATCAACCTTAGAAGGTCACCGACAATGATTTAGCTTGCCGGCAGTTTGTAACCGGCACGTGCACATAAGAAGTGCGCAGACGGACATGCGTTAGTAGCCTGTTCTCTCTCAGGCTAAGTTAAGTGTGTGTGTGTGTCGCGATACGTGAGCGCGACCGCTCTCTCACTCGCGTAGACGATGAGTACGCTACGTATATTACTGTAGACGCGAGGCTTATGTTACCGCGCGTACACAGCGTATATTACCGCGAGCGTGACGTCAGCCCTCGAGACAGCTGACGTCTGAGATAACGTGCTGGCGCACCGCTAGGTAGGGAAATTAACATATTTCAACGCGACACTTCCACTGTCTAAATTATTAATTATTCATTCAACTCATTTTACCTTTTATTCAATAAACCATAGTCTTTTGTTTTTAACTTTAACCAGTCGAGCTATCATTTCGCGACCTTAGTCATTCCCCGCTGCCCGACGCCTCCGCGGTCGTAACGTAAGAGGATACGTTTCGTTTCATCTGAGCAGCCTGCACATGAACCAGTGACCAGGAGAGGAGTTCGAGTCACTGGTGAGAAATAAAGCGCGAGTCTTCGACTTGCGTGTTGCACGGTAAGTAACCAGATTAGGTTAACATTGCACGACGTTGTAGCGTCTGTTACCTAATCTGGCTATTACATCTCCGGGAGTTGAACCGAGAGATACGGAATTGAACCGCTAAGGTACGCAGGTGAAACGTGCCTTAGCCCAAATAACCACCCCGTGACATTATATATATATATTGTTTGGATTTTTACATCGTGAAAGTGCTACGTACAATTATCCATGGGAAAATAATTGTTTTTTTTTTAAATATTCCTACACTATTAAAACTTTGTCCTTGTGATTTATTAATAGTTATAGCAAATTCTAATACAATTGGAAATTGTTTTCTATATAAAATGAATGGTAACGATGATGATTCACAAGTATTTAGTGTAATGCGTGGTATAAATACTTTATTTCCTTTATTTTCTCCAGTAATGATTTCAGCTTCAATATTATATTTATATAAATTTGTTATTTTTAATCGTGTTCCATTACATAGTCCATCAACGATGCTAAGATTACGAATTAACATAACAATTGCATTTTTTTTTATTTTATTTCATATGGAGGTAAACCTTCTCGTATATTATTTAACATTTCTATTGGAAAATTTAAATGTATATTTTCATACGTTTGATCTACTCCTTTATGTGTTGCGTAATCTATACTATAATATGTTACCATTTTATGTTCAATTAAGTTCAATATTTTATTATTTAATATATTTACTTGTTCATTATGTGAACTTAATATTACATTTTTTTGGAAAATGATAATTTTTATTAATATTTTTATATATTTCATGACAAACATCATTTGTTTTCCATTTATCTGGAATTTTAAAGTGATGAATTTTTCCTTCTCCAATATCTAATAAAAATGATGCAAAAGCATTATCTTGAGAACGAATGTTTATTTTTAAATGGATAATTTTAAACAAAGGCCAAAGATAAGAATGTTTTAAAAATCTCGAAAATGTTTACGACTCAGCGCCCCCTCACCCCCCTCGCGTTCCCTCGCCCCCCTCGCGCCCCCTCGACCCCCTCGCGACTCCTCGCCGCCCCTCAATTGTTTAAGTTATAAATCATGATATAATTAATTAGAAGAATTGTCGAGTATAGAAAGTTCTATGTAATAAGGGTGAGGGGGGCGAGCCTCTAACAATTTCTTTCAAAAAAACGTGTAACCAGTCACATTTTTACGTTATTTTGAGGGAGGAGCGAGGAGGCACGAGGGGGGTGAGGGGGCACGAGGAGGGGGTGAGGGGGCGCTGATTCGTAAACATTTTCTTACAACTATATAATATAGGAAGATATATATATATATATATATATATATATATATATATATATATATATATATATATATATATATATGTAGTTGCAGCGAATTCCCATACATACTTATGAATAAAACCTACTCTCCTATTAGCTATCTATTTTGTAACGGGCTAAAGCTATTTTTAAACTTTTTTTACCCATAATCGAAAACACTTTTCATTTTTGAACTTTGTGCCCATTATACCTTTTGATGAGAATCAAGAAAACTAGGTTTTTCCAAAATTCCCGAACGTTGAACTCAAATTCAATTTCCACAAGATGGATGTGGGGTCCTTTACTGATTTTATCTAGTTTTTGGCCTTAAAACATTATTTATTCAAATAAAGACACATACATAGCTTTAGTTTACGATCCTATAAAATTTGAAGGAGTAAAAAGCGGACTCGAGACGAAACAATTTGTTTTGATGAATTTATTACGCCAACGTTTCGAAAGTATTATCAACTTTCGAAACGTTGGCGTAATAAATTCATCAAAACAAATTGGTTCGTCTCGAGTCCGTTTTTTACTCCTTCAAATAATTGCAACCTACGAACGTATTGCAAACACTTCAAAAAAGATCCTATAAAATACCAACATTTCAGTGCCATCAAAATCCCCCGAGTTCTTGGAGCTGTAGGTTACGCCACACCGGAAATTGAAAATGGCCATATCTTTAGATACAATGGGTCTAAAATTTTCTTCTGCTAACTTCATAAAAAATTTAATATACTTTTGGAATATTATTTCTACATATTACTAATAATTGAAATTCATTTTTAACAGGTAACATTTAATAGAAAAATATCAAGGTGTCAGGCTCCTTAATATAATAGAAAATGGAATTTATCCTTACTAGTAAACATTTCATATACTCACCTGGCTTATTGATTATTTTAATTTGCCCATTTATTTTAGTAGATGGAATATCACTTTCCAAATTACGAGAATCATCGTTCAAAATCGTAGTACTTTTTAGCAAGGACCTAAAACATTGTTTATGTCTAATAATTTAATAATATAAATAATATTTGTATAAAATAAAAGTATCGTTATTCTAGAAGTTATATAGAAAAATAATAGAAACTGTTACTTGCTTTAAGGGAAAATGATATTTTTTAGCGTAAAATTATAATATAAAACTTTCTACGAAAGTATAAAATATGGCAAGTATAGACGTTATTTCTGTATAATCTATAAAATAATAATATTTATGATTTATTAAAAGAAATCATCAGTTCTAATTGTGCTCTCGATAAGAGTAGACGTGTTTACATCGAGCTCCAGCCAAGTATGTAAATACTAGTTCAAGTGTGTTACTGTGTATAAGTGCGAACGTTAAAATCACTGATTTTCTCAATTTTGAATATAAATAGACATAAACTGCTAACCAAAATTCAAAATTTTATCTTTTTAATAAAAGTCAATCGGCTAACATGGCCGCTACTGAAAAAGTCACTTTGGCTTCGCCGATAAACACCGATAATAACGAAAAGTGGAACTCAGTTTATAAAAAACGACAAAGAAACAGCCCAGATGAAATAAAAGCTAATTTTAAAAAACGTCAAACGCAAATCAGAGACTACTGGCTAAGTAATCCAGTGGTGACTCAAAACAATTATGAAAAACTAGAACTCGCAGAGGATGTAGTTCCTGCAGGAGAAAATAGTGAGAATTCTAGTAAAGCGAGTGCTCAAAAATCACCACCAATCTTCGTAAGCGGAGTGGAGAATATAGCACCTTTGAAAACCCTTCTCGATAAAATAGCTGAGAATAACTACACTTTGAAAATACTTTCTAATAACGAGGTGAAAATTCTACCAAACTCCTCAGAAAAATATCTTCCAATAGTAGAAGAGCTCAAGAAGAAAAAAACTGAATTTTACACATACCAGAGGAAGCAAGACAAAAGTTATAAAACTGTTTTAAGACACATACACCCGTCAGCTGATACTGGAGAAATACAACAGGCAATAGAGGAACACGACCATAAAGTATTAAGAGTAACAAATATACGAGATCGATACACGCAAAAACCGTTACCCTTGTTCTTTGTAGAAATTCAACCCAATGATAACAATAAGGAAATATACAAAATAGATAGATTATTGAATACAATCGTTAAATTTGAACCACCATATAAAAAAAGAGATATACCTCAGTGTATTAAATGTCAAGGATTTGGTCACACCAAAAATTACTGCTACAGGAGTGCAGTATGCGTTAAATGTGCTGAAAAACATTTAACAAAAGACTGCTCGATAAAAGAAAAAATACAAGACGTTAAATGTGCAAACTGTGACGGTAATCATCCTGCTAGTTATAAAGGATGCATTGTTCGTAAGCAACTGCAACAAAAATTATTTCCTAAACTCAGAGAAAAAACCGTAGTGCAAAACTCACAAAGTTATCCTCCAAATTTAAATAATTTTATTAAATCTAATATATCTTTCGCTCAAGCCACAAGCAGTCAACCAAAAAACATCATAACAGAATCTATACAAACAGAGACAGAATCCCAAATAATAACAAAAATAGCAGAAAAATCAAACACAAATAAACTCGAAGAAATGATGCTTCAAATGATGACAAGAATAGATACAATGTTAAACCTTCTTACAAGTTTGATAAATAAAATTCAATAATGAAATAAAAATAGCAGTCTGGAATGCGAACGGTTTAGCACAAAGAAGTCTTGAATTAAAGAAGTTTCTAATCGAACATAATATTGACGTAATGTTAATATCAGAAACTCATTTTACATATAAAAACTACTTGAAAATTCCAAACTATTTCATATATGATACAAAATGTTCTACTGGGAAAGCGCGCGGCGGAACTGCAATTATCATTAAATCTAATATTAAGCATTATGAAAATGTAAAACACATGGATGATTATCTGCAAGCAACCAGCGTAACTCTGGAAGATGTAAAAGGATCAATCACTCTATCAGCAATATATTGCCCACCTAAGCACATTATCATAACAGAGATGTTTTCAAAATTCTTCGTAAGTCTTGGACACCGTTTCATTGCTGCCGGAGATTACAATGCTAAGCACCCATGGTGGGGGTCTAGATCTTCGGCTGGAACTCCACGAGGTAGACAGCTTTATGCAACTATGCAGTCACAGAATTTATTCCCGATTTCAACCGGAGAACCCACCTACTGGCCTACTGATAAAAATAAGACGCCGGACCTCCTTGATTTTGCCGTAGTAAAAGGTATCAACCCCGACTGTCTCACAGCTACATCCTGCTTAGATCTTTCGTCAGACCACTCACCGATCATTATTTCTTTTAAACAACAACAACTTAAAATGAACCAAAAAACACCACATTTGTACAATAAAAATACTAACTGGGGAAAATACAAAGAATATCTAAATAATAATCTAAACTGCAACATCTCACTTAAATCTATAGATGAACTCGAAAATGCAATAGAAGAATTCAACATACAAATACACAACGCCGCTAAAGAAGCTATCACATTATTTGAACATCCGGAAAAACAACAGCACATTGCTAAACACATACTTGAAAAAATACGTGAAAAGAGACAGTTAAGAAAAACTTGGCAAATTTATAGATCCAAACATATAAAAACTAAATTAAATAAATCAATTAAAGAATTAAAAACCTTGCTTATAGAAGAAAAAAATGTCGGCATCCAAAATTACTTACAAAACTTAACTGCAAATGAAGCAACTGAATATTCCCTCTGGAAAGCCACTAAAAAACTTAAACGTCCACTGCAACATATACCACCAATCAGGAAATCTAATGGAGATTGGGCCAGAAGCGAAACGGAAAAAGCTGATACGTTTGCAAACTATCTCAGTGAAGTTTTCAAGCCAATAAATCGAGAAATTACCGAACCACAAGAAGAAGAATTGTTTAAACAAGAAGATCACCATGCCCAAGTTAGTCCTTCAATAAACATCAAAATTAAAGAAGTGCAAAAGATAATCAAAGCCCTTAAGACCAAAAAATCACCTGGATACGACGGAATAAATGGCAAAATAATCAAGGAGCTACCACAGAAAGCGATCCGATTTCTTACTATTATATTAAATGCAGTCTTTCGTTTGTGTTATTTTCCAAGCCAATGGAAAGTTGCACAAATAATATTAATAGAAAAATTAGGCAAATGTCCAGACCTCGTTACGTCATATAGACCTATCAGTTTACTGCCAGCTATTTCAAAAATCTGCGAAAAACTTATTCTCAACAGACTCAATCCAATTATTCATTCCAAGAAGTTGATTCCTGATCACCAATTTGGCTTCCGCAACTGTCATGCTACAATTGAACAAGTTAACCGATTAACTGTAAAAATACAAGAGACCTTCGAAAATAAACAGTACTGCTCTGGAGCTTTTCTAGACGTTGCCCAAGCCTTTGACAAAGTATGGCACAAGGGATTACTCTATAAACTAAAGAAGTACTTTCCAAAAAATTTATATAAACTATTAAAATCATATTTAACAGACAGAACATTTCAAGTAAAAATTAACCAAACCGTAACAAAACTGTTCCCTATAAACGCCGGAGTACCTCAAGGAAGCGTGCTAGGCCCTACTTTGTATCTGCTGTATACTTCTGATCTACCTACAATGCAAGAAATCACTACAGCAACATATGCAGATGATACAGCAATTCTCACAAGTCATTCAAGTCCTGAAATAGCATCCGAAAAACTACAAAAATATTTAGATCTGATCAATATATGGTTTAAACAATGGAGAATTAAAGTCAATGAAACAAAATCAACTCATGTTACATTCACACTTTGTAAAAAGACTTGCCCCCACTCCTGCTAAATGATAAACCCATACCGCAAAGTGACAACGTTAAATATTTGGGAATACATCTGGATCGTCGCCTCACTTGGAGAAAACATATATGGACAAAACGAAAACAACTAAATCTCAAACTAAGAAAAATGTACTGGATACTAGGAAATAAATCTGAGTTAAAACTTGAAAATAAAATACTTATATACAAAACTATTCTTAAACCAGTGTGGACTTACGGAATTCAACTCTGGGGATCTGCAGCAACTTCTAATATTGAAATACTCGAAAGATTTCAATCCAAAATACTTAGAAACATAGTGCATGCTCCTTGGTTTGTCACAAATGAAATCATTAGGAATGACTTGAACATACGAACAGTCAAACAAGAAATAGAAGCACACTATAGTAGGTACAAGGAGAGACTAACAGAACATCCGAACCATCTGGCAGCAAATTTAATTGATGTAATCCGATCCAGTACAAGACTTAAAAAATATCAAATTATTAATGTGTAGTTGTAAAATGTTCTGTATACTAACGTATCATTATATTATTATAATATTATATTACCATAAATATTGTTCTCTTGTAAAAGCCTATATTTAAAGGATTTGTAAAAGTATTAACCAGTGGGTCTAATACTCTCATGTTATTGTAAATACTTGTATACTATTTACTTATTGTCAACTAGACAGATTGTAAATAAACACGGTTGAAAAAAAAAAAAAAAAAAAAAAATTAAAAGAAATCAAATAAATACCAGTCAAAAAGTCTTTCACTTCTTTGAATCATTGTATGCTGAACAAATTATATGTAAGTAAATACATTCAAATTTTTCACTGCAAATCAAAGAAGCGAAAGTTGTGAAATCAATAATCGATAGTCAAGTAATGCAAACAACTCTCCGAAAAAACTGTATGACTGCTCTCAGAAATGTATTCAAATTTGTTCATTTTTCTATACAAATTAAACGCAAGAAAGTAACTTCAAAAATATTCAGCCAGCGGGCATAAAGTATTTCTTAACGCCTAAGAGGCGCAATAGCTCACATACTCCTACAAAACCTTATAGAATCTACACACTTTACGCCCGTGTGGGTGAAAATTGTTTTATAACTATTATACCTTCTTTTCATTTCCAAAATTCATAAGAATTTTTTCAGATATTGACAAGAAGTCAAAGCCTATATATAAAAAAATTACATATTTACCAATACATCCCTATTTTTTATTATTCGTTCTCAATTTTGAACTTTCTATAATATTACGCATCTTGGGAGGACAAGAGAAGTCTAGAGCTGCTCTAGCGGGGGTGGTCCTCCAATCGCCCACACATACTTGGCGGGCCCGACGGTTTGCAGTTTACCGGTGGGCTTTGTAAATGTAGAATTCTAAATTATTGCATAAATTCATTAAAAATTGTTATACCTATAAGTCCACTATAATTAATAAATAATTACAATGGCTCTAATTTTTCATTGATACTGTTTAAATATAAAGCGTCGGTGAATATTTTTGAAGTTACAACGAATGCGTAAAATTTAATTTTACACGCAAGGTACAGGAAGTACTATTATGTTAGTCAAGTTAACTTATGGGCATTTGTTTGAGAAAGCCATAATAATATTATTATGAGTAACATGCTGTGGGTGTTGAAATAAATTTGAGTCACACACATAGGTAAATAAAACTTTCATATATTATATCAGTTCTAAGTCGCACCATAATTACATACTGGTTATAAAATTACAATGTTCAAATTCTAATAACAACTACTAATAATTTTCAATATTTAACATCAGTTCATAAAGAGTTTAAATTACATTAATTCTAATAATAATTCACAACAGTTAACATTAATTCATGTACAAGAAGTTTGGTTCTTATTATACTGAATAAGTCGTAGGCGAGTAGTGTGTACGCTGTACCAAAATTAATATTGAGTGTAATTAATTTGAATAGTAATCTCTCACTAGAGATAACGAACCTGTGAGATCTGACAAGGAAACCGATCGAGGTGTTCGCCTCCGATTTTCCTGAATTTTTGATATGTTGTAGAGGACCGAAAAATAAGAGACTCGCAATTTTTTTTATCGGCCCAATCCCTTATTAAAGGGGTGAAAACCGCCCTTCAAGTTTACCCCCGAAAACGTTTTTATTTTAAATATCTTAAGTTCTAATCGATATTTTGAAATGAAACAAAATGGAAAATATTTCTCCTTGAATTATGTAACCATCAAGTATAGTTTGGTCCTCGAGGGTGGCAACCCTTACTTTTTATTTTAGAAAAACCTTATTTTTTAAACTATTTCTGCATATAATATTTGCAATAAAATTAATTAATTATTATAAAAATCATTTTTTGACTTAAAATAAAAAATAAAGTTTACGTGTTTCAGAGTTTTTGCAAATAAACACGTCATCAGGGGTAAACAACCCTTTAGGCACAAAATACTTTCAAACTATTAAAATTAATATTTTAAGTTATATATAATGCATACTTTATTTTTATTTGGGCTATTGTTTCTATGGGCCCAATTTCCTATTAAAGAGGTAAAACGCACCCCTAAAAATCACCCCTAAAATAGGTTTTATCTGAATATCCCAAGTTCAGATTCAAATTTAAAATGAAACAAAATGAAAAATATTTCTCTTTGAAATGCCAAATTAGCTACCCTTATATTTTATTTCGGAAAAATTTTTTTTTTTTAATTTTTTTTGTATACAATATTTGCAATAAAATTAAATAATTATTATTAAAATTCAAAATCAAAGTTGACTTGTTTTAGGATTTTTTCTAATAAAAGCATTATCGGGGTTTAGCAGCCCCTTGGACAAGTATACTTACAATTGAACCATTGAAATAAATATTTTGAGGTGTATAATGCAGATTTAGTTTATTTTTGTGTCAGATTTTTTTTCGAGATAGCGTAATTAATGAAGTCACTTATAAACTCTTATACTTATTGTGCAATTTATATTCGACTATTTTGTTCGTATTTATAGGTAAATAAAAAGGATGGAACTGGGAGAAGAATAGGTGAGTTAAATGATTGACTAATATAACGAATAGGAAAATATAAATAAAAATAAAAATATTAAAATATAAATAGAAAAATATAATATAAAATATTAATTGTTATTATGTAATTAATTTTTATTAAAAGTAAAGTATAGGTACATTTTCACAAATAGTCAAAAAATATTCAAAGAAACTGTATACAAATGAGCTTATAATTTAGTTCTTATCGCAATTAATTTTGTTTAAGGATTATAGGTTGAACAATAATGAAAATCTTCAAAAAAATGTTTTAAACAGAGTGATTTCTGACACCATGAACATTTTATAATAGCAGTATTTTTACATCCTGGTACCTCACAATGAGCTTGGGGTCCACCAAAGCTAAAGTCCACCGGATTTAAAAATTCATTTGGTTTATTATCGATATAACCGCTTTTATACCAAAATTATTTAAAAAGATTTACGTATCGAGGAGAAGATAACTGAATGTGCACCAGAGAGTGCAATTTAATTACATTATTTCATACGTGCAAACTTATACCCTTATCCTACAAAATTACACTATCGGAAAAGTGCTTAACAAAATTTTTCCATATACGAAAACCAAACACATCCAGCGGTTGTATTTTTCCAGTTGTACCTTTAGGAATTTTGAAAAGTTTGATGTTTTTATCATCAGGTTTTTCTCTTTCGACTGCTTCTGTGCAATGTCCACTCCAAGAATCTAGCAATAATATACTATTTTTTCCAACATTTGGAAAAAATACATCCTTTAACCATTTCCGAAAATGATCTAAAAATAAATTGTGAACAAATAAATTTTGCAGGTCATTATAGTAAACTATTGCTATTTGTATTAATATATATATATATATATATATATATATATATATATATATATATATATATATATATATATATATATATATATATATATATATATATATATAATTATCACTTAACCACTTTATGGAGCCCATCCCTGTATATTAGTACCTACGCCCAGAGTTCCCGTATACAAGTGACTAAAGAAATAATCCCTCTCTGGGTATAGAAACTCTAGATCGGGCTCCATAAACGCCGTATAAGAATATTTTATGGGACCCGGGCTCCATAAATGAAAACGGGCTCCATAAATATGCTCATGTGTATAAAAGGGCTCCATAAATCTGGTAAAAGAAGTGTGTGTGCGCGTGTCTGTGTGTGTGTGTGTGTGTGTGTGTGTGTGTGTGTGTGTGTGTGTGTGTGTGTGTGTGTGTGTGTGTGTGTGTGTGTGTGTGTGTGTGTGTGTGTGTGTGTGTGTGTGTGTGTGTGTGTGTGTGTGTGTGTGTGTGTGTGTGTGTGTGTGTGTGTGTGTGTGTGTGTTTATGTGTGTATATATATATATCGAATTATTACATGAAATCGAATTAAAAAAAATAAATAATGAAATTCATTGATAATTTACAAGAACTTTTTTATAATTTTCGGAGTTTACTTTAAAATACCTTATTTTAAAAATAATTTACTAATTATTGTAAATCTTTTTTAATATGAGTCTACTGAAATTAAAAGTTTACAAGTAAAATCTTTAAAATAGATATAAGTTACAAGTTTACGAATACAAGTACACTTTATTTAATTTCACTGATGTCATTTTGCCAGATTTAGATGCCATCAAACATACGTTATCTGGGTGAAATAAATTTTTTTGTATTATTGGTCCAAATTCATCTTTAGTCTCTTTTAAAACTATAAATAATGCAGAGAGCAATTTTCCAGCAGCAATAATTGTAGGTAATATTGTATAACTATGTGTTGTTGATGAAACAGATTGCACAACACATTCAACATTCTTTGTTCCTTCTTCTGCTAATGTACGACCAGTATGTAATTCTAATTGAAATCCACTTTGATCAGCATCGTAGGTATTTTCAGTTCCAACTTCTGAAATCAGTAGTTTGATGTCGGTTACAAATTTACTGACTTCTTGATTTACAGTTTCTTTGTCCTCAAGAGTTTTTTTTGTTATAAATTTGTTGATTTTTCTACTGACAATTCTGTGAGCTTTCTTAAATTTTCGCAGACAGAAATCACTTGCTTTGAATCTAACATCATTAAATTCTAAATTATTTTTAGCTTCTAAGGCCCACCTACGTATATCAATATCGAGAATAATATGGCCAGCTTCGAGAGATTCTTTGAGATTTTTTAAAACAAATTCCGAAGTTTGATATAATTTTTCTTTGTAAATTTCACCGTTGTTGATTTGACTAGCCCATCGACGCAGTTGCCGTTCTGAATTAACTAATTTAAATCGATGTTTAACACTTTCTATACTGCGATTTCTTTTAGTTTTACCTGATCTCCAATATTCGACTGCTCTTTTTTTATAATCGAAGCTCAACTCTTCATCATCGTATGAACATACATCATAATCTTTTTTTTCATTGAAAATTACATCATCTTCAATGGCTTGTACTTCATAATTTTTAAATTGCTCTTGAAAATCTAA
Source organism: Torymus aiolomorphi (assembly GCA_036365515.1). Classification (NCBI taxonomy): domain Eukaryota; kingdom Metazoa; phylum Arthropoda; class Insecta; order Hymenoptera; family Torymidae; genus Torymus; species Torymus aiolomorphi. The sequence goes on along the minus strand of CM070873.1, from coordinate 2,993,205 downwards.
TGTTTCTTCTTCCATTGTTTCAATCGCATTAAAATTATTCATACTGTCGTATAAAATATTTTCGAATTTTTCAGCTAAATCCATTTCAACAAGATTAACAGGACTTTCTGGTATCTGAAGCCCTGAGAATGCTGCCAATAATAAATTTATGACGTTGATAGGATTTACCTTCATTTTTTCTATTCTTTGATTTTTATGAAATAATAAATTCTATTGTAGGAAAAAAACAAATAGCGGACTCTCGAAACTTTGTACCTCGCAACAGAACCGATAAAAATATACTGACTAACTAATCCGGTTTTAGACAGCCGTGGACTCCAAGCTCACTTGCGTCATCTTTGCTTATGCATGTTTACAAGATGGGCTTACAAAAAATAGCTTATTCATGTATATAAATAGAAATCAGGAATATATTAACTTAAAAATAAGTATTTATGAAAAAGTACAAATGAAATATAATGTGATATACCTAAATACGCAAACATAAATATTCTAAAATTATAAGTAAACTATAATTATCAAGCAGTGATATATAAAAAAAAACTAATTGCAAAATATATCATGAAAATAATTTTAGTCTTGGCTCAGCTTCTAAAAGCTTTTCTGCATACAAATATTTATGCAGAAATAATAAAAATATAGTGATGTAATTATTTATTCCTCTATTTATCTTATGTTATTATATTTTGAACATTAAAATAACGAAATTGTCAAATTCTTTGTCAGTGATTTTTATTCATTAAATAGAAAATTGAGCCTATAGACAAATCAATCTGCAATAAATAAAATATCCATGATTATTTATTCTGATTATACGCACCATACACTTCAAAATATTTATTTCAAAGGTACTAATTGTAAGTATACGTGCCCAAGGGGCTCCTAAACCCCAATAATGTTGTTATTAGAAAAAATCCTAAAACAAGTCAACTTTGATTTTGAATTTTAATAATAATTATTTAATTTTATTGCAAATATTGTATACAAAAAAAAATAAAAACAAAATTTTTTTCCGAAATAAAATATAGAATCTACACACTTTACGCCCGTGTGGGTGAAAATTGTTTTATAACTATTATACCTTCTTTTCATTTCCAAAATTCATAAGAATTTTTTCAGATATTGACAAGAAGTCAAAGCCTATATATAAAAAAATTACATATTTACCAATACATCCCTATTTTTTATTATTCGTTCTCAATTTTGAACTTTCTATAATATTACGCATCTTGGGAGGACAAGAGAAGTCTAGAGCTGCTCTAGCGGGGGTGGTCCTCCAATCGCCCACACATACTTGGCGGGCCCGACGGTTTGCAGTTTACCGGTGGGCTTTGTAAATGTAGAATTCTAAATTATTGCATAAATTCATTAAAAATTGTTATACCTATAAGTCCACTATAATTAATAAATAATTACAATGGCTCTAATTTTTCATTGATACTGTTTAAATATAAAGCGTCGGTGAATATTTTTGAAGTTACAACGAATGCGTAAAATTTAATTTTACACGCAAGGTACAGGAAGTACTATTATGTTAGTCAAGTTAACTTATGGGCATTTGTTTGAGAAAGCCATAATAATATTATTATGAGTAACATGCTGTGGGTGTTGAAATAAATTTGAGTCACACACATAGGTAAATAAAACTTTCATATATTATATCAGTTCTAAGTCGCACCATAATTACATACTGGTTATAAAATTACAATGTTCAAATTCTAATAACAACTACTAATAATTTTCAATATTTAACATCAGTTCATAAAGAGTTTAAATTACATTAATTCTAATAATAATTCACAACAGTTAACATTAATTCATGTACAAGAAGTTTGGTTCTTATTATACTGAATAAGTCGTAGGCGAGTAGTGTGTACGCTGTACCAAAATTAATATTGAGTGTAATTAATTTGAATAGTAATCTCTCACTAGAGATAACGAACCTGTGAGATCTGACAAGGAAACCGATCGAGGTGTTCGCCTCCGATTTTCCTGAATTTTTGATATGTTGTAGAGGACCGAAAAATAAGAGACTCGCAATTTTTTTATCGGCCCAATCCCTTATTAAAGGGGTGAAAACCGCCCTTCAAGTTTACCCCCGAAAACGTTTTTATTTTAAATATCTTAAGTTCTAATCGATATTTTGAAATGAAACAAAATGGAAAATATTTCTCCTTGAATTATGTAACCATCAAGTATAGTTTGGTCCTCGAGGGTGGCAACCCTTACTTTTTATTTTAGAAAAACCTTATTTTTTAAACTATTTCTGCATATAATATTTGCAATAAAATTAATTAATTATTATAAAAATCATTTTTTGACTTAAAATAAAAAATAAAGTTTACGTGTTTCAGAGTTTTTGCAAATAAACACGTCATCAGGGGTAAACAACCCTTTAGGCACAAAATACTTTCAAACTATTAAAATTAATATTTTAAGTTATATATAATGCATACTTTATTTTTATTTGGGCTATTGTTTCTATGGGCCCAATTTCCTATTAAAGAGGTAAAACGCACCCCTAAAAATCACCCCTAAAATAGGTTTTATCTGAATATCCCAAGTTCAGATTCAAATTTAAAATGAAACAAAATGAAAAATATTTCTCTTTGAAATGCCAAATTAGCTACCCTTATATTTTATTTCGGAAAAATTTTTTTTTTTTAATTTTTTTTGTATACAATATTTGCAATAAAATTAAATAATTATTATTAAAATTCAAAATCAAAGTTGACTTGTTTTAGGATTTTTTCTAATAAAAGCATTATCGGGGTTTAGCAGCCCCTTGGACAAGTATACTTACAATTGAACCATTGAAATAAATATTTTGAGGTGTATAATGCAGATTTAGTTTATTTTTGTGTCAGATTTTTTTCGAGATAGCGTAATTAATGAAGTCACTTATAAACTCTTATACTTATTGTGCAATTTATATTCGACTATTTTGTTCGTATTTATAGGTAAATAAAAAGGATGGAACTGGGAGAAGAATAGGTGAGTTAAATGATTGACTAATATAACGAATAGGAAAATATAAATAAAAATAAAAATATTAAAATATAAATAGAAAAATATAATATAAAATATTAATTGTTATTATGTAATTAATTTTTATTAAAAGTAAAGTATAGGTACATTTTCACAAATAGTCAAAAAATATTCAAAGAAACTGTATACAAATGAGCTTATAATTTAGTTCTTATCGCAATTAATTTTGTTTAAGGATTATAGGTTGAACAATAATGAAAATCTTCAAAAAAATGTTTTAAACAGAGTGATTTCTGACACCATGAACATTTTATAATAGCAGTATTTTTACATCCTGGTACCTCACAATGAGCTTGGGGTCCACCAAAGCTAAAGTCCACCGGATTTAAAAATTCATTTGGTTTATTATCGATATAACCGCTTTTATACCAAAATTATTTAAAAAGATTTACGTATCGAGGAGAAGATAACTGAATGTGCACCAGAGAGTGCAATTTAATTACATTATTTCATACGTGCAAACTTATACCCTTATCCTACAAAATTACACTATCGGAAAAGTGCTTAACAAAATTTTTCCATATACGAAAACCAAACACATCCAGCGGTTGTATTTTTCCAGTTGTACCTTTAGGAATTTTGAAAAGTTTGATGTTTTTATCATCAGGTTTTTCTCTTTCGACTGCTTCTGTGCAATGTCCACTCCAAGAATCTAGCAATAATATACTATTTTTTCCAACATTTGGAAAAAATACATCCTTTAACCATTTCCGAAAATGATCTAAAAATAAATTGTGAACAAATAAATTTTGCAGGTCATTATAGTAAACTATTGCTATTTGTATTAATATATATATATATATATATATATATATATATATATATATATATATATATATATATATATATATATATATATATATATATATATATATATATATATATATATATATATATATATATATATATATATATATATATATATATAATTATCACTTAACCACTTTATGGAGCCCATCCCTGTATATTAGTACCTACGCCCAGAGTTCCCGTATACAAGTGACTAAAGAAATAATCCCTCTCTGGGTATAGAAACTCTAGATCGGGCTCCATAAACGCCGTATAAGAATATTTTATGGGACCCGGGCTCCATAAATGAAAACGGGCTCCATAAATATGCTCATGTGTATAAAAGGGCTCCATAAATCTGGTAAAAGAAGTGTGTGTGCGCGTGTCTGTGTGTGTGTGTGTGTGTGTGTGTGTGTGTGTGTGTGTGTGTGTGTGTGTGTGTGTGTGTGTGTGTGTGTGTGTGTGTGTGTGTGTGTGTGTGTGTGTGTGTGTGTGTGTGTGTGTGTGTGTGTGTGTGTGTGTGTGTGTGTGTGTGTGTGTGTGTGTGTGTTTATGTGTGTATATATATATATCGAATTATTACATGAAATCGAATTAAAAAAAATAAATAATGAAATTCATTGATAATTTACAAGAACTTTTTTATAATTTTCGGAGTTTACTTTAAAATACCTTATTTTAAAAATAATTTACTAATTATTGTAAATCTTTTTTAATATGAGTCTACTGAAATTAAAAGTTTACAAGTAAAATCTTTAAAATAGATATAAGTTACAAGTTTACGAATACAAGTACACTTTATTTAATTTCACTGATGTCATTTTGCCAGATTTAGATGCCATCAAACATACGTTATCTGGGTGAAATAAATTTTTTTGTATTATTGGTCCAAATTCATCTTTAGTCTCTTTTAAAACTATAAATAATGCAGAGAGCAATTTTCCAGCAGCAATAATTGTAGGTAATATTGTATAACTATGTGTTGTTGATGAAACAGATTGCAGAACACATGCAACATTCTTGTTCCTTCTTCTGCTAATGTACGACCAGTATGTAATTCTAATTGAAATCCACTTTGATCAGCATCGTAGGTATTTTCAGTTCCAACTTCTGAAATCAGTAGTTTGATGTCGGTTACAAATTTACTGACTTCTTGATTTACAGTTTCTTTGTCCTCAAGAGTTTTTTTTGTTATAAATTTGTTGATTTTTCTACTGACAATTCTGTGAGCTTTCTTAAATTTTCGCAGACAGAAATCACTTGCTTTGAATCTAACATCATTAAATTCTAAATTATTTTTAGCTTCTAAGGCCCACCTACGTATATCAATATCGAGAATAATATGGCCAGCTTCGAGAGATTCTTTGAGATTTTTTAAAACAAATTCCGAAGTTTGATATAATTTTTCTTTGTAAATTTCACCGTTGTTGATTTGACTAGCCCATCGACGCAGTTGCCGTTCTGAATTAACTAATTTAAATCGATGTTTAACACTTTCTATACTGCGATTTCTTTTAGTTTTACCTGATCTCCAATATTCGACTGCTCTTTTTTATAATCGAAGCTCAACTCTTCATCATCGTATGAACATACATCATAATCTTTTTTTTCATTGAAAATTACATCATCTTCAATGGCTTGTACTTCATAATTTTTAAATTGCTCTTGAAAATCTAATGTTTCTTCTTCCATTGTTTCAATCGCATTAAAATTATTCATACTGTCGTATAAAATATTTTCGAATTTTTCAGCTAAATCCATTTCAACAAGATTAACAGGACTTTCTGGTATCTGAAGCCCTGAGAATGCTGCCAATAATAAATTTATGACGTTGATAGGATTTACCTTCATTTTTTCTATTCTTTGATTTTTATGAAATAATAAATTCTATTGTAGGAAAAAAACAAATAGCGGACTCTCGAAACTTTGTACCTCGCAACAGAACCGATAAAAATATACTGACTAACTAATCCGGTTTTAGACAGCCGTGGACTCCAAGCTCACTTGCGTCATCTTTGCTTATGCATGTTTACAAGATGGGCTTACAAAAAATAGCTTATTCATGTATATAAATAGAAATCAGGAATATATTAACTTAAAAATAAGTATTTATGAAAAAGTACAAATGAAATATAATGTGATATACCTAAATACGCAAACATAAATATTCTAAAATTATAAGTAAACTATAATTATCAAGCAGTGATATATAAAAAAAACTAATTGCAAAATATATCATGAAAATAATTTTAGTCTTGGCTCAGCTTCTAAAAGCTTTTCTGCATACAAATATTTATGCAGAAATAATAAAAATATAGTGATGTAATTATTTATTCCTCTATTTATCTTATGTTATTATATTTTGAACATTAAAATAACGAAATTGTCAAATTCTTTGTCAGTGATTTTTATTCATTAAATAGAAAATTGAGCCTATAGACAAATCAATCTGCAATAAATAAAATATCCATGATTATTTATTCTGATTATACGCACCATACACTTCAAAATATTTATTTCAAAGGTACTAATTGTAAGTATACGTGCCCAAGGGGCTCCTAAACCCCAATAATGTTGTTATTAGAAAAAATCCTAAAACAAGTCAACTTTGATTTTGAATTTTAATAATAATTATTTAATTTTATTGCAAATATTGTATACAAAAAAAAATAAAAACAAAATTTTTTTCCGAAATAAAATATAAGGGTAGCTAATTTGGCATTTCAAAGAGAAATATTTTTCATTTTGTTTCATTTTAAATTTGAATCTGAACTTGGGATATTCAGATAAAACCTATTTTAGGGGTGACTTTTAGGGGTACGTTTTACTCCTTTAATAGGACATTGGGCCCATAGCAAAAATAGCCCAAATAAAAATAAATTATGCATTATATATAACTTAAAATATTAATTTTAATAGTTTGAAAGTATTTTGTGCCTAAAGGGTTGTTTACCCCTGATGACGTGTTTATTTGCAAAAACCCTGAAACACGTAAACTTTATTTTTTATTTTAAGTCAAAAAATGATTTTTATAATAATTAATTAATTTTATTGCAAATATTATATGCAGAAGTAGTTTAAAAAATAAGGTTTTTCTAAAATAAAAAGTAAGGGTTGCCACCCTCGAGGACCAAACTATATTTGATGGTTACATAATTCAAGGAGAAATATTTTCCATTTTGTTTCATTTCAAAATATCGATTAGAACTTAAGATATTAAAAAAAACCGTTTTCGAGGGTAAACTTTAAGGGCGGTTTTCACCCCTTTAATAAGGGATTGGGCCGATAAAAAAAATTGCGAGTCTCTTATTTTTCGGTCCTCTACAACATATCAAAAATTCAGGAAAATCGGAGGCGGACACCTCGATCGGTTTCCTTGTGAGTTTGACTACGAGTACTGAGGTTGTCCGTCGAAAGTGAATTGAGCTTTTCCTAAAACTCCCTCCTGGGCTCACGTACAATGATGCTGATAAAGTGTAGAATAGCAAACAAATGATTATTGATTCGTTGCCTTAGTTACTGCTAAGATTCACGATTCACTTTCACTTCACCATTAATCACCGGTGCCAACACGTGGTTGGCAACATAACCTCAATTATAGTGAATTGTTACCTTGTAACAGAAGCGATTGAATTAATCGTCGTCGCGCTTGAGTGATGCGTGAGTGAGGAGTGATGTTGTGAGAGTCCCTTAGATGAGTAGAGCCAGTGAGATAGTTGAGTAGAACCGATGAAAATGCTGAAAAAATCCGATTTGGAATTGCAATGTAGTTGCCAGCCGGTGTTGCCTCGTGGCGAGCTAGATCTAGAGAGAGCGAGGCCTTGAACCACTTCCTTCTTTTCGGCCTCGACCTCGTTAACGCGATAATCAAATCAACCACTCTTTCACATTTGCATGTGAGAGAGCGAGAGAGATGGACCTATCACGTATAACTTGAGGAGTTAGTGTAGCGTCTCAGCTTTTCCGCCAAGACACCCGCGCCGCGGCGACACAATGAGTGGAGCCGTTCCGCGAGAACGCGCGGGAATTCAAACTTACTGAATTCCCAAACATTCCGCCCGCCAATCAACCTCCAGGTTGATTTAAGTTTCGATTGGCACTGGCAATATGGTGAGTTTTGAAATGGGGTGGATAAGCTGAGTCGTTGCCGTCTGGAGTGTGACAACTCTGGTGAGATTGTCGGTTCCAGGATGAAGTTGAGTGACTTGCGAGTGGCCATTTGCTAGGTGGTGAGCGTTCATCAGTGAGTAGTACCATAGAACCCACTTTGATCTCATGAGAGGGGTGCCATTTTGAAATGGATTGAAGCCATTGAAGGTATTGAGTTGACCACTGCTTCCAAAATTGCTGAGTGATCCGTTGGATGAGTTGCCATTTGGGCAGCCGTGATTCATTTAGGTTGAGTAGACTAGGTTCAGGTACTGAGTTCAGTGCCTTGCCGATGAGAAAATGTCCGGATGTGAGTACGTTGAGGTCTTCTGGGTCTTCACTGAGCGGTTCTAGTGGCCTTGAGTTGAGTATTACTTTTATCTGAGTGAGCAAAGTGGCTGAAGCTTGAAATGTGAGTAGAGTGTCCCCAATGGTCCGTCGCAGGTGAAATTTGACTGATTTCACTACTGCTTCCCGCTTGCCTCCCATGTGAGGTGCATCAGGTGGGTTGAATATCCATTGGGTTCCCTCGTTGGTTAGTGAGCTGTACAGGCTTGAGTGTTCAAGTTGAGTTTGATTAAAGAGAATCTTCAGTTCCTTGTCTGCTCCTACGAATTTTGTTCCACAGTCTGAGTAGAGGTTAGAAGGCATTCGTCTCCTTGAGGTGAACCGTCTGTAAGCCGCTAAGAATCCGTCCGTTGAGTAGTCACTGACCAGTTCTAGATGAACAGCTGATGTTGAGAAGCACACAAAGATACAAATCCAGCATTTGTATGGTTTGGATCCATGACCCTTCCATGAGGTTATGGTGATTGGCCCGGCGTAATCGATCCCAGTGTGAATGAAAGGTGATGATGGGGTGACCCTGGCCATGGGTAGTTGCCCCATGAGTTGCTGAGCCCGTTGAACCCGATACCTTGCGCAAGTCACACATTTCAATATATGTGACTTGACCGGCGCTCTGCCTCCGATAGTCCAGTATTCCTGCCCAGTTTGTGCCACAGTGAGTTGAGCGCCACCGTGTAAAGTTGAGAGATGAGAATTCCGAATGATCAGTGAGGTGAGTTGACTGCTCCGTGGTAAGATTGCTGGGTGTTTTGAGTGATGATCCATCTGAGTTTTTTGTAGCAGACCTCCTACCCTAATAATTCCTGATGGGTCTATGTAAGCAGTCATCCTGTTAAAAACATGATTTCTTGGGACTTGAGAATTTTTCAGCATGATGAGTTCTGAGTGAAAGTGAACTTGCTGAATCTTCTTGACCCAGAAGAGTTTTGCCTTGCTGATTAGATCACTAGTGAGTTTTGATTCATGGTGAGTTTTGCCTTTTGCCTTTAATCGATCACATGCGAGTATTACCCATCCAGTGATTCTTATGAGTTGAGTGAGTGACGAATAATGCGCGATGATGTTCCATAAGGTGCTTGAGTTTGATTTGGCTGTGGTGAGTGTGACCTTGGCCCTTAATTCTGGAAGGTTGTTCTCTTGAATGGAGGTTGCTTGAGATGGCCAAGCTAAATCTTCCTTGCAGAGCCAACTCGGTCCATGCCACCATAAATGGAGCTCTCTGAGTTGTGCAGTAAGTACTCCTCGCGAAGCGCAGTCTGCTGGATTTTCAGCTCCAGGTCCATGTCTCCATTGTGCTGTTGGGATGAGTTCTTAAATTAAGGCGACTCTATTTCCAACGAAGTCCTTCCATTTTGAGTGGTGTGAGCGTATCCATGTGAGTGCTACCCTTACGTCTGTCCACAGATGAATTTGTGAAATTGGCAGACGTGAGTTATCCAAAACGTGTTTTGCCAACTTCGTGAGTAGCACTGCCGCTGCTAATTCCAGTCCTGGGATTGACTGTCGTTTGAGTGGTGCCACTTTTGTCTTGGAGATGAGAAATGATGAAGTTGAGTGAGATGAGCGTGTTGTAGTCTTGATGTACAGAACTGCGGCCATTGCCTGTTGTGAAGCATCCGAGAAGCCATGAAGTTCCACGACTGAGTTTTCCTGAATTCCTAACCACCTTGGTATGGCGATTGTGTTCAAGTTTTTGAGATCTTCTCGGATGTTCAACCATTTTTTCACAATTGAGTTTGGCAGTGATTCGTCCCAAGAGAGCTTGTGAAGCCACAGTTCTAGCAGGAGGATTTTTGATATGATTATTACCGGTGAGATTATTCCGATGGGATCGTACAATGGAGATACTTCTGAAAGTATAATCCTTTTCGTGATCATCTCCTTGTGAGGCCGCAGAGTCATTCTGAAGGTGAGCTGATCCGAGTGTGGGAGCCATTTCATCCCGAGTATATTTGTAGCGCAATCATCTAGAGGTACAGCTTCTTCGGCTGCTGGCTCTTTGAGAAATTCTTTGAGGAAGCCATGTGAGTTTGAATTCCATTTTGCTAATGGAAAAGCGCCCGCCGTGCAGAGAGCGATCAACTGCTTGGCCTTTTCGATGAGAATTTCCGTTGATGCAGCTCCACCGAAGATATCATCCACATACCTTTCAAAGAGTAGTGAGTCTACCGCAAGCGGATAATTGTCTCCTTCATCCTTGACCAGCTGAAGGAGTGTCCGAATTGCTAAGTACGGAGCTGCTCGTGTTCCATAGGTGACTGTAGTCAGCTGATAGTGAGCGAGTTGACCCTTTGCATCTACCCACAAAATACATTGTAGATCCCAATCCTGAAGATGAACCTTAAGCTGACGATACATTTTAGTAATGTCAGTTGAGAATACAAATGGCTGAGTTCGAATCCATATGAGAACATCCACAATGTTAAGTGAGAGGTTGGGTCCAGTATGCATTATATCGTTGAGTGAGTTTCCATTTGTCGTGAGTGTTTGTTGTTAAACTATCTTCTCGTAGGACTCCATGGTGAGGAAGATAGTAAGATGGTTTGGCAGATATTTCCTGTTGAGGGATCTGCACCATATGGCATAATTTGCAGTATTCTTCCATAATAATACCTTTCCTTGTAGATGCTTTCTTGATTGTATTTTGTGAGTATTCGTTTGAGGCACGCTTGAGCTTTTCCAAATGAATTTCCTAGTACTTCTGCTGAGGTTGTGAGAGGTAGCTTGACTTGGTATCGTCCATCAGTATCTCTCGTGTGAGTTTCAACAAAATGTTGTTCACACATCGCTTCTTCCTTGTTGAGTTTGACTGCAGAATTTGAGGGTGGCTCTTCTTGAACCCAAAAACGAGTGAGTAGTTCCTGCAAGCCTTCAGTGTTAAGTGAAGCCGTTGTGTGAAGTACTGTTTTGTGTTGAACAGCTGAGTTGAATGGACCTACTATGAGACAGCCAAAGATTGATAATTGTGCAACTGGTTCAGTTACACTCCCCTTTATGAGATTAGGTTTCATAATTTGTTCATAATAATCAGCACCGATGAGTAAATCCACTAGTTGAGGTTTCCAAAAGGTAGGATCAGCCAAGTTTAATTTTTCCGTATGATTCCACGTTAGTTGCTCACATTGCTCTGATGGTAACATTGATGATACTTGGCGTATAATATGAGCAGTGATCCGAACCTTTAGATTCCTGTGGATGGACCTTAAGTCTATTTGAATCTTTCCAAGTGTTTGAGTTGAGTGCGTGCCTCCAATTCCATGAATAGGTATAGATGAGTATTGCCTTTTGAGTCTGAGTAGATCCACAGTATCCTTCGAAATGAATGATACTTCAGAACCTGAATCGATGAGTATTCTGAGTTTGCCATGCCAAAGCAGTTGATAAAAATGTTGAGTGAGCAGATGAGTGTGTCCGTTGAGTTTGGCCGTGAGACGAGATGATTGCGCCGTTTTCTTATTGTTGAGTTATGCCGGGTTCCGAGCTGCCTTGTGGTTTGTTGTCTGAATAGCGTGATATGTGTATCATGGTGTGATGGTTACCGTTACACGTCTTACACCGGTACTGTGACTTACAGTTCTTCGCAGAATGCAAGCCCAGACAGTTGAAGCAGAGAGGCTTCCCCATGACAAACTTCCTCCGTTCCTGTTCAGAAAGGCGCTTGAACGTTGGGCACGCAACAATAAAATGAGGTGCTCCACAATGTGTGCACGGATGCTGTGAGATCCTGCTTGAGTGCGTCACCTTTGATGAGTTTGGCGGCTTGGCTTGAGAGACTTCGGAGTTTGAGCTGTGATGAGCCTTGACGACCTTTGAGGTTGGAGATGATGATGGTTTGTAAGATGCGGCTGGTGTATCCGACGCAATCTCCAAAGCATGGACTCGAGCTATAAGAAAAGATTCAAATTCCTCAGAAGTTAGCAGCTCAGTGATAGTTGTTCGAGACGTCTCCCATGCTTCTCAAGTAGTCCTATCCAGCAGCCTCGCCATCCGATGCGCCAAGATATAATCTCCCAATTCTTCCTTTGGTACCAATATGTGGAGAGATTTCCGTATCTTGGACATTTCCGTTAATAATGTGTTGAGTGATGCCGAGTTATTACTTTGTGCTGCTGCCAAGTCTGCCAAACGATCCAGCTGATCATTGAGAAGGACCCTTTTGTTTTCATACCTCGCCACAAGAGTGCAGGCTTGAGTGATTCATCACAGAGTGAATCCTTCAATGAGTGTGAGTGGTGCACCTGTAAGTGAACTACGCAAATAATGGAGCTTAGCGTAATCCTTGAGTCCTGCCCTCTTGAGTATTAATCCAGTAAAGAGCTCCTTGTAGGCTGTCCATTCAGTGTACGTTCCATTAAAAGTTGGCAGCTTCATCTCCGGCAACTTGCTGATCTAGAAGTGTTGAGTGTCACCGGTGCTCGGAGGTTGAGTGGTTTGATGTTGAGAGTGCCATATTTGCTCCAACTTGCTGAGGTTAAACAATATTGAGTGGTACTGTTCGTGGAATGAGTTGTGGAAGTCTGCGCAGAAATAAGGATTCGTGACGAATGATGCTGGACATGCATCCTTAATCAGTGCATGTTCTCTCCCGTAGAGTTCATAAATCTTCTCAGCATCCTTCCTCCACGTCACCAAATTGTTCATGTGAACAGTGCCTTCCTTGTCCTCAACATAATTGGAAATCCGTTTCAGCTTCTGGAGTCTCACATATTGTGAGCTAAACTTGCAGATCAATGAAGCAGGCACAGTCATCGGAGACTTTGAGCGAGACCTCTTTGTCGAGTTGTCCGATACAGTCAAACTAGGTGGCAACAAGGGCATGAAGGACTTGGTGGTGGTGGTAGATCCGCTTGGTGTGCTCTGGTGTTTGTCGTCAACAGTTAGTTGTTGAGACCCTTCCTCCTGCTTGCTTGAGTTGTCCTCGTTGTCTGAGCTGTGGACGGATTCCACCTTCTTCTCCTTGTCGTCAGCCATTGTGAGATTCTGTGAGATCATCAAGAATGAGTATGTTTCCACTGGCTCTATTACACACCACAGCATGATATCCGGCTCGAAGGACCAAAATGTTTGACAAAGCCATAATAATATTAATATGAGTAACATGCTGTGGGTGTTGAAATAAATTTGAGTCACACACATAAGTAAATATAACTTCCATATATTATATCAGTTCTAAGTCGCACCATAATTACATTCTGGTTATAAAATTACAATGTTCAAATTCTAATAACAACTACTAATAATTTTCAATATTTAACATCAGTTCATAAAGAGTTTAAATTACATTAATTCTAATAATAATTCACAACAGTTAACATTAATTCATGTACAAGAAGTTTGGTTCTTATCATACTGAATAAGTCGTAGGCGAGTAGTGTGTACGCTGTACCAAAATTAATATTGAGTGTAATTAATTTGAGTAGTAATCTCTCACTAGAGATAACGAACCTGTGAGATCTGAGTTTGACTACGAGTACACTGAGGTTGTCCGTCGAGAGTGAATTGAGCTTTTCCTAAAACTCCCTCCTGGGCTCACGTACAATGATGCTGATAAAGTGTAGAATAGCAAACAAATGATTATTGATTCGTTGCCTTAGTTACTGCTGAGATTCACGATTCACTTTCACTTCACCATTAATCACCGGTGCCAATACGTGGTTGGCAACATAACCTCAATTATAGTGAATTGTTACCTTGCAACAGAAGCAATTGAATTAATCGTCGTCGCGCTTGAGTGATGCGTGAGTGAGAAGTGATGTTGTCAGAGTCCCTTAGATGAGTAGAGCCAGTGACACAGTTGAGTAGAGCCGATAAAAATGCTGAGAAAATCCGATGTGGAATTGCAATGTAGTTGCCGGCCGGTGTTGCCTCGTGGCGAGCTAGATGCAGAGAGAGCGAGGCCTTGAACCACTTCCTTCTTCTCGGCCTCGACCTCGTTACCGCGATAATCAAATCAATCACTCTCTCACATTTGCATGTGAGAGACCGAGAGAGACGGACCTATCACGTATAACTTGAGGAGTCAGTGTAGCGTCTCAGCTTTTCCACCGAGACACCATCAGGTGCTGCCGTGCCGCGGCGACGCAATGAGTGGAGCCGTTCCGCGAGAAGGCGCGGGAATTCAAACTTACTGAATTCCCAAACAGTATTTGACTACAAAAAATTGATTTCAGCACTTTCTTGTGCTTAATTTGTATAGAAAAATGAACAAATTTGAATACATTTCTGAGCGAAGTCATACAGTTGTTTCAGAGAGTTGTTTGGATTACTGACTATCAATTATTGATTTCACAACTTTTGTTTGTTTGATTTGCAGTGAACAATTTGAATGTAAGTAGGTGAGCTAGGAGAGTTCGGGGCCACATACCGTCTGAGCTGGCGCTCGGTCGGTAAGGTAGAACGCTACCACGCCGGCAGTCGATAATTGCGGGGTGGTTGATAACTCAAGCTTACCAAGAGTCGATAACCCAAATCTACCTTACCAACCGTCGATAACCCTTCGGCAGTTTGCCAACTAATGTGTGCATATAATTAGCCAGTACCATCGGAGCTGGTGCTCGGACGGTGAGCGCTGCATTGCCAGCGGCCGGTATTGCAGAGTGGGTAGTAACCCAACTATTCCTTACCGACAGAGCTGTACACCTTACCGGCAGAGCATCCTGCATTATCACCCAACTCTACCTTACCGGTGGGGCAGTCTACAGTATCACCCGACTCTACCTTACCGACAGAACAGTTTACCCTATGGACAGTACTGATAACCTCCATCGGTAATTGTGAGGTAACATGCTACTATGTCCGAATGCATTTCCCGCTGTCACCCATCCGAATGCTGCTTTACTGTCAATTTGAATTTCGTGCTGCCGACCGTCCCACACGCTCCACTAGGTGGCGAGCGGCAGCCGCCGCGCTGCCCACTACATAGTAGGAGCAATGCTGGTTATAAGTCAGGCTGTGTGCAAACCATCAACAACTACCACCTACACCCACACATCGTGTCAGGGTGGGTGGCGGTTTGTTAAATAATTAAGTATTTAATTAGTTTTTTATTTTTTCATTTTTTTTCATATTTTACATTATTTTCTTTTTTTATTTTCTTCATTTTTTTCATTTTTTTCTCCTCTTTTTTTCTCCTATTCAACAAGAGGAGTATAAGCGCTTGAGCTTGAGTTTTGACCCATCTTGTACGATGTCAGGGACACAAGCATCTACTCCCAAACCATATATAGATATCTCGATAACATACAAAGCATGCATACTAGTACTATATCCCACTGCCGCTCAGATAGAATGGGTTTCGCAGCTTCAAACCTGCACAAAATTCTTGAAAATTTATACGAGTTTCTTCACGTCTCCGCTTATTATATTACATACGAACCCTACCTTAATGGCGATTCTACCTTCCGACAGAGCTAATAACCTTAGATAACCATCGGTAATTGTAAGAATTGTAATACATTAACTTTTAAGATCACATACAATGAATGCATTATATACTATGTGAATTACATATACTATCTATACTGCATATTTTATGTATACTGCATATACTCTGTGTACTACATATACTATGTATACTGCATAAACTATGTGAACTACATATACTATGTATACTGCATATACCACATATATTATATATACTGCATATACTATGTGTACTATATATAATATATACTATACATACTAGCAATCTACACCGATCGCTCTACCCCCACCACAACGCGCCAGCGCACTCCCCACCATGATATCATTAACCCGAAAATGTTCACCATTCCGTCTGTGGCGGAAATTCGTAGAGCATCGAACATTAAGTTTTTTTTTTAATGATGAGAGCACCAGCCATCGCTCTCACATGTGAGGTACAACCACATTACCTTTCCATAATTCATTAATAGAGTTTATTCATAATCCATATGTATGTATTTGAAGTAAACATTTGCTTTACTTTGTTTACTCATTAGCTTCACGTTGTAAAGTAGAAACACAGCTCTGTATGCTCCATTGTCATTGATGCAAACAGTCACCACCTTCTTAGGCCTGGATAGCCGTACTCCATGACGTTAATAGCGTTGACCTTGATCCGTCTTAACCACTCTCTCCTGATTTAACCCTTTGAAGCATGGTGGTAACCCACGTTACCACCTCGATTTCTTTAGATTTTTGTTATTTACTTTGTTGTTAACGTATTCAGAACCTGTTTTTTGCAATTTTCAGTTACTTTAGTGATGAAAGAACATAAAAATATAGTTTAATTGACAAAAATTGTTTATAATAAATGATTTATAAATAAACAAACATAAAAAAATCATGTTTTTTTCGGCAAAATTGATTTTTGAAGAATCTGTCGAAGATAGTAACTTGAAATTTGGTGTGAATAGGTTTTTCGGGTCGCTGATTACGAATGCGATGTCAGATTTGCAAAATTCAAGATGGCGGATCCAAGATGGCGGACATCAAAATTTAAATCTTCGAGAATGTCGATGAAAATTGTTTTTCAGAGGTTTTCGAGGTCGCTGATTACAAATCTGATGTCAGATTTGCAAAATTCAAGATGGCGGATCCAAGATGGCGGACACCAAAATTTAAATCTTTGAGAATGTCGATGAAAATTGTTACTCAGGAGGTTTTCGGGGTCGCTGATTTACGAATCTGATGTCAGATTTACAAAATTCAAAATGGCAGACATCAAAATTTAACTTTCGGTGTCCGCCATCTTGGATCCGCCATCTTGAATTTTGCAAATCTGACATCAGATTCGTAATCAGCGACCCCGAAAACACTTGAGTAAACATTTTTTGCCTCAAATACAATATTTTTAATATTTGCGTCCGCCATCTTTTGCCTTCCTTTGGATTTGAAAAAATCAAAATTCTGATGGCATATTCGTACTCAGCGACCCCAAAAACCTCCGAGTAAGAAATTTCAGGCCAAAATAGTGAATAGAAAAATGTGTGCTTCAAAGGGTTAATCCTGGACAAATACCTTCGTCGCATCGGACAGACTATCTCGAATGAGTTTTCCCACGTCAGTGTAGAGAACAAGTCCAGATTTTCAGGCGAGGCCGTGATAGCAACTCTCCAACCATGTATTCTCGCGTCTGTACTTGTCCGTGAGTCGACGCCACGGATACGGCTCTCGAAACATGAGCACCAGAGATTCTGATTTGTGGTCTAGAGAAAGTATGGCGAATTCCTTGAGAATGAAATCCTTTACTGATTGCTTGAAGCCCTGCATGTCCACAACGTACTCCATTCTGAAAGATCGCGCTGTATGCTACTTCAACCAATTAGAAGGCTTTCCGCAAGTTGAGACCCGATGATTGATTCTCGGAAATTTTTCTCGGAAATTTAGACGAGTTTCTTCTTCGCATCTCCGCTAACAAGATTGTACTGAACAATGCGATTGCGCAAAACGAGGCAGTGTGGTGATGAAAATTGTCTCTCACCTCGAATTCAAAACGAACGTCAATGGATACGCTCTTCAGTGATTCGTTCTGCTTAGAGCAATCGATAAGTTTTACGTGAGTAAGATAATTTTCAGTTTGATCCATTATAATGTAATGAAAGCCTCTAAGACCTCAGTAGGCTGATATAACCGAAGCCAAATCTGACTGCTTGCGAGAGTAGTTTCATTTAAAGCAACCTAGCGGTCAGCTGAGCAACTACTACGCTGGCTTTCCGAGACATCTATGTATGCTTCATAAAATTTTTAAATGTTAAAAAAGATCTCATTCTTAAACATAATGATTTATATACAGACGTTAAAATTGAAGTGTATAAAAATATGAAATTTTTTATTCGAATAAATTCGAGTGCTCATAAAAAGCTCTACTGCGCAAATGAGTCGATTCGGAAACTAAAGAGTAACAAATTTTATAATTTTATTTCACGAATGTTTGAACAATCGTCAAGAGTATTTTCAGGATTGAAAAATGCTCTTTCTGAAGTTAAAAACGTTAGTGATGTAGTGGGAGAGAAATATAAAACAGTCGAACGAAAGGAATCTGCAAAGGTGATGACATTAAAGAGCAATTCTCTAAATCTCACAACTGTGGATCAAGAAAATTCACAAATTAACTCTCATTTTCTAGGGGAAACTGCCAATGACGTCGATAATTATTATGAAGCTTATCATTTTCATAAATGAGAGAGAAACACTTATACCAGAGATGAATAGAGAGATTGCCAGCGCCTCGGAAAAAAGTGAGGCAGACTTCTGCGCGCGGCACGCTGCTACCTCTCGCGGTGAAATTATCGAACTATTGTCTACAATTTCCTGATTGGTCGTTGAAACATGTACTGGTGTACGTGGCGCGGGGTGGGGAAAGCGAGAAACGACTGCTCGGCGGCTCAGTGCGCGTGCACCGAACATGTGTATACTGGTGCGGCCCAGCGCGCCGCGCGCTTGCCGTCTGTTTACTTCTCCCGCAACAATCCGACAACGGCCGAGCGGTCTGACAATCGCCGCTCGGTCGAACTCTTTTACCACTTACACACAAATGAACGGAATTTTAATCTAAAAACTACAAAACCCCAATTCTAAACTGCAACCCAAGCCCGAAGGGAGGAAGATAAACATGAACCATTATACTGTATTACACTTTTATTGTTGCGGTAGTCACGGCGGCTAAGGCGCGCCGATACTTTTGTACTAATCTTTTGGATCTAAGTTCAATCCCGGCTCGCATTTTTATTTTCTTTTTTTTTTTAACGCATATGCATAATTTCTTTCATTATATTATTTTACAACATACACATTTTTTGCCTTTAATTATTATTCTCTAGTAGAATTGATATTTTAATTGTAATTGAGATAATTGTAATTGAGAGAAAAAAAAATACACTCCAAAATACTAGTTTACAAACTCTCGACGGCTTAACAATGTTGTTAACTAATTATTATAGCTAAATAAGCCTGATGAAGTCGGCGCTCCATAATACTGACGGAACGTCGCTTTGATAAAAAGAAGCAGAATTAGAGTTTTTTCCAGCACCTAGCTCACCTGGCCCTACAAGATCGGAAAAAAATCTACAAGTAACTGCGATTGAGATATTTTTTTTTCAGCAAACATTGCAAGTAAAATTTATTAAAGTATTATGATATTTTTGATAACATTTGTTTAGTTAAGGACATTTTGTATCCTGAATAAATTAATGCACCGAGAGTAAATTAATTAAAAATATCGTTATATTTATTTTTTCAATGGTCTCTCTATTCAATTTATATGCAAAATGTAATCAATCACAGTCAAGATATACTCTTTTAAGGATGAAAAAGGATAAAAAATTATCGTTGAGCACGCAAGTTCAATTTCCGAAATACATGTTATATTCTCATTCCAATTCTCTAATCCCTAAAATATACGTTATTTGTTCTAAAAAGTAAGTTTCTATTAATATTATTGATTAAATGGTAATCAACAAATATCTTAACAGTAAAGCAGAATTTCCAAGTACTTATCTTCCGTAGCATATAATTTAAAAAACATTTTTAATCAACCGAAAATGCACAAAGGCTATTCTCAAAAAATGCTTTAATTCTTTTATTTAAGCCTCAACAATAATCCCGAGTTTACATTTACATTTGTGATGTAATCAAAACACCATTTTCCTCTGAATTATAATCAATAATAGTGTACAACATAAAAAAATCGCTGCCAATTCATTGGCCCGTTGCTTCCTCAAACTTAATTTTGTGATTCCTTTAATTAATTTTTAATAACAACATTTATAATTTTTGCAACAAATTATGCCATAATTATAATTTAATTTATTTTAAAGATTAAAAAGTATTAATTTTCAAATTTATTCATTCATTTATTTATTTATATCAACCGGCAAGAACGTTCCAGGTTTAACATAATATATACATAAATACATATATAACATCATTAGTATTCTCGAAGCGCGCGGTGATCGCTGTGATTTTATCGAAACTACACCACTTTTGTTTTTGTGACCTAGTAACCCGTTACACCCACCAACCAAACCACTAATAAATTGATATCATAACTAATCCATCATTTTTTGAAGAGAGGAGATAGGATTAAGGAGTTATAAGCTCTTTTGAAAAAAAAACACGTTTTTGTTTTTGTTCATAACAAAAGAACTGTGACAGCTAGACATAAAATTTTCTTTCCAAATATAGATATTTTAATTCTCTTTCGAATGCTACCCATCCAATCCAGATACATAGAGCCGTTCTCGAGAAATTACGATTTGAAAAAAAGGTTTAAAAAAACTTTAACCTCAAATATCTCTGAAATTTCTAGACCAATCATTTTGCCCAAAGAACTCGACCAAGAACTATACAAAATCTACCTCTACAAGGAATTTTAAAGCGATTAAGTCAATTTTACTTCCGTAATCGTTGGACATAGAAAACTCGTCTTTTTCATTTTTCAATTTTTTTCTCAAAAACTAACCAAAAGAATGGATTAAAATTTTTACAGAATATAGCTATTTATATTCTGCATTATCGCGATTTTTCTCAAAAAAATTGACCGTTTAGTTTCGGAGTTATAAGCTTTTTAAAAAAACACACGTTTTTGTCAATAACAAGAGAACCGGGATAGCTAGAGAATTTTTTTTTTTTTGGAAATTATAGGTTTTCTTTCGCTCTTTCGAATGCTGTCCATCAGATTTAAATACCTCGATTCTATCATTGAAAAAAAGCCAAAAACAATTTTGAGAAAATGGAAAATTCGAAATAAAACAAAAACGAATCGGCCCAATTAAAAAACGGATTTTTGACCCGCCATCACACAAAAAAAACAAAAAGAATGAGATCTATCCGGTTAAAATCGATCAAGTAGAAGCTGAGATCCAGGCGTACACACACACACACACACACACACACACACACACACACACACACACACATACACATCCATACAGACATTTTTCAAAAATCATGTATTTTGGTTCCTAACACCTCGAATATCAATTATAACATGTTTTTATAACAACTCAAAAAATTACTATCACAAAGCTTCCTCTAGAAGGAAGCAAAATGATATTATATTATACACATTTTTTACTTTAGTAGAGTTGAAATTTTAATAATTCGAAAAATCATATTTTGGTCAATATAACAACTCTTCTGTAAAATAAATAATTATATACATGTTTTTACAGCGACTTCGTCATTTTAGTCGTTTTTCCATGCACTATTGCTTCCTCCTACAGGAAGCTTTGTGATAGCAAACTATACCAAAAATAAAAAAAAAATATTTGCAGACGTAGTAATAATTGATAAACATTTAGAAAAGAAAATACAAAAACTAATAGTGAAAAGAATACAGAGTGATAATAAAGAAAAATATGTGCCAGACATAAAAACATATATAGCTCACTATATAAATAAAAATTCATCTATACAAGCAAAAAGTATAAAAATCAAGAACAAAGATGAAGCCATAATAAGCTTTATAAATGAGGAGAGTTTGATACAAACTGAGAATATACCAAAACAAAAGTATAATGCCTACTACAAAATAACAAGAGAATCTATTAAAAATCCCAAGATGAAAATAACAGGCTTCGACAATTTTGAAGACATGGAGATTAAAGAAATAGAGCAAGATATTAACAAAAGGAACTTCAAACACCTAAACAGCAAATGCAAAGTGTTACATATATTTGAAAACACTAAAACAAAAATTAACACTATACTGATTGAAACAACAGCGGAAATATATAATCAAATTGTGAATAATAAATATAGAGTTCATATTGGTTATCAAAATTGCAGAGCGTTCGATGACTTGAATCTAACCCCGTGTTAACTGTGGTAGATTTGGTCATAGTGGTAAAAAGTGTAAGAATACGAAAATCTGCCTACGTTGTGCTGGAAAACATAACACGATCAACTGTACTACCCCAAACGAACACAATTGTGTTAATATAGTAATATATATGGGATCCTGTTGTCACAACATTGACTTTATTCGTTTGACGTTGCTAATAAAGTCATCTTTCATTAGCATAGATTTTTTGTTGTGCCTGAAGAGGTCAGTAATCAAGCTGACGAAACGTCGCACAAGCTACAATTGGGTTTTTCTACGTATTGGCCCTCACAGGATCCCATATATATTACAATATATAGTTATTTTATTTTTATTATAAATATAGTATATAAATTAAATTATTTATTGCTTCCTCCTAGAGGAAGCTTTGTGATAGTAATTTTTTGAGTTGTAAAAGCATGTTATAATTGTTTTTCGAGGTGTTAGGAATCAAAATACATGATTTTTGAAAAATGTCTGTATGGATGTGTGTGTGTGCGGGCGTGCGTGCGTGCGTGCGTGTATGTACACCTGGATCTTAGCTTCTACTCGATCGATTTTAACCGGACTGGTCTCATTCTTTTATTTTCTTTTTGTGTCATGGCGGATCAAAAATTCGTTTTTTGATTCGGCGATGCGTTTTTGTTTTATTTCGATCTTCACAAACTTGATTTTTGCTTTTCTTTAATGATAAGATCGAGCTATTTCAATCGAATGGACAGCATTCGAAAGAACATTAAAATACCTCTATTTTCTAAAAACAAAAAAATTTCTCTAGCTCTCACGGTTCTTTTGTTATTAACAAAAACGTGTTTTTTTAAAAAAAAGCTTATAACTCCTAAACTAAACGGTCAATTTTTTTGAAAAAAATCATGATAATACAGAATATAAATAGCTGTAATCTCTAATAATTTCAATCCATTTTGTTGACTAGATTTTAAGAAAAAAATTGAAATATAAAAAAAATGAGTTTTGTATGTTCAACGATTACGGGAATAAAATTGATTTATTCGCTTCGAAATTGCTTGTAGAGGTAAATTTTGGATAGCACTCGGTCGAGTTCATTCGGCAAAATGATTAATCCAGAAATTTCAGGAATATTTGAGGTTAAAACTTTTTTAATCTTGTTTTCAAATCGTAATTTCTCGAGAACGGTTCCATGTATCAGCGCCAAATTTATAGGAAATTTTTTTGTGATATAGATAATTTGTGTGCGAATTTTCATCTAGGTTGTAGGATTACTTTTTGAGATATTTGATTCTGAAAATTTTTGTATTTTACAAAGTCATTTTCTTTGTCGCATGATAACTAGAGAAAACAAAAATTGATTTAACCATGTTGAAATTTTGTGGGGATGTAGAGTTTATATATTATCGTATAAGCCCTTGAGGTAAAAGAATTGTCTCATGATTTTTAGAGATATTTAAGGTTAAAATTTTTTTACATTTTTTTTCAAAATCGTAATTTCTCAATGACGACTTCATGTATCAGCTTGAAATTTATAGACTATTTTGTATGCGATATAGGCAATACTTCTGTAAAATTTCATTCAGACCATATACCTATTTTTTGAGATATTTTATATGTAAAATTTTAGTATTTTTGAAAATGACCTTTGTTGTCGCACAATATAACTACATTAAAATTGTTTTAATTTCTTTGATATTTGGTGGAGATGTAGAGTTTGTATATTATTTATTAGAAGAGTTCATAGGGCAAAACAATTCGTTTATCAATGTCAGAGATATTTGAGCTTAAGACTATTTTAGCCTTTTTATAAAATCGTAATTATTCGGGAACGCATTTATGTATACTAGGAAATGGAAATGACAAAGGCTATGCGCTATGCGCGAGAGTTGTGTACCTGCTTTTGTTTTGTAATAGCCATTTATTATGTTTAAGTTTCGAACCTTTTTCTTACACCGGAAATTCCAGAATGTGTGAAATTTTACAAAGAAAATATAATTTGAAGTAAAGGTTATTTAGGAATTTTAGAAGGTTTTGACGATAATATTACAATCAATTATTTTATTTATTTTTCACACATCATTAAAAAAAAAAAATCATACCTATTATTTTATTCATATTTTATACATAATTTAAAAATTAATACTTTTTAATTGTTACGTCCTGCCAAAAATAGTTTTCTTTAAAATAATAACAATTATTTTATTTCATTATTATATGAATCTCGTAAACCAATTTCAGAATATAAAAAAAAAAAAAAAAAAATATAAGATCTAGTTTTGTAAATAAAACTTGGAACCTTGTTGTAACCTTTAGTATTGTATGTTTCCTTTTCAAAGTATAAAATTTCGACACTTTACTCTTATAAGGAAACCGATCGAGGTGTCCGCCTCCGATTTTCCTGAATTTTTGGTATGTTGTAGAGGACCGAAAAATAAGAGACTCGCAATTTTTTTTATCGGCCCAATCCCTTATTAAAGGGGTGAAAACCGCCCTTAAAGTTTACCCCCGAAAACGGTTTTTTTTTAATATCGTAAGTTCTAATCGATATTTTGAAATGAAACAAAATGGAAAATATTTCTCCTTGAATTATGTAACCATCAAGTATAGTTTGGTCCTCGAGGGTGGCAACCCTTACTTTTTATTGTAGAAAAACCTTATTTTTTAAACTATTCCTCATATAATATTTGCAATAAAATTAATTAATTATTATAAAAATCATTTTTTGACTTAAAATAAAAAATAAAGTTTCAGGGTTTTTGCAAATAAACACGTCATCAGAGGTAAACAACCCTTTAGGCACAAAATACTTTCAAACTATTAAAGTTAATATTTTAAGTTATATATAATGCATAATTTATTTTTATTTGGGCTATTTTTTCTATGGGCCCAATTTCCTATTAAAGGGGTAAAACGCACCCCTAAAAGTCACCCCTAAAATAGGTTTTATCTGAATATCCCAAGTTCAGATTCAAAGGACCCCGCACACAATGTATGGGAAAAAATCATTCGGTCAAATTTTGGGGGGTTTTGCCCATGAGAACTTTTGTTCAGGACCTCAAGATCTATCTTTTCCCCAAGTTTGATCCAAATTGACCGAATGATTATTTTCCATACATTGTGTGCGGGGTCCTTTAAAATGAAACAAAATGAAAAATATTTCTCTTTGTAATGCCAAATTAGCTACCCTTATATTTTATTTCGGAAAAATTTTTTTTTCAAATTTTTTTGTATATAATATTTGCAATAAAATTAAATAATTATTATTAAAATTCAAAATCAAAGTTGACTTGTTTTAGGATTTTTTCTAATAAAAGCATTATCGGGGTTTAGCAGCCCCTTGGACAAGTATACTTACAATTGAACCATTGAAATAAATATTTTGAGGTGTATAATGCAGATTTAGTTTATTTTTGTGTCAGTTTTTTTTATCGAGATAGCGTAATTAATGAAGTCACTTATAAACTCTTATACTTATTGTGCAATTTATATTCGAATATTTTGTTCGTATTTATAGGTAAATAAAAAGGATGGAACTGGGAAAAGAATAGGTGAGTTAAATGATTGACTAATCTAACGAATAAAAAAATATAAATAAAAATAAAAAAATTAAAATATAAATAGAAAAATATAATATAAAATATTAATTGTTATTATGTAATTAATTTTTATTAAAAGTAAAATATAGGTATATTTTCACAAATAGTCAAAAAATATTCAAAGAAACTCTATACAAATGAGCTTATAATTTAGTTCTTATCGCAATTAATTTTGTTTAAGGATTATAGGTTGAACAATAATGAAAATCTTAAAAAAATGTTTTAAGCAGAGTGATTTCTGACACCATGAACATTTTATAATAGCAGTATTTTTACATCCTGATACCTCACAATGAGCTTCGGATCCACCAAAGCTAAAGTCCACCGGATTTAAAAATTCATTTAGTTTATTATCGATATAACCGCTTTTATACCAAGAGTATTTAAAAAGATTTACGTATCGAAGAGAAGATAACTGATTGTGCAGCAGAGAGTGCAATTTAATTACATTATTTCGTACGTGCAAACTTATATCCTTATCCAACAAAATTACACTATCGGAAAAGTGTCTCACAAAATTTTTCCATATACGAAAACCAAACACATCCAGCGGTTGTATTTTTCCAGTTGTACCTTTAGGAATTTTGAAAAGTTTGATGTTTTTATCATCAGGTTTTTCTCTTTCGACTGCTTTTGTGCAATGTCCACTCCAAGAATCTAGCAATAATATACTATTTTTTCTAACATTTGGAAAAAATACATCCCTTAACCATTTCCGAAAATGATCTAAAAATAAATTGTAAACAAATAAATTTTGCAATTAGTAAATTATTTTTAAAATAAGGCATTTTAACGTAAACTCCGAAAATTATAAAACAGTTCTTGTAAATTATCAATGAATTTCATTATTTATTTTTGTTAATTTGATTTCATGTAATAAATCGATATATATATATATATATATATGGGTCGTTCCTGTACTTTTTTTAAAAAGTGTGCGCGGAGGGGTCGTCGATTTTGTCGACGATTTTTTTTACGAAAGTACATATAAAAAAATAGCTTGTGCAAAATTTCAGCCCCTTATCTCATTCCTAGTTCCTGCTGGAATTTTTTTAAACCCTGATTTTGACCTGTTTTTAGCCAGTTTTCAAAAAATTCTAAAAGGCTGAAATTTTAACAAAATGAGGTCGGTGAGGTCTCATTTTTTTTGTCTTTCTTCAAATTTTAAGAAAAAAATACACTGATATGAAATGATGATTTAGGTTTTATTGGCGATCTGTGATGTGGCCATTGCATTTCATCATTTTTAGATCATCTTTAAACCTCTATATCTCGTAACTGGTTCCACATTTTTGAGCTCACTAGGTCTCATTTTTTTTTTTGTCTCAACGAGACCTTTAATTTCTTTTTTGAGGACCTAAATTGATTGAATAGACTTCAAGATACAGCCTTTTGAAGTTGACGTTTTTATCAAAAATCGCGAAAATCAACCGTGTTCATGGTCACCGTGTCAACCGAATTTTAATTAAAAATCATTAACAAAAGTATTTTTCATTAGAATATGATGTTATCTAACTATACTCTTTTCCTATCATAGGAAAAAGTCAAAAAATAATTTTTTGTCGAGCATTATAATATCTAATTTTTCGATACCTAAAATAATCAAAAATGGTTCTCTACTGACATGAATTCTACCATCTTATAATTATTTTTGTCACGTATACGTAACATAGATACAAAGGTGATTCCTAGACCTTTAAAATCCGTAGTCGCTGATTTTTCTAGGACCACTAGAGCCAAAGTTATAGCCATTTTTATAAAAAAATATTTTTCAAGTGGTAAAATTAGAGCTTGTGAAATATAGGAAAAGTTTTATTTACAAAATCAACCATAAGTTTGGCATAATTGTCCTAAAAAAAGTGCTGAGGCTGCATATTTTGAAGATCTTAGGCCGTGTCTACACTATGCGAGAAGCACGTGCGATCAGCCCAAGCGATGCGAGCAAGCAATGCGTGTTGGATAAAATATTTAAAATACTTAAAATGATAAATAATATCATTTCACTACGATATTATTGACGATATTATTTATCGCTAAATATAGATCTACTAACTGATCTACTACAATTGTTCGGGATTGAAGTATCCAAAGTGCCCGCTAGATGACAAGCGTCCGATGCGCTTCCACTATGAAAAACATCACCCAGCGGGCTTAAATAGAGTCCTGCGGCGCCTAGTCGCTACGTGCTTTATGCACATTCCTTTTACCTTACCACTTTCCGTTTTACCTATACAATGCCTTATTGCCTGTTTACTCGTACGCATAAGCGTTCATACCTTTTTCTGCAATCAACTTTCACTTTCGAGTAGAGTTGGTTGCATAGACTCTTGAAGTCTAATTTTCCCGTTTATTTCTTCTCGCTGACAAATCCTAATAATATAAACTCACGTTTACGTTCAATCGTATACAACAATATTATTTATCATTTTAAGTATTTCAAGTACTTTGTGCAAAACGTATGGCTTGTCGCATGCGCGCACCGGTTGCGCTTCTCGCATACCTAGTATAGACATGGTCTCAAATGCAGGTTTTCTATAGTTTTACGTGCGTTATACGTATAAGCTCAGGTTAAATGAAACATACATAGATAGTTTCATTTAACCTGTGTTGACGTAAGTTAATAGATGACAGACATCCATTTTTCTGTGCGAGACACCCGTGAACCCGTCATCCGTTACACGACACACGGCACGAAATGTCCTTAAACAAAGAGTACAAGTTACAATAAAAAATGAAATGAATATTTCTAAGTAGAATTGTGAAGGTAGTTGAGCAGAACTATTACCAAGTATATCAGTATTGGTTCGGTTGAGTTTTATAAATTGTACAATTGTGTTTTGTAAGTGTTATCTTCTCAGGAATTGAAAGAAAATGATGTGCTATATTCGTGAATTCCATGAGGATGATAAATGTCATTTAGAGCATTACACAAGAAATAAATCTCTTAATCTAATTAGTAATCTTAGTAATTTTTGATATTAATGTAGAAAATAAATTTATTTGCGACCATCATCTTCATAAATATGATACTCGATATACAAGTAGACAAAGGAAGTGTTGCAATTGTTTTAATAATCATTCAAAATCCATTGAGAATAATTTAGTAATGATTAGTGCTGATAAATGTGATAAATTTCGTAACATATGTAATATAAATTTAGATCCAGGTAATAAGTACTGTAAAAACTGTGAGTTCAAAATTACATCAATAATAACAAAAATGCAGAAGATGAAAACACTGGGAATGATGTTTTGAACGTAAATAATAATGAGCAGCTTTCTTCAAGTAGTCAAGTTTCTTCAAGTAGCCAAGTGTGTACATCAGAAAGTTCAGAAGATATATTATTGAGCCAAGGATTCCAACGTTTAAATAAAATGCTCGATGGATTTGATGAACCTCCTCTTAAACGAGAGAAACTTAGTGATTATCGCTTGGAAAATAAAACATACAGTGTTTTAGAATCAATGAATACGAAATTTTGTACAACAGTTAATAAAACATTGAATCTTAATTTGCCAACTCAATGCAATCTTAAACAGCTACAAGAGGATAGTATGTCATTTCACGGAATGATAGGAAATATAATTAAGTGTTATAATGAAGAAACTAATTTTGGTAAAAAAATATCGTTATTGACATTACTTCCAAATCATTGGAAATTTGAACAAGCAAAACATTATTTCCAATGTTCACGTTATATGTTTAATAAAGCAAAAGAACTTAAAATTACTGTAGGTAAGTTAAAAAATTACTGTAGGTAAGTTAAAATTACTGTGTCATAAATTCTTAATATCTTGATTATAGATAAAGTGTAAACATATAGAATCGATAATCCTTTATACATTAGGTTACATATATTATATTACACTTGAGAATTATTAATAGAAAATTTTAGTTTAATTTATTAAAATCTATGTAATTTTTGTTCAAGCAACTATAATGATAAAGGGTACCCCTATAAAATATTTAATTTGAAATCCTCATAATTATTTATTTATATGACTCATGTATTATTACTTAAGTATTATTATTTATGTATTACTTACGTATTGCTTACGTATTGCTTAAGTATTGTTTACGGATTAAGTAAAATAATACATGAATTGTAATTTAAACATTTAAATGAAATCCGATTTAATTAGAAAGAATCTATATTTGAGAAATCTCAATGTTCTCTCCGTTTACAAGCTGTAATCTCATATTTTTTTTTTATTTTTTAACATTGAGGAACGGGAGGAAAAAATAATTTCCAAAAAATGCGATTTTTAGGCCTTACTGGTATAAGGAGGGGAAATAGGTCCCCGGAAAAATTGTAAAAAAATTTTTTTTAGTATACTTCTATGAAATCACTGTCATTTTTCGCTTTCATTAATAGTCCCGGTCAAAAATATCCAGTTGGGAAATCCAACTGGATTTTCCAAGAGGGAAATCCAGCTGGGGAAGAGTGGATTCCAGCTGGATTTTGGTGGATTTCCAGTCGGATTCCCAGTTGATGATATCAAATATTCCCACCCATTTTTAACTGGATTAAATGGAAATCCACTTATAATAAATGGGAATTCCTGGGCGAAGGCGGAAATCCATGTAAAAATCCAGTTAAATGTTGGTGGGAATCCACCTAACTTTCGCATTTCTATTAAATGGGAATCCACTCAAAATTCTACTTAATAATAAATGGGAATCCCAGCGTGACGGCGGAAATCCATGTAAAAATCCAGTTTAATATAGATGGGAATCCATCTAACTTTCGCTTTTCTATTCAATGGAAATCGAGTTAATAATGCATAGGAATCCTGTTATATCTAGGTGGGAATCCACTTAAATATCCAGTTAAAAATGGGTGGGAATATTTGGTATCATCAACTGGGAATCCGACGGGAAATCCACCAAAATCCAGCTGGAATCCACTCTTCCCCAGCTAGATTTCCCTCTTGGAAAATCCAGTTGGATTTCCCAACTGGATATTTTTGACCGGGGTGGCATTTTGCCTATCTTAACATGGGGTACCCTTCGTTATTCATTATTAGATAAAAAATAATAAAGTAATTATTGGATTTTAAAAGAACTATTAAAATTAATATAAAAAAAAAAATTAAAAAAATAAATTAATTATAAACTATTTCTTTTCTTCCAATATAACAAGTCATAGTAATTAAAATAGAATAAACATTGAGCTAAATTTTATCGTCTTGATAATCGTTAAATTAAAAAAAATAATATTGTTATTATGATTTTATTTTGTGATTAAGTATACACTATTTGAAATTAATTTCAAAATATATTTTTCCAGGTGTCTTAGGAACTATTAAGCGTAAAGTGTACAGCATTCATTCTAATGAAGTTAGAGAATCTGTAACTCAGTATTATAGAGATGAAAACAATAGTAGAATATGTAGCAGCATTAAAGATTGCATCAGTGTTAAAAATCCTATTACTAATATCACAGAGAAGTTACAAAAAAGACTGTTGATGTATGATTTGAAGGATCTATACAACAATTGGGTGGAAGAAGAATATGAACAGCATTTTAAAGATCAGCGCAAACCAGGTTTCAGTATATTTGCTTCCTTAAGGCCAAAAGAATGTATTAGTGCTGGAGCACCTGGTACACATACAATTTGTGTATGTCCTATACACCAAAATGTCAAATTAAAATTGTCTGCCATCAACAAAAATTTAGCCTACCGAGTAATTTTAAATGATTGTGTTTGTTCAACAGATTGGAGCGATTGTATGCTACATCTTTGTGAAAACTGTCCTGGTAAAGCAGAAATTCTGAAAATATTGGAATCAAGCTCATGCGAAGATGTTTCAGAGATTGAATATCATAATTGGGTAAATAATGCTGAATCACAATCTAATAATAGAGTCAGTCTTATTATGGTAAAAGAACCTACAAGAAATTTTATTATAAATTTAGCCAATGACTTATGGGAGTTAACAAAGCATCATTATGTGACTGAAATGCAAAAATGTTATTTAAAACATTGCAAAACAATTATTACTCCAGACACATGCATTATACTTTAAGATTTTGCTGAAAATTTCTTATTTGTTTGTCAAGACTCGATCCAAGCATTTTATTTTAATAATACACAAGCAACTGTACACCCGTTTGTAGTGTATTATAAAGAAGACAATAACGACAAATTACAAACCTTATCTGTATGTGTTATTAGTGATTGTTTAAAACATGATGCTTGTGCAGTTAACACTTTTCAAGGGCAACTCATTGCACTTCTAAAACGAGATTTTCCGTTTATTGAGAATGTACATTATATGTCAGATGGAGCACCTACCCAATACAAAAACAAGTAAGAGTACTTTTATTGTAGTATATTAATACGTATTATATGAACAAAATAGACACCTTTAGATTTTTGTTCATTAAATGACCTGAAAAAATTTAATTGTAATTATTAAGAATATGTCAAAGTAATATTCTGAAAGTATATTTAATTTGTGTGAAAAACTATTTTGAGACCCAGAACATCAAAATCCATAAAGATTCTGGATCTGCAGGTTACACCCGAATTAAAATTTTACATTATGTAGAAAACAGCTTTAAAGATAAAATTACTAAAACAGTTCTTTATTTTTTCTGTATATCAAATTTAAAAAAAGCAACAACTTCTACGATGCAAGTTCAAATAATTTGTATTATTATGTACACAATATTAAACAGATTTATTTTATTTTTTATAATTTTTACCTTCAAGATAGTATTTATTTACTGTAGGAACAATTTCATTTATATCTGCCATCATGAGGAGGATTTTGGCTTAAAAGTTAAGTCGCACAACTTTTTTTCTACTAGCCATGGGAAAAGTCCATGTGATGGATGTGGAGCAGTGGTTAAACGAACAGTACGCAGGGCATCCTTACAAAGAACATCAGAAAAACCAATTTTAAATCCAGAAGACATGTATGATTACGTTAGTGAAAATATTGATGGAATAAGGTAAAAATAATATAATTTAGATTTTTTGACTATATTATTTGATTATGTATTTGAATAATAAATCATTATGTGTTATAAAAATATAGAATATTTGGTTTTTAGATCTATTTGGGTGAGTCAAGAAACAATTGAGAAAAGGCGTAAAGTACTAGAATGCCGTTTTAAATTGACCCGAACTATACAGAATACAAGAAAATATCACTGCTTTATACCCATTGATGATTCAACATTAAAAGCAAAACTTACTTTGTTTGATAATGATTATAAAATAGTTAAAATAAAATGAATATTGGAAAAAAAATTTTACTTAAATTCTTATTTTCAACTTTCAAACGAAAATTTAAGTTAAATAATTATTATTTATTAAACTATTTAATAATTTGTATTAGCTCCGCCTTTTTCAACACTTTCACCAATTAAAAATTAATATTTTAGAAAAAAATAAATTTCAAAATAATTTAGTTGTTTATTAATTAAGGTTCATTAAAAAAAATGTATTAGTTATTAACATTTACTATTTTTAACCGCGTGCTGAATATTCGCAGCTCATTAACCAATTCTCTCTCAGAATTCCCGGAAAGGGCAGTGGTCAGAATTCCAAGAACCAATTGGGAGCTGATCAGGTAGTTTTGAGTATACCCTTTTCTAAAGTTAGGGAGTAGCCTATTTTAGGGTATAAATACGCCTGGCAGGGTCTAGTTCAGGAAGTTGTTGTTGACGGTCCGACCCCATGTGAACCTCATCTCACCGACGCGTTTGTATTCCCATCTATAATCTCCAAGATTGATGGACATAATTTTTGTTTAGAATTACAAGAGAGAATTGGTAGAATAAAAGTAAATTTTTAAGAAGTTTTTGAAATAAAAAGAAATATAAACTAAAACTATATGAGTCATTTTGAGTTTATTTTGTAACCACGTTCCTATTTCGTTCCATCACTGAGGGGTAAGCAGAAAACATCAAATATCAACCGTAAGTAAAATAACCAATTATTAAGTCAGGTTTATAGTTGGAACATTTGCCGATATATTTCCCCATAATTGTATGATATTTAAATCGAAGCAAATTCAAATAGTAAAAATTATATCAGTGAATATATCATACTAAGTTCGAGCTACTGCCACCCTTTTAGTGGTTATATTTCACTGGTCAAAAATTTTAAAAGTAAAGTTTGTAATAAAATATTGGTAAATATGCAATACTAAGTTCGGGCTATTTACACCGTTTTGGTAAAGCATATTCTACTGAGCAATAAAAAACAATAGGTAAAATTTGTATGAAATAATTTTGATAATTACGCGACGCGCCCTTTGCTGCCCGAAATCCACCCCATTAGTGTAGGTATCTAGCTCTATCCCGAGCTATTAGGATGAAATAGGCCTAGGCTCAAAAGAGAGCAACAGTTGCATAATGAAACAACAGTTGGGGGTTTATTCCGAAACCCCGACGTAACAAATTTGGAGGCCCCGGAGGGATAATAGATACAAATACTAGGTAGGATCAATTTTATGTTAGGGCAAAAAGTTTATATGTTGAAAGGAAACTTATTGTGTTTTCAAATTTAAAAGCAGGAAAAAAAATATTAAACAAAATTTTAAGAAAAAAAAAACTAATTAAATAAGTTGAAAATAAAATGAAATCAAGTTAAACTAAAATAAAAAAAATTAATTAAATTTTCAAAGTTCAAGTCTACGTCCCAAAGCCTCTGTGTCACAAAAGGATGACCACGCGCAAAGACCTCTCGACTAATCTAAAACTAACAAAAGCAACTAAAAATTGTAACTAAAATTTATTAAATCAAAATTTATAAATCCTCTACAAAGTTAGGGAAGAGAAGTACTTTTACACTTCTATTTTTACTAAAACTTTATTAAATCTTTGAATCCTCTATAAAATTAGAGAAGAGAAGTTTCATTAAAACTTCTATACAAAATTATATTAAATCTACAATTATATTAAATCTAAAAACAAAATTTACTAAATCTACAAAATCTAAAAACCTTTTATAAAATTTGAAAAGAGAAGTATATTAAACTTCTATACAGATATATAAAAATCTAAAAACAAAAATTACTGAATTTAAAAAATTTTTTAAAATCCTCTATAAAAATTAGAGAAGAGGGGTTTTATTGAAACTTCTATAGAAAATTATATTAAATCTAAAAGTTTAATTTACCAAATCTACAAATATAAAAATCTTCTTTATTACCAAATCCACTATATTGTAATTCTATATTTTGAAAAACAAACAAAAAATATTTTTTTTTATATACCAAAAGATTTCAAACTTTTACGCATAAAACTGAATTTTATTTACTAAATTTTCACTCGAATTCAAAAAGTTAAAAATAATATTCGAGTACTTTCTTTTTCTAAATTTGACTTAATAATAACTAATCGAAGGAAATACAAATTTAAGTAAATTCGTATTTACCTATTTACTATTTTACAAATTGAAAGATTTTTTCTAAGTATACAACACAAAGATATTGTTGCATTCTACTTAAGTTAATAGTTAGATGAAACTTTATAATAAAACAAAAATCTAATCTAATCTAATCTAAAAAATCTAATTCTAAGTTGAAGATTGAATTTTACTTTCCTTTTGTTACTAAATTTATTACTTTGAAAAGATAGAGATACAAGATATATTGATTTATTTTCTGCAACTTATTAAATATATATATATATATATATATATATATATATATATATATATATATATATATATATATATATATATATATATATATATATATATATATATATATATATATATATATATATATATATATATATATATATATATATATATATATATATATATATATATATATTCTTTTGTTTGCTAAAATATATATTATAATTAAAAATTATAAATTTGTAATTATTGCTTTTTTTTTCAAGAAATTTTTGGAATTTTATTTAAGTCTATATAAACTATATAATTAAAATTGTTTTATAAAAATTTGAATTACTACATTTTTTTTAATTATTATCGTTCTTTAATGTTCCTTTTGACAATGCCTGTTTTAAGCAGACAATGATTCCGGAAATCGGCAATATCGTTTTGGAATGCCGTATTGAAAATCGGTTGGCGGAATTAATATCACGGGTAGAGGCTCTTGAGGAATTTGATAACGATCGTTCGACCACGATTGCTGATCTACACGACGAACTATCGTTTGTAAAGACTCAGAACTTCCAATTAAAAACATTAATTAAGGAAACTCTCGTGGAAGTCAACAAGTTAGCTTATAAAAACGATAAATTTTCCGTCCATTTAAGTATAGTAACTAGCAGATTATGCAAGTTTGAAAAAACTGTAGAATCACGGTTTAAGAAATTTGAAAATCAGATGCTAATTCTTACACAAAAACTTAAAAACTTATCTCTGTAATAGCTAAAAATCTTAATATTATACTTCTTCAAATTTTGGTAATTAACAAGGTTTCGGGAAATTATCTTTAGAATAAAAATAGTACAATCATGAATATTGAAATTTTTCTCTTCTCATAACAAATTTTATATATACAATAGTAAATGAATGGTTTTATTAAGGAATTTAATAGAATAAATTGTTTAATTCTACATTAATTGATTTAATATCAAGGAGCCTCAGTATATTTTTTTTAGTTTGGTTGTATTTTAGATACTACCAATCAGATAAGAGTGATAAGATAAATAAATTATCCAATTATTATTTAAGTTCGGTAAAAATAAGTTCGTTAGTCAAATTACAATGGTTTAAAAACCGTGTTACCATAATATAATTAATAGGTATATTTAAATAAAGTAATTTTATGTCAAAAACTTAATATCAAACTAACGTAAAACTAAATTAGGTTTAATTTAAAACTAAGGCTGGTTAAACGACAATTATCTAGATTAAATTAAAGGCTTAAATGGACCAGCTACCTCTCAGTAAAATCGAATAATTGGTTCACCCGAAAAAAAAAAGTTATTTAAAAAAAAAAAAAGAAAACCTTAGTAAATATAATTAAAAATAAAAAAAGAAACACAATAAATATTTAAATTAGATAGTTTATATGAGTGATAAGCGCAT
This sequence comes from Torymus aiolomorphi, assembly GCA_036365515.1. NCBI lineage: Eukaryota > Metazoa > Arthropoda > Insecta > Hymenoptera > Torymidae > Torymus > Torymus aiolomorphi. The sequence continues at coordinate 2,956,494 of CM070873.1, read as the reverse complement.
AACTCGACAAAAAGCCCGCGAACACCCAGAATCAAGGAAAGAGATAGAACAATTCGATCCATTTGCACCTACTAAGCAACTTCCCTATTCCCCAGTAAATATAGAGGATAAATCCGACCAATTGCCCAGTACATCGAAGTCAGGAAATGTAAAAGGGGACGAATCAGACCTAAAGGCTGATACCTCTAAATTGGAATTTGGGAAGGAAAATAAGACGCTGTTGTTTCAGAAATCAGTAGATTCTAGTGACAGTGATTCCGAGGTTCCTCGAGGGCCAGTTAATATCACAATGGCAATCACTCCGCAATATGTGAATATTAAGGACGCCTTAAAAATCGTCCCAGAATTTGACGGAAAAAATATTCCTATATCACAGTTTTTGGAAGGATGCACGGAGGCAAAGGCTATGGTCGAGGCCACAGCTAAGCCTAGCCTTGCAAAATTACTAAGGGCCAGAGTTACAGGAGAAGCCAGACAGCCCATAACAGGGCAAGCTTTTGGGACGGTCGAAGAGTTCAAGGACTATTTAAAACAAATCTATGCTCCAGCTAAATCAGTAGTTCAATTAATCGGAGAACTAGGTAACGAATTTCAAAAAAATGACGAAGCAGTTATAACCTTCGCGAATAGAGTAAGAATATTAGGGGCAAGGATCCTGGAAGCAAAGAAAATAGAACATGGAACATTACCCGAAGCTTTCAGTGCCTCTGTAGAAAATACCTTACTTGAATGTTTCAAAGCCGGATTAAAGCCAGAAATTGAGCAACGTCTAAGAGCGGCCGCTATTGAAGCAATCAAGATAGAAAAATTACTTATAGCTAGGAAAGCTCTAAGAAGGGATCAATCTATTTTAGGAAAACTGATAAAAAAAAAGTGTTCCTTTGCCAACTATGCAAACAAACAGGACATGAAGCTAACAATTGTAGCCTATTATAAGCGAATCGTGTCTTAATTTGCACAATTTGCGATCAATCAGGACACAGCACTGATAAATGTCAGCTTGCTGCGGTAAGAGCCCAAAAACCAGAGGATAATTGCAAAATTTGCAAAAAACCAGGGCACCAATCTGCCCAATGCAAAATGAGCATGATATGCCAAATTTGCCAGAAACCTGGGCATCTAGCAGCCCAATGTTATAAAGTTGCTATTTGTCAAACTTGTGGGAGACAAGGACATACCACTCGTTTTTGTCGATTAGGCGAGCAAGCCACCGCAAGACCAAATATAATTACCTGCCAGCTTTGTTTAACCAAAGGGCATACTGCTGATAGATGTTACTTGCGCGAAACTAACAAAGTAAATAAACCAGCTGTTAACATAGAAACATGCCAGCTGTGTTCAAATACCGGCCATACGGCGGTTTCTTGTAGAAATAATATTACTTGTGCTTATTGCAAAATTAAAGGTCATTCAATCGACCAATGCCGAAAAAGGGCTAATAATGAGGCAAAGAGGTCGGGAAACGAGCAAAGCCCTTCAGGCCCGAGTGCACCTCAAGGGACTCAGCCTATTCCTCAGCGCTCAACCCAAGTTCAGGGATTTACCGCGGAAGAGTTAATAGCATTAAACTCCACTTTGCGTCAAAATTAATTCCGCATGTTTCTTTCAAAGATTGTAGAAATGATGTATTTTTTGGTTTCATGTTGGATTCGGGATCCGAAATAAATATCCTTCATGTAGGTTTTATCAACGACATAAAAATTATAGATACAACAAGACCAACACTAATCATGGGTATTTCTAAAAATCCGGTTTTATCTTTAGGAATAGTTAATAAAAGAATGTTAGATAGGAATGTAGAATTTATAGTAGTCCCTAATAATTTTCAAATTCCATTTGCTGGAATTTTAGGGTCACAATTATTTTTAGCTCATAATGCTAAATTAGACTTTGAAAATAAATTATTTACATTAGGTGACAAAAAAATGGATTTTTGTCAAAATGATAATCCCTGTTATGAGGTAGAAATTAATGCAGTTACTAATGTGGTAACTGAGAAGGCTTTAAATTGTCTACCGTTTATTGAAATTTTCAATCCGCCTTTCTTTACTAAGGGTTATTTTATGATAGATAGTGGCTCCGAAGCCAATCTCATTAAATTGAAATTAATACCTAAAAGTCAAGAAATAAACTCAGCTAGCTCAGTTTTATTAAAAGGGATATGTGATGAAACAACTAAATCTCTTGGTGCCATTGAAATTGTGGTTTACGGAATTCCTTCATTATTTCATGTAGTACCAGATGATTTCCCTATTCCTGGCGATGGAGTTTTCGGCTCCACGTATTTAACTCAAGCTAAAGCCTTGATTGATTATGAGAATAAATGCCTCAAGGTAGGAAATCACAGTACCCCCTTGTTATTTAAGATTTCGGGTAACATTGAGTTATGTAAGGATCATTTAACCAGTTCCCACTCAAGTTTAGTTTTCAATATTAGTATGGATGTTAATTTTGGAAATGAAATTGACAGTGAGACTATGGAATTCCCTGAAAAGAATTCTTATGATTTATCCGATCTGGAGGAGTATTATTCCAATTACAAAATTGCTATTCTAGATTCGGATGTTAAAACCAAAAGCATCAATGAAGATATAAATCCAATTCTCAGACTATTTAAGATAACATATGCGGAAACTTTTGTCGAACTAGGTGTACCTGTTGCGTCTAATCAGGAAATTGAGGATGCTTTTGATATCCTCGAAACGAATTAACAAAATATAAACTCATCCACACATACTATGAGTAGGGAGGACAATGATTCCATTTTAAAATTTTTGAGAATGGATCACTTGAATGATATGGAGAGAGATCACATTACTAACCTAGTCCTAAAATTTGAGCACAGATTTCTTTTAGAGGGTCAACATTTAGGTGCCGCTAGCACGGTAATGCATAGAATAATAACTACCGATGATATTCCCGTCAATGTCAAACAATACAAGTTCCCCATATCTCTTAAGGAAGAGGTTGGTAGACAAGTCAATGCACTTTTGCAAGAGGGAATTATTAGACCGTCGTTTTCTCCCTATAATTTTCCTCTTGGGTTGGTCCCTAAGAAGTTAGATGCTTCTTTAAAACAAAAATGGCGATTAGTGTCGGATTTTCGCATGCTTAACGAAAAAACTATAACTGATGCATACCCATTACCTGATATAACCCAAATTATTGATCAGGTTGGAGGACATAAATACTATACGGTTCTCGATTTAGCATCAGGGTTCCATCAAATCTTAATGGATCCCCGTGATGCTCACAAAACCGCTTTTAGTACACCTTATGGTCATTATGAGCATGTTCGTATGACCTTTGGTTTGAAGAATGCTCCTCCTACTTTTCAAAGATATATAGATGAAACCTTTATAGGTCTACAAGGAAAAATTCTATTCACCTTTATTGACGATATAATTATTTTTGCAGACACACTAGACGAACACGACGAAAAGTTAAACCTAATCATGGAAAGATTAGATAAGTCTAATCTACAATTAAATATTAACAAATGCGAGTTTTGAAAAGATGAGATTTGCTATCTAGGTCACGTCTTAAGTAAGGATGGAGTCAGTCCTGATCCTAAAAAGCTTGAGGCAGTTAGATGTTTTCCGCAGCCCAAAACTGTTAAAAACATTAGGCAATTCCTCGGTTTAGCTGGATATTATAGAAGGTTTATTAAAAACTTTGCGACGATGTCAAAATCTTTAACAAAATTACTGGAAAAAGATACTGATTTTATTTGGACTGAAAAGACAAATGAAGCCTTTGAGTCATTAAAGGATGCATTATGCAATCCTCCTATTTTGCAGTATACTGATTTTTCTAAACCTTTCATTATAACAACGGACTCCTCAGGCTATGCCATTGGCGTAATACTCTCTCAAGGGGAAATTGGCAAAGACCTTCCAATAAGTTATGCCTCTCGCGTGCTTAGAGGACCGGAAATGAATTATGAAGTATACGAAAAAGAGGCTTTAGCTATGATCCATTGTGCTAAGATTTTTCGATCTTATATTTATAACAGAAAGATCTCGTTTGTAACAGATCATAAACCGTTAGTTTGGTTTAAAACTGCGGATTGCAACACACGGGTTCAGAAATGGAGATTTAAACTCTCTGAATTTGATTATGAGGTTATATATAAACCCGGGAGATTGAACGCTAATGCAGATGCGCTATCTAGAAATCCTATTTGTAATGTAATCACCAGGAAACAAGCTAAGCTACTTAATGAGGAAAATAAGGTTACTAATGATATTGTTGACGGATCTAAAATAGTAGAAAAAAATCTAAAATCTAGTTCAGCAACTAAACTTAAAACAAATCCTAACAATATACAGAATAAAAAGATAAACAAAAAATCTGAAGATTCTCAGGAAAAACCTGGAGAGCTTACTCTTGAGAAAAACACCAAAATACCTAACCCTATTGAAAATAATTTAGTATTGAAATCTGCAGATAGATCTCAGTTAATAAACTCTGAAGAACAAAATAATAAAATGAAGGTCATTCCCAATGTAGCGGAGCCTATTGAAAAGAGGGTTTCAAACCGTATTATAAATAAACCAAAACCTAATTACATAGAATATAATAGTCTAGATGATGATTTTCAAGGAGAAGCGCTGTTACCTCCACAATCTGAAAAGACTACATATTCCTCTATAAATAATTACACTTTTAAATTACCGATAATTTTAAATACTGACATTCAATCCGAGGTTTCTCATTCACCTTCTTCAAAAATTGAATCCGAACCCTCGGAGCCTGAATTAAATTCTGTAAATATAAATCAAACTTGTCAGATAATTGAGGTAAAAGACCTAATTCATTGCCGGAAAGATAACATAATGTATTTTGTAGACATTAATGGCAGCCCATGCGACGATGGTGCCTTAAAATTAATAGAAAATAATAAAATAGAACCTAAACAAATCTTAAATTATCTTAAGGTAGGTTATTCTAAAAGACATAATGGTAACTATCACTTTTCCTTATGCATAAGGGAAGGGAAAAAAGGTTTCTATTTCTAAAATTAAGGAAAATTTATTTAAGGTATTTACAGATTTGAAAGAATTAATATTAAACTTAAAACTAAAAACATGTAGTATATCTTATAGTAAGGATATAGAAAATTTCGATTGGATCGAGGTCTTAGGGTTATTAAAACAAGTATTTTACGAAGTACCCATTAAAATAGTAGTTTGTAAAAATTCGTTACGATATGTAGAACCCGATTTGAGGGACAAGATTTTTTACGAAATGCATGATTCTCCAATCGGTGGTCATCGCGGTGTATCAAAAACTTACAATCGGATTGAAACCGGATACTATTGGGAAAATATGAAAGAGGACATTCAACGTCGGATTCAGCAATGTCTTAATTGTCAATTAAAGAAACTAACACGGTTAAATATTAAACAACCAATGATAATCACAGATACACCAGGTTCGGTATTTGATAAAATTGCAATGGATATCATTGGTCCATTACAAAAAACCAAAGCTGCTTTTGAGTACATTTTAACCATGCAGGATCAGTTATCTAAATTTTGCCTTGCGGTTCCACTGAAAAACACTTTGGTCACCACGCGTTAGGGCAATTTCTTAAACAATATACAAATGCCGATTCGGATTGGGATGAATGGCTTGATTTGGCCATGCTTAATTATAACACCTGCGTACAAGAAAGTACAAAGCATACTCCCTATGAGGTTGTATTTGGTAGACTAGCTAGATTGCCCTCAAGTGATCCACTTAGAGATTTAGATCTGCTTCCCACTTATAATGGGTATTTAGTAGATCTAGTCACCAGACTCACTGGAATTAGAACTTTAGTCTATGATAATCTAGTTTACGCAAAACACCGATCAAAAAAATATTATGATAAATACATTAACCCTAGAAATTTTAAAGTAAGGGATTATCTTTACCTATTAAAGGGTCCTAAATCCAATAAATTCGGTGACCATTATACAGGCCCACATAAAATTTTGGAAATAATAGATAAAGTAAACATTAGAATTTCGTTAAATAAAACCAGTAAAGTAGTGCATGCAAATCATTTACGAATTTCGCACATTAATCAAGAATTAAAAATAAAACGGAAAATTAAAAACCAAGAGTTGAAAACACAATAAGTTAGTTATAAGAGGGTCGAATTTATTTGATAAATAATTTACTTCTGGAAAATCATTTAAATTAGTTGATTAGGTTTGGGTTTCTTAATAATACATTTTTATATACTTTTTGTAATAATTTTCTGAATATCTTCAGACTTTTCATTTGCTTTATAGTTATCTTTATTATAGTTAGTTATAGGACTATCTGCAATTTTTGGAGTTAACTCATTACTAGTGGTGGGGTTAATAACTATATTCGTTTAACTTATGCTTTTGTAACTTCAATATTTATACTATAGGGTACAGGAAAATAAAGTTCAAAGATTAAGATTTCTTTCTGTTACAGAGCAAAAACATAAACTAAAAAAAAAAAAATATTATTATTTTATTTTGTTAATTCAATAAAACTTCATAGACTCAACAAAGTAAAAATGAGCTTTGTAGTTTTAATTGTTTTAACTCTGCTGAGTAGAACCTCTGCTCTAATTGGATATGATTGCGGGATCGGCAATTGAACGTTACCATACTATCGCTTAAGGATGTGGGCGAATGCGAGGTGCCTAACTACCAACCCAATGTCACTTAACAGTTCGTCCAATTGCTACAAATCAACGAGTATGCGTCGACTCATGTCATCCAATGCAAATTGGAAATACATCGTACCATATATCATTGCGGTAGTTTTTTCCATAACTGTATCGTATTAAATGGGGAAAATGAATACATACAGGACATTTCCAAAGATGCGTGGGAAATATTGCATCGTTATGGAACTTATAGTTTGCCAAATACTAAAGTAATAGTAGGTGTAAAACCAAATTCTACCGTTACTCATAGTATTATCCTAGCAGGTTCATTAACTACTGAGGGAAAATGTAGCGGAGCCGGTTACCCTGACCCTTATGGTACTTGGGAGAATGTAGTCGTACAGGGCACTATTAAAATCACGTTGATGGATTACGAATCACAAGTTCGGCTAGATAACAATCATATAAACTTGCGCTCAGGAACAATTTGCTCACTGTCTATAGGTAGTTGCCTAGATATAGAGGGTGGATATACCTTCTGGTAAACTATCCCTACTGATTCATGTAAATTTAATACATACGGTATCCTTTATGAGGGTTATGCTGATAAAATGTTTAACCATGATTTAGGGGGCAATACACAAATAGTGTTTTCATTGGCCACTCAAGGGGTTACCTTTGCGTTAACTGCCAGAAACTATGAATCCGTACAGTTACTATAAGCGTTACTAATTTAGATATATTCTCTTATGTAAATTCTAAGTTCGTTTATGTTGAAAAGCATATCCGCGAGCAAATGAGAAGTTTGTATCGAGACGTTCTTGTACAAAGATGAAATTTGGAACGTCAAACGATTAAGAATTCATTATCAATAGCTAAGCAATCACCTGATGATTTCGCTTTTGATCTTATGAAAGGACCAGGTTAGATGGGAGTTTCTGCCGGGGAAGTAGTCCATATAGTGAAATGTGTGCCAGTAGAAGTGAAGGTACAGCACGGAAATTATTGCTACACCGAATTGGAGGTAACACGTAATAACCAAACCTATTTCCTTACTCCTAGAACACATGTGTTGAAACAGAAAGGCACTCGAATGCCTTGTAATTCCCTGCTACCATCCTATTACTTTATTGGGAATTCTTGGTATAAGATTTTACCTTCCCCAACGGAGGCCATACCACCAACCATAATACATCCTATGTCCAAACCTACTTTGACATATATCAACCCCGCTGAACTTGCCACTAGTGGTATTTACAATCAGCACGATCTAGATCAACTTCGGGAAAGAATTATGTTTCCCATGGAAAAATCAGGACTGTTAAATGACATCGCTCGTGAAATGAGGGGTCACCCTCTTGACAACGAGGAATCCACCCTCAATAAGCAGTTGAATGAAAACGCTGTTAACCAAATCATCAGCACCACATGGCAGAAGTTCTGGTCACGATTTCTCATTTTTGGCAATGCCAGTGCCGGCTTTCTTGCTGTAATAATGATCTTTCAGATTGTGAAAGAGATAGTTAATATATTCGTTCACGGTTACACTCTCCATACAGTTTATGGTTGGTCAGTCCGATTACTTGGAGCACTCTTTGGATCCATTACCCATTTACTCATCCACTTGAGTAATCAACCTCCTGCTAAACCTCCTACTGAATTACAAGAGGTTAATGTAATTCCATCTAAATCCTCAACTAAAGAAGAATTACCGGCACCATCAGCTCCCATTATTACCAATACCCATTATCCGAACTTACGTGGCAATGATCAAGAGATCACAACTCAAAAACCTTTCTTCGCACTGGGCGCATAATTTTTCTTGTGGATTATCACCCTGGAGTAATCCTTGGAAAATCATTTTTAATATAGTTACCTCCACATTATTAGTTTTGTTTTAGTTGTAATCGTTCCAGTTCGAAATTGCATTTTTTTTGTTTATTTGTATTATTAAGTTACTCAGGGTAACGTTTGCTACGTTTGTTAGTAGTAACAACCGTTTTAGGAGGGGGGTGTTACGTCCTGCCAAAAATAGTTTTCTTTAAAATAATAAAGATTATTTTATTTCATTATTACATGAATCTCGAAAACCAATTTCAGAATATAAAAAAAAAAAAATATATAAGATCTAGTTTTGTAAATAAAACTTGGAATCTTGTTGTAACCTTTAGTATTGTATGTTTCCTTTTCAAAGTATAAAATTTCGACACTTTACTCTTACAAGGAAACCGATCGAGGTGTCCGCCTCCGATTTTCCTGAATTTTTGATATGTTGTAGAGGACCGAAAAATAAGAGACTCGCAATTTTTTTTATCGGTCCAATCCCTTATTAAAGGGGTGAAAACCGCCCTTAAATTTTACCCCCGAAAACGGTTCTTTTTTAATATCTTAAGTTCTAATCGATATTTTGAAATGAAACAAAATGGAAAATATTTCTCCTTGAATTATGTAACCATCAAGTATAGTTTGATCCTCGAGGGTGGCAACACTTACTTTTTATTTTACAAAAACCTTATTTTTTAAACTATTTCTGCATATAATATTTGCAATAAAATTAATTAATTATTATAAAAATCATTTTTTGACTTAAAATAAAAAATAAAGTTTACGTGTTTCAGGGCTTTTGCAAATAAACACGTCATCAGGGGTAAACAACCCTTTAGGCACAAAATACTTTCAAACTATTAAAACTTTACTCTTAGTAGTAAGGCAATTATGTTGTAAAATTTTATCTGGCATTTAAAAAGTGAGACGCTCTTGCATCATTCATTTCAAACGCAATATTTAAGAAATGCTCACTATTTCCTCGCATCCAACAATCATCGAATTAGATCATTTTAGAATTTGTTCATCTTTAAAAATTTTCTGCTGCATGAGAAATCCCAAACGCAAACATCTTGAAGTAAGGGTACAACGCTTCCTTCTTCGTCATGGTTCATAAAGCTTCTTTTCGTTTCCTTTCTTTTACGATAGCCTCACTAAACACTAGCCAAACTCAAACATCTGCAAGCGATAATTATCCAAAATCTGTGTATGCATCGGTATACTCAGCCACTCCAAAGCTAATAAACCGGGGAAACACTATAGCCACATACAGGAGCGTCTGCTCACGTCTCTCTCTCGTTTTCTCTCCCTTGTTCGCTTTCAAAATTTTTTCTACCACTCGAAACTATAAACCGAGGAAACCCTGTAATTACGCACGACAGCGTCTGTTTCTGCCTCTCTCGCTTTCCAGCACTTTCTATTACCCACGCTTATACTGGATTTTTCTCTTAACACGTTTATAAACAGTGGATGCAATTCTAATTCTTTTAGGTAAAATAACAATAGGCAATAGGTCCAATCTTATCCTTTGTTTCGAAAATTAAATCAAGAAACCTTCAAAAATACGAACTTTCATGTATGTGCTTTTTTTTCAATTTTTAGTCTTTCATGATTCATAAATCAAGAATTCGATGATAGTAACACTCCTATTATAAAATGTCCAGGTTGGCTTACATAATTAAACTATTATGTAGTCAGCAGCTAGAGGCCAATTATAATTAAGTTAGTTTGTTTATAATTCAGGTATACATTAATATCGATAAGTTTTTGTTAGATTAGTTGAAATATATATAAGCTACGAAAATGTACTTATAAACAAAAATTATTACTAACAATTGCGTTACCCATACTTACACTAACCCTAATTACTATATTCTTTATTTTTACTATGTAAAACAACTAAATTTCACAACATATTAGTTAACTAAAGCTTTTTCAACCTTTTTATTAATTATTTTCATGTTTTTATATTAAAATCTGATGCCATTCTGATCCCTTTTAAATTTCAAACGAAAATTTGAGTTAAATAATTATTACTTATTTAACTATTTAATAATTTGTATTAGCCTCACCTTTTTCAACACTTTCACCAATTAAAAATTAATATTTTAGAAAAAAAGAAATTTCAAAATAATTTAGTTGTTTATTAATTAAGGTTCATTTAGAAAAATGTATTAGTTATTAACGTTTACTATTTTTAACCGTGTGCTGAATATTCGCAGCTCATTAAGCAATTCTCTCTCGGAATTCCCGGAAAGGGCAGTGGTCAGAATTCCAAGAACCAATTGGGAGCTGATCAGGTAGTTTTGAGTATACCCTTTTCTAAAGGTAGGGAGTAGCCTATTTTAGGGTATAAATACGCCTGGCAGGGTCTAGTTCAGGAAGTTGTTGTTGACGGTCCGACCCCATGTGAACCTCATCTCACCGATGCGTTTGTATTCCCATCTATAATCTCCAAGATTGATGGACATAATTTTTGTTTAGAATTACAAGAGAGAATAGGTAGTATAAAAGTAAATTTTTAAGAAGTTTTTAAAATAAAAAGAAATATAAACTAAAACTATATGTGTCAGTTTGAGTTTATTTTGTAACCACGTTCCTATTTCGTTCCATCACTGAGGGGTAAGCAGAAAACATCAAATATCAACCGTAAGTAAAATAACCAATTATTAAGTCAGGTTTCTAGTTAGAACATTTGCCGATATATTTCCCCATAATTGTATGATATTTAAATCGAAGCAAATTCAAATATTAAAATTATATCAGTGAATATATCATACTAAGTTCGGGCTACTGCCACCGTTTTAGTGGTTATATTTCACTGGTCAAAAATTTTAAAATTAAAGTTTGTAATAAAATATTGGTGAATATGCAATACTAAGTTCGGACTATTGCCACCGTTTTGGTAAAGCATATTCTACTGAGCAATAAAAAACAATAGGTAAAATTTGTATGAAATAATTTTGAGAATTACGCGACGCGTCCTTTGCTGCCCGAAATCCACCCCATTAGTGTAGGTATCTAGCTCTATCCCTAACATAATCTTCATAAATGAATTTAATTATAATTTTTTCATAAATTGTTGCAAAAATTATAAATTTTGTTATTAAAACTTAATTAAAGGAATAAGCAAATTAAGTTTGAGGAAGCCACTGGCCAATGAATTGGCAACGGTTTTTTTATATTTTTATACTGGTATCGCTTAAATAATATTTGGTTGACATTTTAAAACACACTTAAGTATAGATGTTTTCTCTTAAAAACCTTATCAAAATATACAAAACAAGCAAAATCAATTTTTTCGTCATTTTAAAGATACTAAGCTTTTTAAACAGTATCTTTTGAAATTCTTTTCTTTTTTTATTGAAACAAACTATTTTTTTAACTTCAGAATAACATAGAATTGAAAAATAGAAAAAAATATATTTTTTGAAAATGTTTACGTGTAAGACCACGTACGAGCAAAAAATTATAAAGTAATTATTCAAAGTTGATCTTAAAGGGCGTGAGAAACGCTACGTTATTTAGTAGAAAAAATAAAAATCATATTTTTGGATAGTTATTTTAACCTGATCTTAAAATTTGTACATGGTGGACCAATTTTGACCTTGGAATCATGTCAAGGGTGCCAAAATACACGGACAGCGGATGGTTTAAAATATTCCACTTTTTTCTTTCTATGAGCCTGAATAATTAACAAAGTTTGATGAATTTAATTGAAATCATAAGAGACCAAACTTTAAAGTGAATGATCATGAAACTAACTTTTTAGTGTCCATATAGCATGTTATTGAGACTTCACAGTCTCGTTCACTATTTTCGGTGGAATTTCAGAGTATGTCCTCCTAAACTATTTCCTTTTGACTAATGGAGTGATCTCGATATTATGCGGCTAGGATATCTGAGAAAGATCCGTCTTCAAAAATTAAATTTATTCCACATTTGATCGATATGGCCACTTTTTGCCCTCAAAAATCGGGGTGAGCATATATTTTCCGTAAACCTCATGTTTTGACGAAATTTTTACTTTCACAGTTGTGGGGAAAGTTGACTTCTTTTTGTTTTACAATTCTTTTTATACAATACTATTCATTTTAGAATGAATTAATATATATCTAGTGATTTTTTACAAACAATAACGAAATTGTAATTACAAAATAAACAAAATCCTTATTTATATATTTTTGATCTGATTTACGTTATGTACATAATGTAACCACTCGAAAACATTTTGTATTAAATGAAATTTGCTTTTCAATAACGAAACCCTCAAAAACCAGCACAAGCGAGAAGGCCAAATTATTTAATAACAGCTATATATAGTAGAATGCATATTCTACCTAGATGCATACACTAGTTTCGCGGAATACCACCCAGTAGCGCCGCCACTCATACAACGGCACGTAGCGGAATGGGAGGGCACAAGGTTTATGGGCGCGCATGCTCATTCTTGTAGATCAACCTAGTAAAAAATAAAAAAAGCGTTGACTGGATCGGTCTTCATGATGCAAATCAATCCTGATTTGTAAACAACAAACGCTAATTAAGTACGTTTCTGATCGTAATTATATGTTACATTTATGGAAAAGATATATTTTTTTAATAACTTACGGATCTTTCAGTAAATCGCGAGATCTTCCCTGCAATCTTGGAGCGGCTGGCCTAGCACTGACTGGTCTAACAATAACTTCTTGCTCAAAAGGAACATTAGCCTCATTTAAGTATCTGTAAAAATTATTAGTGGATTAATAGAAATTATTATTATTACACTTAGAAATAATAAAGGTAGACGTATAAATAATTACTTAAGATCAAGTAATACTCTGAGCAAAGATTATATCTTAATATCGTAATATTATGAATCGCATTATTAACATTTGGGACAAGGAGCATGCAAGTATCCGTCGTGTAATCGTATTCGGTACCCAAGAGGACTTTTCCAACCAAGGCCGGCTCTGTGAAATACAAACATACACGTATCATAAGTTAGCGAGCCCATTTTCGATAATCGGAACTTTCACTATTCGATTAATTGCCCTTAATGAGACGATAATTAGCCGTAAAGCTAAAAAATCAAGTTAGCGGACAACTTTCCTAAAATCCTCAAACAAGTCATATCATGAAAAAACTAATCGAAGTAATAATTGCCGCTTAGTCAGCTGTTCACGATAATACTGTTTAAAATTCGAAAATATCAAAATTAACAATAATTTGTTGAATAGTTTCAAGTGGCGCGCTAACTTGATAATCAAGTTAGCGGACCACCTCCTTAAAGCATACAATATAATCAATAGATAAAAAAACGAGTCCGGCCATTACTTGCCGCTTAATTAGCCGTTAAAAATTCTGCTGTATAAGAGTGGAAAATATTTGTATAATATTCGTAATATTTGTTGGAAAAACGTGATTAGTCCAGGGACCGAAGAGGGTTCTTTGTGGAATTTTAATGTTCATGGCTCCACCAAAGTTTTTCTACTGTATATTGACCGCCAGAATCTCATTTTAGAAGGCGAAATGTCGTACGATGATGAGATAATTAGTTATAAACAATATTTATAAACAAATTAGAAAAATATACTTCTGAGTACAAAATGTCAGTACACATTTTATCGTACGACAAATAGTATTCGAGTAAAAATAATTGTAAAAAGTGTATCGCAAATGGCAATTTTTGGAAATTCAAATTTTTGGAAATTCAACCATTTTTTACTCAAAAATCGTGAAATTTAACGGGATACGTACATAGGCTAATAACGATACTAAGCAATCGAAACAATACAGATAATTGCCATTTTAGCTCTGTTATTTAATCGTGAAAATCATTTATTTTGCAGTGCACTATAACAGACCCAATTCGCAAGTTGCTTAAATTTTTTAGTACTCGTGGCCCGTTAATTTAAAATGGCAAATACATACACTCAGCGCTGTGAATAAAATCCTTTCAACATGGCTGCGATATGGAAGCCACTAGATTTCTAGTGATTTCTAGTGAACGCCAAGAATGTTTAGGGATTTTCTAGAGAGCGGTGCGCCGCCGCGCCCCCACGGTTGTCTGCGGCGCCGGGGATCGCACGGGTCAAATTGGGACAGAGCATTCAGTGGAGGCGTATGCAGGTATGTTGGCTTAATCCAACTCAATTTAGAGAAATTGCGATGAAGATGTATTGACTTTAATAATATGCAGAAAAAAGTTTTATTATTTAAATTTGATTGTGTATTTGAATAATTCTAAAAGCAATAAAATACTTTTGTACAATCATTCAAATAATTAAAACATTTTTCGATAAACATGAATTAATTTTTGTATTGTAACGGGATAGCTTCTGTTGTCAGACTAAATTGACTGCCGGGGATCAGCACCTGAAATCTCGAAAACAACGCGAAGTTCGTACGCGAACTCCACTTTCCAACAAATTGGATCTCTGAGATTAGTACGCGCGGTCGAAGGATAAAGCGCGTGGCCGCTTTGCTCAGATATGAAATCGACCGGCGGAGTCATTTTCCAGCGGAGGCGGCGGTATCCGGGAGAGGGACGGGTTACGAATAACTAGAAAACATACTTTATTAGAACATTTAAATAATACATGCATTATGCTAGTGCAAAATATCACAGAATATTTGTTCACGCGCGATGGTTACAGTTTAAACGCGTGAACGGTACGGCGCGGCGAAGTTGCTATGCTCGCGCGGTGTTGAGTACAACGTACTGACATGTACCCGGGAGTGCACAAAATGGAAAGCTTGCACGGGGCGATTTCCGTGTAGGTCTTGTACATTAATCACGCGAGTGGTGAGCAGAAGAGTTACGTTGAAGGAGCAGCCGATGCACACGACTCTCTCTCTCTCTCTCTCTCTCTCTCTCTCTCTCTCTCTCTCTCTCTCTCTCTCTCTCTCTCTCTCTCTCTCTCTCTCTCTCTCTCTCTCTCTCTCTCTCTCTCTCTCTCTCTCTCGACGGGTAAGTGTGAACACCGTTTGCTTTTGTTCTTGCTTTACTTAAACTTTACTGAAAATCCATTACACTCTTCGGAGTGCTTCTTTCATAGGAAAGTAGCTCCACCGGCTCTCAAGCTCTCCGCCTAAGGACCTATGCTTTTCATGGTATTCTATGAGCCAGGATTTACTTTGTAACGGGCATAAAAAACGAGCCCCTGACATATATATATATATATATATATATATATATATATATATATATATATATATATATATATATATATATATATTTATATATATATATATATAGGCATCGCCTAAAGTGAGTAATTAACTCATATTGATGGGAATTCTGATTCGATTCCCCATTACCCTGCATGTATATGGACGTAACATTTATTTATGTTCGACTGGCATAAATAAATGGTATGTTATATGTTTTATGTTGCTAACATTAACAAAGTTCGGATTTTATCATTTAGAGGTCATGCCGCGATGATTTGATTTTCGCGCGCCTAGGGTTTGAATGCGCTATAGTGTCGCATTCTTCCCCGGCTCTACACTGACTACAATCTCGCGTCCTCTTCCTATATCTATAGCTATCGGCGCAACTACGTGCTGACGGAGGTAAAAAAAAAAAGAATACCGAGACGGCGCTATGGATTTTCACGTGAGTGCGAGTGAGATGCAAGACAAATTATCTTTATTTAATTTTCCTCGTTACTCATGCACATATAAAAATAAACAAAATTCATCTTTCAATTAATTTGACTATCGTGCATCCGATTATCGACATAACCAAGTCGATAATCGAGTCATCAATTAATTAAGTATAAGAAAGAAACATGTTTCGTACAATAAACATTATGAACAATTATTTCAGAACCCAACCAATGAGCATGATGTGTGACAGTCTTATGTGGTAAAGTCTCTGGACCATACTAGCAAATTATTATCCTTAATCTAATATTCAATTACATTAATTATAACACTGATCTAACTCATTTCATTGATAATTAACCTTCATTATAGGAAATTAGCCCACGAGCATGCTGTGTGTACGTGCCACGAGAATAATCATATCAATAAAGTCTGGATAACGAGTCAATTTATTATTAATGATTAAAGTATTCAATTTCTTTTGCATAATCATGCGATTTAACGTTTAACGATTTTAAACTCCATATCAAAGCATGCTGTATGATCGCCATGTGTTTTGTTATTCTCTAAATAAATAATTTAGGAATATCAATTGGGAAGCAGAATTCCTAGGCGAGAGGAGCAAGGGGACAACGATGGACGCCCAGAGTAGGGGTACCGGAGAGGGATCGACGGGTAGTGAATGCGCATCACTTACTCATGACTTACGTAAATGAGTCTGTGCGCACCCCCTCAAAACAGGTTTTCCTCGCCACTGCAGGGTCGCGAGCCGGAGGAGCGATGGCCCGCGAGGCAGTTGATATCCACCAGCGGTACAAGCTGGTCGCCCCCTCGTGCTCACCAGTGCCCCTAGAGCGGAAGATAGCCACGTGCGCTGTGAAGAAGGGGTGGTAGCTGGGCCCGTAGCGACGACGTCGACAGTAGTAATAGGACAGGTATTGCGAGACGTGTGACTCATCGGGCGGTATGTGTCAAGTGTCAAGTGGCACTTAACTCAAGAGGTCATTAACTCAAGTGTTATGTAAACAGTAGCTGCACAGTAGCTAATGACCCATGTAAGTATGTGTTAATGACCCCATTGTTTTGAAAACAGCTACTGTTTTGCTACTGTATTTGTAAACAATGGGTCCATTAACACATACTTACAAGGGTCATTAGCTACTGTGCAGCTACTGTATACATAGCACTAATGACCTATGTAAGTATGTGTTAATGACCCCATTGTTTTGAAAACAGCTACTGTTTTGCTACTGTATTTGTAAACAATGGGTCCATTAACACATACTTACAAGGGTCATTAGCTACTGTGCAGTTACTGTATACATAGCACTTGAGTTAATGACACCGCCGTGTCACACGGTCGCTATACCTGCCCCACTAATACGAGAGAGAGAGATAGATAGATAGATAGATACGATTTATTTGCCTTCGCGGCAAAATAATTAATACAGAATTTATACAGTGTATAACTTAAAATAAAATACAGTAAAATAAGATATAATAAAAATATATAAAAATAAAAGTAATACAACCTGATACAAATATATAAATTATACATAAAAATATGTTTGTCTACGAGGACCTTCAATTACGATAAAAAAATAATAAAAAAGAACCATATGATAAAATAAAAATAAAATACATAAAAATCATTAAAAATCACGAGGACCCTTCATTAAGACAAAATAAATAAATAAAACTAGAGAAAATATCACAGCTGGTACTATACGCTAGAAGGAAAATAATTACAGTTATACATTAACCATTTCATAAAATATCACAGTAAGGTATCACAGCCGCTTAGTCAAAAAATCACAGATCAAAGTTAATCCGCAGTCTAATACTAAACTAGATAAAGGTCCCCGCACTGGCAGCTCTAAGCATCCTTATAGAGAGGCTAGGCGTCGAGATCAAGCAGGTGTTGGCGCACAGCCCTCTTGAATGATGAAAGTGATGGAAGGTAGCGCAGGGAGGGGGAGGGAGTTCCAAAAGCGGGCACCCTGAGCCAGAAACGCTCTATCACCCGTCTTATAGTTCAAGGCAGGGAAAGCAAGCTCCGGCTGCACTCCCCTGCTTGTTGGCCTAGGCTTGTGCACCGTAAAAAGGCAGCCAAGTAACTGGGCTCACGCATCCGAATTATTTTATATAGTAGCAGGGCTGCGAAGTAGAATCTGCGTGAGTCCATACGGAGCCAGCCCAGACGTCTCAAGTAGGGGTGATATGCTCATCCCTCCTAGCCCCAGTAACGTACCTCACACATGAATTGCTCAATCTTTGCACTCTCGCTCGCTGTTCGTCAGACGCGTCCAAGTAGACCACCGTACAGTAGTCAAGGTGGGGTTGAACTAGGGACTCGACTAATCTTTTGCGGAGAATCTCGGTGGTACACGCCCTAATAAACCGCAAACTGTATAGGGCTTTATTGACTTTCTTTGTGAGTTGGTCAATGTGCGGTTTCCATGTTAATTTACTATCCAGTGTAACACCGAGACTCGCAACTTCGCTACTGAACGGGATGCGTTCTCCAGGCCGCACACCAATACCTGGCAGATCTAATGAGTTTATATGATTAACTCCTACCCTGGAGCCGAATACAATGGCTTTGGTCTTACCAGCATTGAGGTGCAGGCCCGAGTTCGCCGCCCATTCAGCCACCATTTGCGCCGCATGGGACAGCCGATCAATACCCTCCAGAAATTCGTCTTTTGTCGTGTGTAAGTAGATTTGAAGGTCATCTGCGTAAAATATATGTCTGATAGTATTACCGTCAAGTACGTCACGTAAGTCGTTAACGTAGAGACAAAAAAGCAGTGGACCCAGGACAGATCCCTGTGGAACTCCCAGATTGGTTTCTAACCAGTCAGAGTTACCTTTGCTATTTGAGGTGACTATCTGGGTACGTCCTTTCAGATATGATTGAATCCACAGGAGAGCTGCCCTGGAGAACCCCAGCCGACAGAGCTTACGCAGAAGCGCTGTTGGTGAGATGGTGTCGAAGGCTTTGCTGAAGTCGAACAGTAGCAGTAACGTCAGTTGTCTATTGTCGATGCCTATACGTATATCGTCGGTTAGCTTGAGAAGTGCCGTCTGCGTGCTGTGGTGCTTGCGAAATCCGGCCTGGAGGGGGTCAAGTAAGTTATTGCTATTAAGATACTCCGTGATTTGGTTGTGGGCAATTTTTTCAAGCACCTTAGAAAGAAAGCAGAGTAGTGCTATAGGACGAAAGTCCGAGACTGTAGACGGCGATGCAATTTTCTTGAGTGCAATTACCTGTGCCTGCTTCCAGGAGCCCGGAAAAATTCCCTGAGCGAAGGAGGAGTTGAAAATTCTGACCAAGTAGTCACCAATGACAGGGCGAGCCTTCACGACCAC
Source organism: Torymus aiolomorphi (assembly GCA_036365515.1). Classification (NCBI taxonomy): domain Eukaryota; kingdom Metazoa; phylum Arthropoda; class Insecta; order Hymenoptera; family Torymidae; genus Torymus; species Torymus aiolomorphi. Next base: position 2,937,068 of record CM070873.1, on the reverse strand, counting down.
CTCCCGAGGAATTCCGTCCACCCCTTTTGCCTGTGAGGAGAAGTGAGAAATTGCAAGAATTACATCACTCAGTGTAACCTGTTTAAAGGAAAAGCCCTCCTCACTTGTTAGTAAAATAGTGTCCATAGCTTCTTCTATGTTTTCAAGGGGGACACGGAGATTCCAGCGAAGTGAGCGTTTAACTCTCCCGGCGTGAAGCCGCAAAGGTCCTCCTCTTTTCGCTTTGGAATAAGGCCGAGTTTACGCATTTCCTTCCATATATATCCTTGTTAGCATCAAGAGCGTCTGAGAGATGTTTGTGAAGGAAGGAGTTACGCTCTTGAGCAAAGCGTGAGTCGACCTCATTGCTGAGCCGAAGAAACTCATCGAACACCGCCGCTCGCCCAGTGCGTTTGTAACGCCTATGGGCCGCATTACGTTTGTTGATTAGTTCCCTCAGCTCAGGACCAATCCAAGGAGCATTATTTCGACTGGGTTTCACAGTTTTTAAAGGCGCTAAATCGTTTATGACAGAGTTAAGGTTTGCGTTTAAGGAATCTAGTGCTCCCTCCAAATCGGATTCAATCGAATTCATGCCTACCCAATCGCAGCGCGCAAGCAATTCATTGAGAGATGAAGGGCATACGTTTTTATAATCTCTGTAGGAGAAAGACTTCCCTACTCGCGCTGGCACAAAATAGTTGATGGTAACATCAATGATAGCATGCTTACCGAAACTGGGCAGGTGTTCATTCGCATAGTCAAGTACCTCGTCGTTTTCGTCCGTGAGGATTAAGTCAATCCATTTGTGAGACGTGGGCGTGTGATGTGTTGGGCCATGCTGCACAATATGTAATGATAACTCTGTGGCAAGGTTTCTGATGGAATATGCATCAGCATCGGACGCCGATGACAAGTCACCATTCAGATCCCCCATGATAAACTTGTGACTATACTCACTACTCAGGTCGCGCCAAACATCGAAAAGGTCGGTGTCCTTTTGCATGGCAATGTGTGGAGGTCTATAAATGACACCGACCAAAATGGGAGGAAAGGAACCCTGCTGCACACGACAGAATAAGTACTCAGGGATTGAGGGTTTTCCCAGTCCCTGAGTCATAGATGACGCCAGTTTCGTGATGGTGAAGTCGTTTCGTGCATACAGAGCAACTCCGCCCCCATTTATATTACGATCCTGCCTAAGCACTGAGTAGCCATCAATCTGAATGAGACTGTCATCAACGTCAGGTCCAAGCCAAGATTCAGCTATGCCAAAGAGGTGGTAGGAGGGATCTTCAACCAGGTACAGACGGAGCTTATTTATACGAGGTCTGATTGAGTTAATATTAAGAAACCCAGCCTTGAGAGGACATCCACCCCCCGTCCCCTTGCAAGCAGTCGATCCCAGTCATGATGTAGGCGCCGACCCAACAACCTCTTCTGCTCCCTGCCTCGCAACAACTATGTCGTTGTTAGTGGCTGCAGCATTTGACGGATTGCTTTTGGGCAGATGTTTTTTTTAGCAGACTGGCACGTCGTTTGAATGACTTGTAGGTCGGATGCTGTGGCGAAGATATGCGCACGCTCGCCCCCCTTATGCCTAGCCAGGAATCTACCACCCGAGTACCACACATATTTAAAGCCCAGCCCCTGGGCGATGGACCTCAGGCTCTTAAATTCCTGGAACTTATCATGGGGCAACATCTCATTTATGAATATTTTATGGTGTGGCACACAAGCAGCTAAAACCGGGCCAAGCATTTCGGGATCGATGTTACTTGTGGTAAAGTAAGAATTGGCGAGCGAGCGCTTAGCTCGCATCACATCCCTGACCAGGCTCGGGCTGCTGAGCCTTACTATGCAGGAGGGCAATGCGCCTGCTCGCGACCCCAAGCCTCCCGCCGCCTCACCTCCATTTCTCTCAGACGGGTTCCGGACCACCAAGACACGCGTCCCAAGAATATTATCGCTGTTTAATGGGGGATAAATGGTTCCGAGTACCGCGAAGGCGATTTGGTTGGTTAATACCTCCGTGTATACAAAATCCTTCTTTAAAATACCATTAAGTACCACCTCGCAGGACTCAGATCCATCAATCCCAGAACACGCGGAAGAGGCCCCAGGGCCCGGCTGAGAGGACGGGCATAATAGCACTGAATTTGTGCTGGCAGCGGAAGTAGAGCTGCCAATGTCACCTACTTCACGTCTATTAAAAATTAAGCTATTTAAATTCGCTGGCTCCATGTGAGCACGCTGGAGCTTTTCGAAGCTGCTAAACGCTTTGTCTAATTTATCTTTTAGTGAAGAGTTGGCCTCGAGAAGCAGCTGGCACTTGGAATCAAGGGACTCAAGTAAGCAATTTTGGTTGCTCACCTGCTCCTCGACAACAGAGACCCGCGTGGGCAGCTCCGCATTATTGATTTGACCCTCATCGCAGTGAGTGGTGTCGGCGCTGCACGACGCGGGGCTCCGGCTGCCAAGGAGCTTGAGTTCGTCCAACTGCCTCTCGAGCATGTCGAAACGCTGAAAAAGAGCTCCAGCGTGCTTACAGGAATTAAAACATTTGTCACACCAACCAGGTTTACATCCCCCAGCGGCGGGGTAGTATCTGGTTGGTGGCGGAAGATTGCGCAATACTTGAGCTCGCCACTGCCGATGAAATATCTCCCGTAACTTCGCAGATTTGTGATGCGTCTTTTGGCGCCTGAGTGTCGGTGACCCGTCCGGTACTCTCACTCAGAGCAGACTGCGCCTGTGGGCAGTTGGCCCGCTCGGCACCTCTCTCTGGCGCTCCTGGCCCCTGCGCTCCAGCTACCTGCCCGGCAGACTTAGCCACACTGGTAGCGAGTAGCGCGCACGACCCATGCGCGCTACTATTACGCGCGGAGAGCTTGGCAGCCGGCGTCGATGAGCTGAGAGGCGTATGATGGTGGGAGGCGGCAATATTAGATGTATTGGGCGTGCGTCGTTGCGACAACGATGCACGCTTGCTCACCTGCGCACTCTTCGGCTTGATGAAGGATGACGCCTCTGCTGACGTTGGTCTCTGCTCCGCAATGCGGCATAGGTCACACGGGGCACTCTTTTTCTTGCCGGAGCATTTGGCATGACACGGCTGGCCATATATCGGGCATAATCCCAGCACTCTCATCGATGACTCACCGCATACAGCACACCTCTTCTCCATGTTCCACTACAATAACACAGGATCGTCTCTGTGATTGTTGACAGCTTTCCGTCTGCTGTCGGTTGGCCCGCTGAATTCAAAATTCGCCGTTGGGATGATTAGAAAGCTGCCGCAGTAGGACCCGTGCGCCGACTTGCAGTGTGGTGCAGTGCAGTGGAGGAGTGGTGGCCAGCAAATGCTGATACGTGGTGTTGGTGCTGGTGATGGAGTTAACACTCACCGATGGTGAAAGCCGGGATTTGCTCGTTGATGGTAGCTATGATTGCCAGCCTTGGAGGTTAGGGCAAGTGTCTTCAATAGAAAAGTAACTCCTGGCTCATAGGACACCGTGTAAAACATGGGCCCTTAGGCGAGGAGCTTGAGAGCTGGTGGAGCCACTTTTCTGTCAACAAAGCACTCCAAGGAGTGAAAGAATATTTCAGAAATGCACGAAAAAGTCGGGAGCAAAATTCAAAGATGTTGACACTTACCCGTCGAGAGAGAGAGAGAGAGAGAGAGAGAGAGAGAGAGAGAGAGAGAGAGAGAGAGAGAAGGTGGGTGGGGAGGGGGTAGCGTGTGATTGTTTTTGGGTAGTGAGTAAAAATAACAAAATGTATTAATAATTAATATTTTTATTAATTATAACGCACACGCACACACACACGTACAAGCGCATATTTGATACGTATATGCATATGTGTGTCACGTGTTCGCAGACACGTACGGACACGCAATGCACACACACACACACACACATACACACACACATGTACAAACACGTACAGTCGCACACGTATCCGGTGATACGTGTAGGCACATGCGTGTCAAGTGTTCGCAGACACGGCCGGGCACGCAGTGCACACACACACACACACACACACACACACACACACACACACACACACACACACACACACACACACACACACACACACACACTCGCACACACACGCACAGTTCTGCGGTCGCACGCACATATTGCACTATACGGCTGCACGCCGATATGTGGGTGGTGGGGGGCGGCGGCGGCGAGGGCGCGCGAGCACGACCAACGAGAGCACTGTTACGTGTATGACGTAGCGTGTCGTGTGGCAGGGGGACTATGTGACGTAAAACGTTTCGAGAAAAATATAGATTTATGGTTATGATTGTATCCGATAACAGTGGAAATCGTTTCTAATTACTTGTCGTCACACTATGAATGCGTCAATCATGTACTCTCGTGAAAGATTCTTATGGCTTTCGTGAGAAGGAAATGCGTGCCGAGACATGTAACCGATAACAGCGGTAACCTAAACACTCCACACAACCGCTATGAACGCGTCCATTGTTCAGTGAGTTTTAACAGGCAGTTTCAAGAGGGGGGTGCTCTCGATGACGCCTGTGGAGATTTTACGAGTCAAAGTGTACACATTGATAAATTTTTCACGTGAATGCGTTCTTTGTTCAACGGTTTTTAAGAGGAATGCAGTTTAAGTTACGCGTAAATGTGTATATGATGATAAATTTTTCACGTATAAGCATTTTGAATACTCTCTCGCGGGAGGAAAATGAATTTAACTGTTTTTCAGGAGTGGGAAAAATGAAAAAGGTCTGTAAATGAAAAAAGTGATTTGGGTAAAATTTTTTTATTCAATCAAACTTACAAACTATGAATACATAAATGTGGAAAGAAACAAAAACTTACAATCTTCGAATACATATGGTTTAGCCGAGCGACGCTTAAAATTAATTACGGATGCATAATAGTGCGCAGGAATCGCAGCTGATTCATGACAGAGCAAACAGCTCTTTTTCAGTATTAAGTTAAAATATACACACATACACACGCAATATATATTAGCTTACAAATCTAGGTCCAAAGTAATTTAAACAGCAATGCAAAATGTATCTTAAAGTTAGAGCTTAATAATTAGTCATAGGCCTACATGCCTGAGAGCACGAGCCGTGCCCTCGCGAAGTAGCACGCGGGAAATTGTACGCACGCCCTACTTTCTTAAACTTTTTGTCCTTTATAATGTTATAAAATTTACCAGCTATTTTATCGTTGGAGCGAGTATCAGACGTAAAGATGCTGCAAAATTTTCGTAAAGTAAAACCACTACACATATAATGCAAAAACATAACACAATATTCGCCGCACACTTTAGAATCGAAACTTTGCAACTTCTTCTTGTTCCACTTGAACCACTTGCAATTTCTTCTGAGACGGGCGAGGTGATGTCGCGAAGATGGTGGTACTCCATAGCTATCGAAAAAGGTACCTCTTGCATGGTCGTCTATGTAAAAAGCCACCCAGTGAGAGCCGGGCTTGTCTGATGTGTTGAGATTTGCAACGATTGCCGCTGGCTGGCTCAAGCGACTTGGGATGTGATCGGCCGCGTAAACGCCGATCGAATTAGCAGAGAGCTCTCTGATGGCTCGTGTTATTTCATACGTGTTCATTTTTTCAGTCTGAAGATGTGACTCCGTTGACGACTGAGTAGTATATGTCATTACTATCAGAGTCGCCGCTATTTGTATCTCGCCGCGGGTACTCGTAAACAGACGTAAGGAACATGTCACTTGTCACTCTTTCTTTAGGGAGAGCTTTCCATTCTGGTGGAAGTATCGAACGCAGCCACTTTTTTAACTGATTAACTTTGTAAAGAGCACAAAACTGTTTTTTTCTGACGGAAAGATTTTAGCTGAATGTGTGGCGCAAAGTGCGCTGTCCGGGAACGGTGTGCAGAGTTTTTAAACGATGGCGATTTAAATTTTTCCAAATTGATGACACGACGACCGAAAAGCGTCTCAATGTAACGGGCCTTCTCTTCGCCACGTACGTAAATTGTACGCGATACTCTGGCAATGTTGTATAGATGCCGATGTAGCTGGCGCAGAGTTACTTCGCCGTCAAACCAATGAAGTCCGTGAACTTCGACACTGAGAAATGTGTTTGTCTCTTTGATGTCGTCTGGCAAATCGTCAAAACTATGCGGTGCTTGCACTATCCAATGATCACAAATTTTTTTTTGTAGGCACACGATAGCTACTTCCTTGGGTAGAAGCTTTTTTTCCGAATCGCGGAAGCCTTGAATATCTATTACGTAGTCCATTGCAGGAAGCGCATGTGCGTGTGTGTGCGTGTGTAAGAGAAAAAGCGAACTGATGTGTGAGAGCTGTGCAAGTCTGCGTCAGAGTGCACGTACCCCCACGCACTTTTTTACGCATACAGTAGTGCCACCAACACGCAGCGCCATGTAGCGACCTGTCGCTGGCGATAAGCGGGAGCCTTCTGCTGCTGCTGCTCTATCACTTAGGCGCTGAAATCCGTTAAAATTTGTCGAGTGGAGTCGATTTCAAGAACGTTATCGTACTCTGCGTAAACAATGCAGTTTATTGTAACTGTAGGCGCCGTCTCGAAGCCCACTTCAATGCGTACACTGCCTGAGCGTACGAGATTCCAATGAGAGTGGCAGTGCGCTGATAAATCGGGCGTGAGATCGAATGCCGTAAGAAAATGACCCATTGAATAGTTGTAACGGTTTATGCCTAGGCCCTCGTTGAGAAAATGTATTCCGGTGCCTGTGTAGAGTGTTTGCAATGTGTCGATAAAAGGTGGAGCGGTGCCTGCCTGTAAATGAGGCTGTAATGGTTTGCTCGGTATTTGAACCCCATCGATATATATCGAGAGATAATTTATGTCAAAGTGTTGAAAGTTGAATGGATTGAGCGCACGATTTCCATTGAACGCTCTGTTATCGACGAAACCGATTATTATACGTTTCGGCAGTTGGCCCAGAATCGCATTATCGATGCTATCACCTAGTATACTAGTGTGAAGCGTAAATGTTTTCACTTCGACGCGTGTAATGGGATATTTGGCTGTGGCTTTGGCCAGTGTATTGGCGTGTGCGATCAAAATACCCGGATTTATTTTGACACGGCGAACTATGAGAGTAGCTTCTTTTATTTTTATTCCGAAACGCCCGTCGTTTGTGGAATCCATCAGGCAAAATGCATCCTTGCTACGCACCAGTCGCACTCTCATTTCGACACCATTGATGAGCATTTTATCCTGATTAAACAAGTCGCAGTGCAGATGACCAATCATATCGAATGCTTTTCCGTCTTTCGTAAAATATTGCCTGTGATTGAGGCCTTTGTTCGCTCCGACTCCGTGATTTTCCGGTGCACCCTCCATACAGCCGTGTGTATCATCGTACCAGAGGCTCACTGTGAGATGAGATTCTTTAGCCGCGGGGGAATAGCTCAGCAATGACTCTATGTAAGCTCTGTACGGGTACGCGTTGTTGGGCGGTGACGCAAGCTTTTGATTGAGAAAAATATCAATTTGATTGAACATTGAATGTAAAACGTTGTTTACGGGGCCAACTTTTAGATTTGTGTCGGGCTCCTCGACGGGCAATATTTGTGCCTTGACGAAGAGCATAGAGTGCGCGAGGTCGATGTAATGCTCGCTGGCGCTGGGTACGACGAATTCGATGGGTGCATCACTCTCATCGGTGATCGAAGAGACGGGCTTATAGTTCAAAAAACTGCTCCCTTCGATGGAGGTTTGAGTAGCGGGGAGGGTGAAAAGGTCGAGTTCGCTCGACATACACTCTGACGAGTGAGAGTGTAAGAAAGCCATTTTTAAGATTTACTTTGGTCCAAAAATATCGTTAATAGGGCGATAAGTCGGGGTTTTGCACTTTCTCTTGCTTACTTTACGAGTTCCACGCGACGCGGTGGGCAATTTTTTTTTCTTACGTTTGGATTGCGAGGTACGAGCGGTCGCGCGTGCCTTTGTCGACTGACGCGGCCATTTGATGCGGCTTGTAGTTTTATAGCCCGAACCCTTCATGATTTCTGTAATTTTCTCGGCAGCTTTTCTCTTGAGATGCCTCCTCGATTCTCCGACTCTCGATTTTATAGCCTCCTTGAAATTGACACCATTGTTTGCGACATCGTCTATGATTTTCATACCTGCGCGCAAGGTCTCTTTCCCGACCGCCTTAGCGCCACTCCTGACGTATGGAAGAATACGGCGAAAGAGGCCCCCCAGCCAAGAGCCGATGCCACGCCCTCTCTGAAAGGGTGCGCCAGCGAAAACGTTTCTCACACCACTCCCGCCACCTATCTGCTCATCGTAGTATCTAGTGTAATGAGACATCTTAACGACTTCGTCTGAAATGGAGTGTCACGGTCAGCGTACCGTACTCGAATGGAATGCGCTGCCCGTACTGGTCTCTTATATCGATGATAATATTGTGAAAATTGTGATAGAGAAGCGGTATGTGGTGAGTGGGTGTGAAACGCTGCACAGCACTGCAGCCGTATTTGAATTTTGAGTTATCCAAGGAAACGATGCGCAAGAGGGCGGCCTGTGTGTCCCCCACGGTGTAGGGCTCACAAATATCTGTATAAACGTACAGTTGGTCAGGTATGGCACGAGAAAGCGAGGCTGGCCTCTCAGCTACAATTTCCCGCAGTGCGCCATGGTTAAAGGTTGTAAACAGAGTTTTTTTCGCGGATTCGTCATCGAAGCCAAAAATGCGCATAATTTTGTCATTGAAATGAGTCGCATGTGGCTGTTGACAGTCGCACTTACGTCTGATGGCATAATAGCCATTGCTCTCCTTTACGGGTTCAAGCACGTGATGCTTAAAAGTGTCATTCGAGTTGTTTATGGCGTCTGCCAGCTGTTGGAGAGAGTCGTAAATGCCGACTGGAAAATGGCAGAATGTTTTCTCAGTCTGTTCGTTGTCGTCCACGCTGTACGAACTAAAAGTGTAAAAGGCGTCATTGTCTTGAAAATGCACGATGCTACAGGGTACGTGAATTTCCACCAGTCCAACGTGCCACTCTCCGTGTAATTTGATCTCGTGAGGCAAGTGTGTGGTGAAAGAGATGGTCGTGTTATCGGAAAAGTAAGACATACTGCTGTTGCTAGGCAGTACCATGTAAAAATTTTCTTTCGGGTCCATACTTGCTCGCTGTTTTTCTACGAAATGCTCTCGAGTTGACTGACGTTCACCCAAGAATTAAATTTATCGGGATAGCCTAACCACTTGACGAGCGCTTGTTTGTTGGCGCCGCGACCTTTCGTGCGTACGATACGCTCGATTTTGAAGCTCTTATCGTCTGCCAGACGATCTTGCCCGACCAAAACGAGCTCTTCGTTGTAAAAGAATCCGTCGATTATTTCTCCGTTCAAGTCCGCCAATACGTACGTGTACAGTCCTTGTCGCGGTGATACGCGTATTATCTTGAAAATCTCCTCGCTGAAATTTTTTTCGTATCCTCGCTCGAAGGTGTTCTTTGAGCGACTGACACGGACGAGGTCACCTACGGCAAATTTACAGTGGGGCGCTGTGCGGCGGCACCGATAATTGGAGCGCGCACGTTTGTCCAAGTTTACGCGCGCGCGCGCAGCATTGTAAAGGTTGACCTCAGCGGGCCGCATTCGCGTGCCACTGTGCAGGGTGTGATTGTACGCGTACACAATTTTTTGCAGAACATCGATGTAGCGCTTAGTGTTCCGATGCGAGAAATATCCCCATATGCGCTCGCGCAGTGTTCTGTTGAGCCGCTCGACCACCGCTGCCTTGATATCCGGATTTCTAGCGACGCGAAAACCGATCTCCATGCGCTTGAGAAAATTTTGAATAGCGGCACCAAGGAATTCCTTGCCACGATCGGACTGCACGCACAGGGGCACGCGCGGTTTCGCTCTGTCGGTAATTCGTTCAAAAGCGCTGGCAACGTTGCGAGCTGTTTTATCTTTCAACGGTTCAACCCAGGCGAACTTGCCGAGTACATCGATGACCACGAGAATATAGCAGTACCCGTCGTTGTAATCCTTTATCGATGTTAGCTGAAGTAGATCGCACTCCCACACGTCATCGACGTTTGTTACATTGTACGACAGACGCAGAAATCTTTTTTTTTATCGGGTGATGAAGTGTGTAGGCGTCTTGATTGCTTAGCCATGCGTAAATTCTTTTCTTCTCCTTTTTGGCATTTACGCGCAGGAGGTTTCGCGCACCTGCGTAACCAGCCTCATGCTCGAGATTGTAGTATTGTTTTCCGTAAGGCATTTCGTGTTTAGATATCAAAGTGTAGCCATTTTTTCTTGGCTTGTTTTTTACTGCGCGTTAGAATGGGTGAGACTGGGAACGGGGCTATATTTTCTACACCCGCTATAGTCTCTCTACGCGGCAGGCGCCGTTTGGCCGTTTTCTCTGGTGCGGTCAATATTTTCCCAATTTTCAAAACTTTGGGATTTTCTATGAGATTAACGGGTGTCTCGCTAGTTTTGAGAAATTTTGCAAACTCAACGCGACCGACAGGCGCTTCGTCTCCCGTGTTCTTTTTGCTCAACGTGTCGATGAGTAACTCGCTTATGTCCGAGCGGGGTACCTGGTGACCATCGATGCTCACAGTGCCTGCATTGTCCCACTTTAAGCGCCCGGGAACCGCAGTCCTCCAGTGCCGAAGCAAGAGTCGCGCTTTGCGTGCGTGTACTTTGGGTATACCCTGGAGAATGTCTTCCTCGCTGAGCGGTGCGAGAGTCTCTTCGATTTCGTCAACCTCGTGATTCGGCTCGGCGACACGCTCGTTGCCGCGGAAAAAAAGATAACGTCGTAAAATCTGCAGATAATTCAGACATTTTTCATAATCATCGCGCGCCTCCTTTGAGCGTAAAACGTCATACATTTCGCTGTCTAAGCGAGAAAAATTATCACCGCGCGTTTGTAAACTTTTTTCCTCGACATCCACGGATGTGGCGGCGGCGGCGGCGGCAGCGGTGGCGGTGGCTCCGGATGCGGGTCTCGGTGGGCCAATCAAGCCTTCAGGCACAAGGATCATTTTACGTGCTCGTTCCATCTTAATGCGTGTCACCCGATCCGAATATTTTCGATATGAGAGTACTCACTAGTGGGGCTATTAAGATTGGTAGAAACGACCCGCCGTTCTGAATAATCACTCGCTTCTTTGTGCGCCAATCGTCTTCGTTTCCACTTGAGTGCGATAACTTGCGCAGCGCGTGTTTATGTTTGCTCAAGCGTCTTTTCTCGCTATCGGATAATTTTATGACGCCGTGTAAAACGTTTAATGCACACTCACATGTACACTTGACAAGTGGCTTGTCAGCCGCTCGGGTTATGGCAGTGCGATGTTTCTTATCGCCGTGACAGAGTGCGCCGAGTAGTGCGAGATTTTTCTTGGAAAAATGCTTACCCCGTGGTAATGTGCCGCGACAAGAGGCGCGACGACCATACGGGGCCATAGTTTTTTTCCGACTGATGATCGTCCACTTGAATCAGTGTGATTTAAAGTATTTGGGCATGTATGCGCAATGCGCGCTGTCGTCGGGGAATATGTTTGCGCGAAATCTAAACTCATCGAGACAGTCTTGCGAGAGGTCTATAAAGAGGTAAGAGTGTGGTGCGCGCGTAGCGTCTACGAAGGCATCGCGCAGAAAATCCGAGTCTTCGGGGTGGATTTGACGCGCCAGATGCTGTATTTGCGCCTTGTCGCGTGGATTTTTGAATAGCACTAAATACTTTGTATTTAAACTTATGTCACGCTGTGCCTTACCCTTGTGGAAAACATTTTGTGTTATGAATATCACACTGATATTTTTGTGGTGACTCCCCTTCGTAAACAAGTCTAAAATAATGTCGCTCGAAGATTCTCGCATAAGATCATCGAGAACGAGTAATTTTTTCTTCTCGTTGTCCGAGGAATAATCGGCTATCTGAGGGAGACCCTCTCTAAACTCGATGGTTGGTCCAGCGGACTTAAAAGCTGTTCTGTAAGCCTCCTGCCATTCAGCGTAATAAAACAATGAACGATCGAATCGCACTGTACACATCTCCGGTAAATGTGCGAGAAAGCGCTGGACGAAGCGAGTTTTCCCGCAGCCTGTGGGCCCGCGCACGCAGCAGGTAAACGGGTGTTTCCATCGGACGTCCATATTTTTACACGAGCTCTACCCTGCGAATGAGGCTGGACCACGCTTTTCCATTCATTTTATAGCCACCCATTGACAAATAGACTGCTGGCCCCAATGAGCGGCTGAGGCGGCGGCGGACGGGCGGGCGGGCGCGCGTGGACTAGCATCTTTACCCGCGGTGGTGAGCTGAATCGTCGCGGTGGCAAGCTAGTTGGCGTGCGGTAATTCTGCTTATTTCAGCGGCTGCACACTAGTCACACCGCGGCCGACCAGCTTGCCACCGCGCCGATTCAGCTCACCACCGCGGCCGATGAGCTTGCCACCGCGACGATTCAGCTCACCACCGCGGGTAAAGATGCTAGTCCACGCGCGCCCGCCCGCCCGCCCGCCCGCCGCCGCCTCAGCCGCTCATTGGGGCCAGCAGTCTATTTGTCAATGGGTGGCTATAAAATGATTGGAAAAGCGTGGTCCAGTCTCATTCGCAGGGTAGAGCTCGTGTAAAAATATGGACGTCCGATGGAAACACCCGTTTACCTGCTGCGTGCGCGGGCCCACAGGCTGCGGGAAAACTCGCTTCGTCCAGCGCTTTCTCGCACATTTACCGGAGATGTGTACAGTGCGCTTCGATCGTTTATTGTTTTATTACGCTGAATGGCAGGAGGCTTACAGAACAGCTTTTAAGTCCGCTGGACCAACCATCGAGTTTAGAGAGGGTCTCCCTCAGATAGCCGATTATTCCTCGGACAACGAGAAGAAAAAATTACTCGTTCTCGATGATCTTATGCGAGAATCTTCGAGCGACATTATTTTAGACTTGTTTACGAAGGGGAGTCACCACAAAAATATCAGTGTGATATTCATAACACAAAATGTTTTCCACAAGGGAAAGGCACAGCGTGACATAAGTTTAAATACAAAGTATTTAGTGCTATTCAAAAATCCACGCGACAAGGCGCAAATACAGCATCTCGCGCGTCAAATCCACCCCGAAGACTCGGCTTTTCTGCGCGATGCCTTCGTAGACGCTACGCGCGCACCACACTCTTACCTCTTTATAGACCTCTCGCAAGACTGTCTCGATGAGTTTAGATTTCGCGCAAACATATTCCCCGACGACAGCGCGCATTGCGCATACATGCCCAAATACTTTAAATCACACTGATTCACGTGGACGATCATCAGTCGGAAAAAAACTATGGCCCCGTATGGTCGTCGCACCTCTTGTCGCGGCACATTACCACGGGGTAAGCATTTTTCCAAGAAAAATCTCGCACTACTCGGCGCACTCTGTCACGGCGATAAGAAACATCGCACTGCCATAACCCGAGCGGCTGACAAGCCACTTGTCAAGTGTATATGTGAGTGTGCATTAAACGTTTTACACGGCGTCATAAAATTATCCGATAGCGAGAAGAGACGCTTGAGCAAACATAAACACGCGCTGCGCAAGTTATCGCACTCAAGTGGAAACGAAGACGATTGGCGCACAAAGAAGCGAGTGATTATTCAGAACGGCGGGTCGTTTCTACCAATCTTAATAGCCCCACTAGTGCGTACTCTCATATCGAAAATATTCGGATCGGGTGACACGCACTAAGATGGAACGAGCACGTAAAATGATCCTTGTGCCTGAAGGCTCGATTGGCCCACCGAGACCCGCATCCGGAGCCACCGCCACCGCCGCCGCCGCCGCCACATCCGTGGATGTCGAGGAAAAAAGTTTACAAACGCGCGGTGATAATTTTTCTCGCTTAGACAGCGAAATGTATGACGTTTTACGCTCAAAGGAGGCGCGCGATGATTATGAAAAATGTCTGAATTATCTGCAGATTTTACGACGTTATCTTTTTTTCCGCGGCAACGAGCGTGTCGCCGAGCCGAATCACGAGGTTGACGAAATCGAAGAGACTCTCGCACCGCTCAGCGAGGAAGACATTCTCCAGGGTATACCCAAAGTACACGCACGCAAAGCGCGACTCTTGCTTCGGCACTGGAGGACTGCGGTTCCCGAGCGCTTAAAGTGGGACAATGCAGGCACTGTGAGCATCGATGGTCACCAGGTACCCCGCTCGGACATAAGCGAGTGACTCATCGACACGTTGAGCAAAAAGAACACGGGAGACGAAGCGCCTGTCGGTCGCGTTGAGTTTGCAAAATTTCTCAAAACTAGCGAGACACCCGTTAATCTCATAGAAAATCCCAAAGTTTTGAAAATTGGGAAAATATTGACCGCACCAGAGAAAACGGCCAAACGGTGCCTGCCGCGTAGAGAGACTATAGCGGGTGTAGAAAATATAGCCCCGTCCCCAGTCTCACCCATTCTAACGCGCAGTAAAAAACAAGCCAAGAAAAAATGGCTACACTTTGATATGTAAACACGAAATGCCTTACGGAAAACAATACTACAATCTCGAGCATGAGGCTGGTTACGCAGGTGCGCGAAACCTCCTGCGCGTAAATGCCAAAAAGGAGAAGAAAAACATTTACGCGTGGCTAAGCAATCAAGACGCCTACACACTTCATCACCCGATAAAAAGAAGATTTCCGCGTCTGTCGTACAATGTAACAAACGTCGATGACGTGTGGGAGTGCGATCTACTTCAGCTAACATCGATAAAGGATTACAACGACGGGTACTGCTATATTCTCGTGGTCATCGATGTACTCGGCAAGTTCGCCTGGGTTGAACCGTTGAAAGATAAAACAGCTCGCAACGTTGCCAGCGCTTTTGAACGAATTACCGACAGAGCGAAACCGCGCGTGCCCCTGTGCGTGAAGTCCGATCGTGGAAAGGAATTCCTTGGTGCCGCTTTTCAAAATTTTCTCAAGCGCATGGAGATCGGTTTTCGCGTCGCTAGAAATCCGGATATCAAGGCAGCGGTGGTCGAGCGGCTCAACAGAACACTGCGCGAGCGCATATGGAGATAGTTCTCGCATCGGAACACCAAGCGCTACATCGATGTTCTGCAAAAATTGTGTACGCGTACAATCACACCCTGCACAGTGGCACGCGAATGCGGCCCGCTGAGGTCAACCTTTACAATGCTGCGCGCGCGCGCGTAAACTTGGATAAACGTGCGCGCTCCAATTATCGGTGCCGCCGCACAGCGCCCCACTGTAAATTTGCCGTAGGTGACCTCGTCCGTCAGTTGCTCAAAGAACACCTTCGAGCGAGGATACGAAAAAAATTTCAGCGAGGAGATTTTCAAGATAATACGCGTATCACCGCGACAAGGACTGTACACGTACGTATTGGCGGACTTGAACGGGGAAATAATCGACGGATTCTTTTACAACGAAGAGCTCGTTTTGGTCGGGCAAGATCGTCTGGCAGACGATAAGAGCTTCAAAATCGAGCGTATCGTACGCACGAAAGGTCGCGGCGCCAACAAACAAGCGCTCGTCAAGAGGTTAGGCTATCCCGATAAATTTAATTCTTGGGTGAACGTCAGTCAAATCGAGAGCATTTCGTAGAAAAACAGCGAGCAAGTATGGATCCGAAAGAAAATTTTTACATGGTACTGCCTAGCAACAGCAGTATGTCTTATTTTTCCGATAACACGACCATCTGTTTCACCACACACTTGCCTCACGAGATCAAATTACACGGAGAGTGGCACGTTGGACTGGTGGAAATTCACGTACCCTGTAGCATCGTGCATTTTCAAGACAATGACGCCTTTTACACTTTTAGTTCGTACAGCGTGGACGACAACGAACAGACTGAGAAAACACTCTACCATTTTCCAGTCGGCATTTACGACTCTCTCCAACAGCTGGCAGACGCCATAAACAACTCGAATGACACTTTTAAGCATCACATGCTTGAACCCGTAAAGGAGAGCAATGGCTATTATGCCATCAGACGTAAGTGCGACTGTCAACAGCCACATGCGACTCATTTCAATGACAAAATTATGCGCATTTTTGGCTTCGATGACGAACCCGGGAAAAAAACTCTGTTTACAACCTTTAACCATGGCGCACTGCGGGAAATTGTAGCTGAGAGGCCAGCCTCGCTTTCTCGTGCCATACCTGACCAACTGTACGTTTATACAGATATTTGTGAGCCCTACACAGTGGGGGACACACAGGCCGCCCTCTTGCGCATCGTTTCCTTGGATAACTCAAAATTCAAATACGGCTGCAGTGCTGTGCAGCGTTTCACACCCACTCACCACATACCGCTTCTCTATCACAATTTTCACAATATTATCATCGATATAAGAGATCAGTAAGGGCAGCGCATTCCATTCGAGTACGGTACGCTGACCGTGACACTCCATTTCAGACGAAGTCGTTAAGATGTCTCATTACACTAGATACTACGATGAGCAGATAGGTGGCGGGAGTGGTGTGAGAAACGTTTTCGCTGGCGCACCCTTTCAGAGAGGGCGTGGCATCGGCTCTTGGCTGGGGGGCCTCTTTCGCCGTATTCTTCCATACGTCAGGAGTGACGCTAAGGCGGTCGGGAAAGAGACCTTGCGCGCAGGTATGAAAATCATAGACGATGTCGCAAACAATGGTGTTAATTTCAAGGAGGCCATAAAATCGAAAGTCGGAGAATCGAGGAGGCATCTCAAGAGAAAAGCTGCCGAGAAAATTACAGAAATCGTGAAGGGTTCGGGCTATAAAACTACAAGCCGCATCAAACGGCCACGTCAGTCGACAAAGGCACGCGCGACCGCTCGTACCTCGCGATCCAAACGTAAGAAAAAAAAATTGCCCACCACGTCGCGTGGAACTCGTAAAGTAAGCAAGAGAAAGCGCAAAACCCCGACTTTTCGCCCCATTAACGATATTTTTGGACCAAAGTAAATCTTAAAAATGGCTTTCTTACACTCTCACTCGTCAGAGTGTATGTCGAGCGAACTCGACCTTTTCACCCTCCCCGCTACTCAAACCTCCATCGAAGGGAGCAGTTTTTTGAACTATAAGCCCGTTTCTTCGATCACCGATGAGAGTGATGCACCCATCGAATTCGTCGTACCCAGCGCCAGCGAGCATTACATCGACCTCGCGCACTCTATGCTCTTCGTCAAGGCACAAATATTGCCCGTCGAGGAGCCCGACACAAATCTAAAAGTTGGCCCCGTAAACAACGTTTTACATTCAATGTTCAATCAAATTGATATTTTTCTCAATCAAAAGCTTGCGTCACCGCCCAACAACGCGTACCCGTACAGAGCTTAGATAGAGTCATTGCTGAGCTATTCCCCCGCGGCCAAAGAATCTCATCTCACAGCGAGCCTCTGGTACGATGATACACACGGCTGTATGGAGGGTGCACCGGAAAATCACGGAGTCGGAGCGAACAAAGGCCTCAATCACAGGCAATATTTTACGAAAGACGGAAAAGCATTCGATATGATTGGTCATCTGCACTGCGACTTGTTTAATCAGGATAAAATGCTCATCAATGGTGTCGAAATGAGAGTGCGACTGGTGCGTAGCAAGGATGCATTTTGCCTGATGGATTCCACAAATGACGGGCGCTTCGGAATAAAAATAAAAGAAGCTACTCTCATAGTTCGCCGTGTCAAAATAAATCCGGGTATTTTGATCGCACACGCCAATACACTGGTCAAAGCCACAGCCAAATATCCCATTACACGCGTCGAAGTGAAAACATTTACGCTTCACACTAGTATACTAGGTGATAGCATCGATAATGCGATTCTGGGCCAACTGCCGAAACGTATAATAATCGGTTTCGTCGATAACAGAGCGTTCAATGGAAATCGTGCGCTCAATCCATTCAACTTTCAACACTTTGACATAAATTATCTCTCGATATATATCGATGGGGTTCAAATACCGAGCAAACCATTACAGCCTCATTTTACAGGCACCGCTCCAGCTTTTATCGAGACATTCCAAACACTCTACACAGGCACCGGAATACATTTTCTCAACGAGGGCCTAGGCATAAACCGTTACAACTATTCAATGGGTCATTTTCTTACGGCATTCGATCTCACGCCCGATTTATCAGCGCACTGCCACTCTCATTGGAATCTCGTACGCTCAGGCAGTGTACGCATTGAAGTGGGCTTCGAGACGGCGCCTACAGTTACAATAAACTGCATTGTTTACGCAGAGTACGATAACGTTCTTGAAATCGACTCCACTCGACAAATTTTAACGGATTTCAGCGCCTAAGTGATAGAGCAGCAGCAGCAGAAGGCTCCCGCTTATCGCCAGCGACAGGTCGCTACATGGCGCTGCGTGTTGGTGGCACTACTGTATGCGTAAAAAGTGGGTGGGGTAGGTGCACTCTGACGCAGACTTGCACAGCTCTCACACATCAGTTCGCTTTTTCTCTTACACACCCACACACACGCACATGCGCTTCATGCAATGGACTACGTAATAGATATTCAAGGCTTCCGCGATTCGGAAAAAAAGCTTCTACCCAAGGAAGTAGCTATCGTGTGCCTACAAAAAAATTTGTGATCATTGGATAGTGCAAGCACCGCATAGTTTTGACGATTTGCCAGACGACATCAAAGAGACAAACACATTTCTCAGTGTCGAAGTTCACGGACTTCATTGGTTTGACGGCGAAGTAACTCTGCGCCAGCTACATCGGCATCTATACAACATTGCCAGAGTATCGCGTACAATTTACGTACGTGGCGAAGAGAAGGCCCGTTACATTGAGACGCTTTTCGGTCGTCGTGTCATCAATTTGGAAAAATTTAAATCGCCATCGTTTAAAAAACTCTGCACAGCGTTCCCGGACAGCGCACTTTGCGCCACACATTCAGCTAAAATCTTTCCGTCAGAAAAAAACAGTTTTGTGCTCTTTACAAAGTTAATCAGTTAAAAAAGTGGCTGCGTTCGATACTTCCACCAAAATGGAAAGCTCTCCCTAAAGAAAGAGTGACAAGTGACATGTTCCTTACGTCTGTTTACGAGTACCCGCGGCGAGATACAAAAAGCGGCGACTCTGATAGTAATGACATATACTACTCAGTCGTCAACGGATTCACATCTTCAGACTGAAAAAAATGAACACGTATGAAATAACACGAGCGATCAGAGAGCTCTCTGCTAATTCGATCGGCGTTTACGCGGCCGATCATATCCCAAGTCGCTTGAGCCAGCCAGCGGCAATCGTTGCAAATCTCGACACATCAGACAAGCCCGGCTCTCACTGGGTGGCTTTTTACATAGACGACCATGCAAGAGGTACCTTTTTCGATAGCTATGGAGTACCACCATCTTCGCGACATCACCTCGCCCGTCTCAGAAGAAATTGCAAGTGGTTCAAGTGGAACAAGAAGAAGTTGCAAAGTTTCGATTCTAAAGTGTGCGGCGAATATTGTGTTATGTTTTTGCATTATATGTGTAGTGGTTTTACTTTACGAAAATTTTGCAGCATCTTTACGTCTGATACTCGCTCCAACGATAAAATAGCTGGTAAATTTTATAACATTATAAAGGACAAAAAGTTTAAGAAAGTAGGGCGTGCGTACAATTTCCCGCGTGCTACTTCGCGAGGGCACGGCTCGTGCTCTCAGGCATGTAGGCCTATGACTAATTATTAAGCTCTAACTTTAAGATACATTTTGCATTGCTGTTTAAATTACTTTGGACCTAGATTTGTAAGCTAATATATATTGCGTGTGTATGTGTGTATATTTTAACTTAATACTGAAAAAGAGCTGTTTGCTCTGTCATGAATCAGCTGCGATTCCTGCGCACTATTATGCATCCGTAATTAATTTTAAGCGTCGCTTGGCTAAACCATATGTATTCGAAGATTGTAAGTTTTTGTTTCTTTCCACATTTATGTATTCATAGTTTGTAAGTTCGATTGAATAAAAAAATTTTACCCAAATCACTTTTTTCATTTACAGACCTTTTTCATTTTTCCCACTCCTGAAAAACAGTTAAATTCATTTTCCTCCCGCGAGAGAGTATTCAAAATGCTTATACGTGAAAAATTTATCATCATATACACATTTACGCGTAACTTAAACTGCATTCCTCTTAAAAACCGTTGAACAAAGAACGCATTCACGTGAAAAATTTATCAATGTATACACTTTGACTCGTAAAATCTCCACAGGCGTCATCGAGAGCACCCCCCTCTTGAAACTGCCTGTTAAAACTCACTGAACAATGGACGCGTTCATAGCGGTTGTGTGGAGTGTTTAGGTTACCGCTGTTATCGGTTACATGTCTCGGCACGCATTTCCTTCTCACGAAAGCCATAAAAATCTTTCACGAGAGTACATGATTGACGCATTCATAGTGTGACGACAAGTAATTAGAAACGATTTCCACTGTTATCGGATACAATCATAACCATAAATCTATATTTTTCTCGAAACGTTTTACGTCACATAGTCCCCCTGCCACACGACACGCTACGTCATACACGTAACAGTGCTCTCGTTGGTCGTGCTCGCGCGCCCTCGCCGCCGCCGCCCCCCACCACCCACATATCGGCGTGCAGCCGTATAGTGCAATATGTGCGTGCGACCGCAGAACTGTGCGTGTGTGTGTGTGTGTGTGTGTGTGTGTGCACTGCGTGCCCGGCCGTGTCTGCGAACACTTGACACGCATGTGCCTACACGTATCACCGGATACGTGTGCGACTGTACGTGTTTGTACATGTGTGTGTGTATGTGTGTGTGCATTGCGTGTCCGTACGTGTCTGCGAACACGTGACACACATATGCATATACGTATCAAATATGCGCTTGTACGTGTGTGTGTGCGTGTGCGTTATAATTAATAAAAATATTAATTATTAATACAAATTGTTATTTTTACTCACTACCGAAAAACAATCCCACGCTATCCCCTCCCCACCCACTCTCTCTCTCTCTCTCTCTCTCTCTCTCTGTCTCTCTCTCTCTCTCGTAGTAGTGGGGCAGGTATAGCGACCGTGTGACACGGCGGTGTCATTAACTCAAGTGCTATGTATACAGTAACTGCACAGTAGCTAATGACCCTTGTAAGTATGTGTTAATGGACCCATTGTTTACAAATACAGTAGCAAAACAGTAGCTGTTTTCAAAACAATGGGGTCATTAACACATACTTACATGGGTCATTAGCTACTGTGCAGCTACTGTTTACATAACACTTGAGTTAATGACCTCTTGAGTTAAGTGCCACTTGACACTTGACACATACCGCCCGATGAGTCACACGTCTCGCAATACCTGTCCTATTACTACTGTCGACGACGACCAGGTGCCGAGGCAGGAGTTTTCCTCTCGCGGTTACACATCATTTGAAGCAAGTTTAGTGCGCGCCAGGCCTGGGATTACTCCTCCGGGATAAACCAGGTCGAGTCGAGTTGGTTCGCCCAACTCGGCGACAATTAGGTTAGGGACCCAGGAGCAGGGTGTAGAAACAAGGGACGGCATAGCCTCCCTCCCGGACTTGCCGCACGGCGAGCCTACAGATGGGCGACAGGGTTGCCTTTCGACCTGGAGATCTCCGCCGTAGATAGAGGATAAATATATATATATACGCGATGCGAGTGATTTCGGGTGACTTAGTTGGATTTTCATTTTTTCTTTTGACTATCATTCCATTTAATTTTTCTCCATATCTCGGAAAATTAAAGTTTTCGCGTGCGGTGATTCCGGATAGTGGCGCACTTTTAGATTTCGTGTAGTAGAAGTGCAATTTTCCGAGCCCCATATCTCGGAAAATTCCGGCGGAAAATTAAAATTTTCGCGTGCGATGATTTTGGATCGTGGCGCGCTCTTAGATTTCGTGTAGTGGAAGTGCAATTTTCCGAGCGCCATATCTCGGAAAATTCTGGCGGAAAATTTAAAATTTTGTGTGCAGAGAATTTGGATCGGTACGCGCTTTTAGATTTCGTATAGTGGAGGTGCAACTTTCCGAGCGCCATATCTCGGAAAATTCTCACGGAAAATCTTAGCTTTCACGTGCTGAGTTTTTAGTCTCCACACGCCTTTATTTCCCGGGGTGCCACGGTTCATTTTTCTGAGTGCGACTTCTATAAGTTTTCTGTGTGGCTCACGCGATCTGTATTGCGCGCGATCATTTCCTTTTGTTTTTTTGGATGATTACTTAAATATCACACGAATTGTTTTCAAGGGCAACCGAGATTCCTTTTACGCTGAGGCACGTATGCCGCACATATTAGTTTGTAGTAAGACGCAGCGGACTTAGTATAGAATAATAGCGCATTGCCGGCGTTCGGGTGTAACCTTGCGTCATCGAGGCACGTCGGTCACCGCTACGGGTGTTTACGTGCAGACGCCTATATAGATATACGAAGTCGGTAAATAACATAGGGGACGAGCGGACCGATTACAGCGTGAAAGTTATCTGCAGGAGACGTCGGCAATTAGAACGAAGTTGGTTTATATCGAGCCGTGAAATTTTACTTTTTTTGTATTCATATTTGTAAGTTGATTGTACCCACACACACACACACACACACACACACACACACACACACACACACACACACACACACACACACACACACACACACACACACACACACACACACACACACACACACACACACACACACACACACACACACACACACACACACACACACACACACACACACACACACACACACACACACACACACACACACACACATGCACACACACACACACACACACACACACATATATATATATATATATATGGATAAGAGACCTCCCAAGTAAGGGAAAGAAATAAACATATCTTCTGATATATCACATTTGTTATTAATTTTCCTGGGCGTTTTCAACCACCGTTTCCTATCTCCTGACATTTACCTTTGCGAATAAAACATAAATTATTATTACTATTATTATTAATAATCTATTTGAACTTTTATTTTTGCTAATTATTTTTGAATCTTATAATTAACTATTTCCTGCATACTAAATAACTTTAGTACGACAAATTTTGCCATTATTTACAATAATTCTTTCAATGTTAAATTCATTATTTGAGAATAATTATATAAATATAATCATTTATCTGACGACCGAGGACATCAGCAGCAGAGCAAGCAGCATCGATATCTTCAACATTCATTCATCGTATATGCACATTAGTCACCATTGCACTTAAGGTGACTCCTAACCTGGTTTTCCCTCCCCTATCCATAGAACCTACCTATTAAACCTTACAACTTTTCTGCAAACGACGCTTACTCGAACCTCCGAAGCCCGCAAATCATACCATCATATTACAGGTCTTGGCTGTCATCGTCAGTGAGATCAAATTCGGAAGATTCATCGCTCGCACTCACACATTGCAATCAACTAACTATCGCTCCAGCACTGCACTGTACCACACTGCAAGCCAGCACACGATTTGCACTTAAACATCGTAACACAACGGCAAAATTTTCAAATCTTCGAAGCTAACCGCCAGCAGACAGCAAGCTGTCAACAACATCAGCAGAAGTGATCGTGTGGTTGTTTTGTTTTGCTGTGGAACATGTATCAGAAGTACGCGGTGTGTGGTGATCATCAGCGAGGTAGCTGGGATTGTGCCCTATATGTCGCTGGCCATGCCATTCAAAATACTTCGGCAAGCGAAAAGGTGCCCCATGCGAATTATGCCGTACCGAGGAGCAGCCGAAATCAGCGAGGGCGTCGAACTTCGCCATGCCAAGGAGCGAGCAGGTGAGCACGTGTGAGTCGTTCTCACAGCGATGTACGCTCAATACATCTATTACTGCCGCCCTCCACCATCGGTCGCCTCTTGGCTCATCGACGCCGGCTGATAAACCTGCGCGTAACAGCAGCGAGTGACAAAACAAACTACTTTACTTGACTCCTTTAACGCTAAATGTGATCTGCTTCTGGACAACAATTCTGTATTGATATCTAAACTCGACAAAGCACTTAGCAGCTCTGAATACGTCCAGTGTGCGCGTAGGAGTAGTGCGGAATTAGATTTAGATGTAGTTTTAGAATTATTAAAAACCAACCGCAAGGTATCATATGTGACGCTGATGGCTCCACTCGTGGCGCTGGCCGCTGCTGCTTGTGTGCTGTGATGTAGCAGAGCAGCAGCAGAACACGACAACGCTTATGCATATATATATATATATATATATATATATATATATATATATATATATAACGCGCTCGAACGTACAACACACGGCAAGAGCTATAGATAACTCGGAAATCATTGAAATTCATGCTTAGGGTCGTGTGTCCCCGCGCGGGTACATGCGAAGGCCTCTTCCCGAGGATAAACTGCGGGAAAGAGAGAAAGAGAGAACATATAGACTCTTTTGGCTGCTCCACAAGGAGACCCACTAGTGTTGATGATGGTGACTCCTGCTGGCTCTCCGCATGAATCATCCATGTCACTGCTTGCTTACTTGCCATCCATGGAAACTTTGGATGAAACTCGATTGAATGGCCTGTGTGCAACTTTGCTCCATCTGCTTTATGAATAAAAACATGCCGATTCACTTGAGCTTTACAATCAGCTTAAGCACACCTGTAATTCGATGCTGAAAAATGCTTGATATTCCTATGATGATTTTGATGCTGTTCTTGTTTATTAATATTTTGTTTTTCTACAGAAGCTACAGCGTGGCTTCCCTGTGCTCTGCCCGTACTAATTTAATCATGTTTTAAATTTACTTTCTGGCCTAGCGTGAAGAGCTGCCGTAGATGACATCAACATCTTGAGCTGCTGCTGTTACCGGTTTTCTTTTTATTAGGACCAAATTGATGGAGTGTTTTATATGGACATCGGCAACCTCCGAATTTTTTGGAAAAATTTTGTGGTGAGTAGTTTGCTGTAAGAAGGTTAACTTTTTTTTACTATACAAGTAACACCTATCCTGCAACTCTTCCCTTCCCTTTGACAGAAGCATGGCTTCTCTGTGCTCCGCCCCTACCAATTTAATCATGTTTTAATTTTACTTTATTGCCTAGGGTGAAGAGCTGCCGTAGATGACATCACGACGTCTTGGGCTGCTGCTGTTACCAGCTTTTATTTTATTGGAACCAAATGGAGTATTTTATGTGGTCATCGGCAACCCCTGAACTTTTTGGAAAAATTTTGGGGTGAGTAGTAGTTACCTGTAAGAAGGTTAACTTTTTTACTATACAGCTAGCACCTATCCTGCAACTCTTCCCTTCCCTTTGTCAGAAGCATGGCTTTTCTATGCCCCGCCCCTACAAATTGAATCATGTTTTAAATTTACTTTCTTGCCTAGGGTGAAGAGCTGCCGCAGATGACATCAACATCTTGAGCTGCTGCTGTTACCGGGTTTCTTTTTATTTGGACCAAATGATGGAGTGTTTTATGTGGGAATCGGCAACCCCTGAACTTTTTGGAAAAATTTTGTGGTGAGCAGTTTGCTGTAAGAAGGTTTACTTTTTTTTACTATACAAGTAACACCTATCCTGCAACTCTTCCCTTCCCTTTGACAGAGGCATGGCTTCTCTGTGCTCCGCCCCTACCAATTTAATCATGTTTTAATTGTACTTTATTGCCTAGGGGGAAGAGCTCCTGTAGACGACATCACGACGTCTTGAGCCTGACACCGTTTTGTTTACTGGGATCAGATGGTGGAGGCATGCATTTTATGTGGACACCGGCAACCTTTGGAACCTTTTGGAAAAATTTTGCGGTGAGTAGTTTGCTGTAAGAAAGTTTACAGCTTTACTGCAGCTGAAACCTATCCTAAAACTCTCTTCTTCCCCTTGGCAGGAGCGTGGCTTCTCTGTGCTCCCTCTGCTGCCAAGTTGTTCCTGTTTTAATTATGTTTTATTGCCTAGAGCGAAGAGCTCCTGCAGACGACATCGCGACGTTTTGAGTTGCTGCTGTCGCGATTTTGCTACATCATCGGCCATGTTCACTTGCTGCTCTATGCTAAGGAGTTACGATTATGTGAGGAGTAAGGCGCATTCGAGTAAGTAGTTAATCTGTCGCGGTTGTCATACTTGTTTCGCACTATGAAACACGTTCACTTTTATATAGGTATCCATCTTTAGGATTGCCCTTGCACTTATGCCTGAATTTTGAAATTAACTGAGACTAGAGTAAATTGACTAACCTGCATCTCTTATTTCCTTTGAAGAAGTTGTAGTTTCTATAGCATTTTTAGCTCGATTGTTGAAATTTTTTTTCTTTTGGTGTTGTTTTTCCACTGGTTATTCTATTCATTGTGTATAGTGTTGTTCACTAATTGTCGGAAGTTTTGGTGATCTTATGTTTACTATCGAAATGTGTTAGGTAATAGGTTGCATGCTAATTTCCCTTTTCCGGTTAATTGGGTGAGACTTCTTGTATCAAGGTAGGAGTCGCAGATTGAGAATTTACCCTTGGCTTCTATTAATTTTTTGGTAATTTCGTTGACAAGAATTAGTCCTGGTTTATTTTGGAGTATCAGTTTAATGAGTTTAGAGTAGTGGGTGTCTATGACAGTATTTGTGTTTATTTCAATTGAGCTTTAGATTACTTCTACTATTAATAAAGCTAAGCAGGAGTCGTATGCGTAATAGTTGGGAAATTAGAGCAAGATTGAATCCTGATCGTTAACTGTTGTAGCTGCACCTATTGAGTTCAGCTAGCTCGCATTCTGTATTCCACCTCGGAGTATTTTTTTATCGAACTCGGGGCGATGTTTTGGGATTCATCGTTTAAAAGAACGATTTTGCTGTTACTTATAAATTCGGCATTTATTCATCCTCTGGAACCCAAAGATCCCTTTTCATTCTCTCAACATATCGCAAACTTTACACACACCATGCAATACATGCTGAAGGACAATATATCAAGTTTCGGATCTAAATAATCAGAAAGGGTGGAGACATTGCAATTTTTGTGCCCTTTTCAAGAAATTTTCAAGAAAAAGTTATTTCTTCCATACTGGCTGATTGAGTAGATCTGAAATTAGATATAAAATTTCTCAGCATGCATTGCATTGTGTGTGAACATTCTCGTAAACTCTAAGCGAAGGTCAGGAGGTCTTAGTTGGAAATGCACATGCGTCTTTTCGAGTTTGAGTTCAAAAGAGGTGTTTCCATTCTCTACAAATATTTCAAACTATACACACACTATCTTATACATGCTGAGGGATTGTATATCAAGTTTGAGATCTAAATAATCACCAAGTGTGCAGTTATTGCCTTTTTTGTGTGTTTTTCAGGAAATTTTTAAGAAAAAAGTCATTTCCCCAACACTGGCTGATTGAAAAAGTCTGAAATTAAATAGACAATCCCTCAGCATGTATTACATTGTGTAAGGACATTTTGTTAAACTTTGAGCAAGAGTCGGATGATCTTAGTTAGAAATGCACATGCGTCTTTTCGACTTTTGAGTTCAAAAGAGGCGTTTCCATTCTCTACAAATATTTTAAACTTTACACACACTGTATTATACATGCTGAGGGAATGTATATCAAGTTTGAGATCCAAATAATCACAAAGTGTGGAGTTGTTGCCTTTTTTGTTTGTTTTTCAGGAAATTTACAAGAATAAAGTCATTTTCCCAACACTAGCTGATCGACAAAGTCAGAAATTAAATATACAATCCCTCAGCATGTATGACATTGCGTGAGGAAAATTTGGTAAACTTTGAGGGAGGGTCGGGTAGTCTCAGTTGGAAATACACATGCGTCTTTTCGACTTTGGAGTCCAAAAGAGGCGTTTTCAATCTTTAAAAATATCTTAAACTTTACACACAACATGCAATACATGCTGAGGGACCGTTTATCAAGTTTCGGATCTAAATAATCAGAAAGGGTGGAGACATTGCAATTTTTGTGCCCTTTTAAAGAAATTTTCAAGAAAAAGTTATTTCTTCCATACTGGCTGATTGAGTAGATCTGAAATTAGATATACAATTTCTCAGCATGCATTGCATTGTGTGTGAACATTCTGGTAAACTCTAAGCGAGGGTCAGGAGGTCTCAGTTGAAAATGCACATGCGTCTTTTCGACTTTTGAGTTCAAAAGAGGCTTTTCCATTCTCTACAAATATTTTAAACTTTACACACACTATAGTATACATGCTGAGGGATTGTATATCAAGTTTGAGATCTAAATAATCACAAAGTGTGGAATTGTTGCCTTTCTTGTGTGTTTCACAGGAAATTTTGAAGAATAAATTCATTTCCCCAACACTAGCTGATCGAAAAAGTAAAAAATTAGATATACAATCCCTCAGCATATATTACATTGTGTGAGGAAAATTTGATAAACTTTGAGCGAGGGTCAGGTGATCTTAGTTGTAAATGCACATGCGTCTTTTCGACTTTGGAGTCGAAAAGAGGCGTTTTCAATCTCTAAAAATATCTTAAGCTTTACACATACCATGCAATACATGCTGAGGGACTGTTTATCAAGTTTCGGATCTAAATAATCAGAAAGGGGGGAGACATTGCAATTTTTGTGCCCTTTTAAAGAAATTTTCAAGAAAAAGTTATTTCTTCCATACTGGCTGATTGAGTAGATCTGAAATTAGATATACAATTTCTCAGCATGCATTGCATTGTGTGTGAACATTCTGGTAAACTCTAAGCGAAGGTCAGGAGGTCTTAGTTGGAAATGCACATGCGTCTTTTCGAGTTTGAGTTCAAAAGAGGTGTTTCCATTCTCTACAAATATTTCAAACTATACACACACTATATTATACATGCTGAGGGATTGTATATCAAGTTTAGATCTAAATAATGACCAAGTGTGCAGTTATTGCCTTTTTTGTGTGTTTTTCAGGAAAGATATAATGAGAAATAGAAAAGTAATATCGTGCTGGTTTTTCAAGTTGGGCATTCCTCTGCAGCTTTGCCATTGTTTAAAGTACCGTGAATACATTTATAATGAGTACCCTGAGCTCTTGGTTCTGCTGCCGAAAGGATATAGTTTCTTGGGTTTTATTCTGTCCAGTCTCAATTCGGGTACATGAAATGTTAATAGTTCAGCACGTATAATTGATATACATAATTTCTAGCATATTTTGCGGTAATACACTCTTACTGTTTGTTAACAAAAAGTAAATTCTGTTTTATACTATGGAAAGCTTGAAAAATTCATGAGTTACGTAGAATCAATACTTTAAAATATATCCTTTTATTTTATACATTCTTAATTATCTAATTATATTAATTATATTATATTATTACATTAATTTTACTACTTACATTGATAAACAAATAGAAAAAATTATAAAAAGCTAAAACGCAAATAAAAAGTTAATATAATTTTATAATTATATTTATTTTTTAATCGTGTCCAATAATAATGCAATATTGAAGTCACACCACTAGTTAAGCAAGTATAAAATAAAAGGATATATTTTAAAGCATTATAATTCTACATAATTCATGAATTTTCAATCTTCCCACAGTATAGAATTCAATAATTTACTTTTTGTTAACAAACAGTAACAGTGTCTTACTGTAAAATATGCTAGAAATTATGTATATCAATTATATGTGCTTAACTATTAACGTCGCGTATCAGGAATACACTATGATCCTTGTAGTTACATGTATTTGCTAATATTATGAAATTTTTCAGACTATCCCGCTCAACTACAAAAAAACCTTTGGGCGTTAGAGTGTAGGGCTCAGGATCTCTTCCTTTTCTGCTGAAAGAAAGTGCTACGCTTATTGACATGCAATTTTAGGATGCAAAGGTAGTAAATACACTCTCCTCGATAATATAATGACCCCAAAATTTCAACTATCAAAGTAAAAGAAAGATAAATAAAAGAAATACTAACTGGTTCTACACAAAAAGAGAATAAAAAAAAACTATCTATGATTATTTCTGTAAACTTAATAGTTTTTGAATTAAAAAATAGTTGAAGGTTGAAAAAGTCAATTTTATTTTTTTTCTTAAAAACTATTAGATTTAGTGAAAAAATCATTCATATCTTTTTGAGTTCTCTTTATGTTTAGAATCAGCCAGTATTTTTTTTATTTCTGTGGGTCTTTTACTTAAAAAGTTGAAATTTGGGAGGGGAACGACAAAAAGAAAAAAATCATAAAATTGCTTCTCCCTTTGTACAATGCACAAAAAGAGAATAAAAAAACCATGTATGATTATTTCTGTAAACTTAATAGTTTTTGAATTAAAAAATAGTTAAAGATTGAAAAAGCCAATTTTATTTTTTTTCTTAAAAACTATTAGATTTAGTGAAAAAACCATTCATATCTTTTTGAGTTCTCTTTTTGTTTAGAATCAGCCAGTATTTTTTTTATTTCTGTGGGTCTTATACTTAAAAAGTTGAAATTTGGGAGGGGAACGACAAAAAGAAGAAAATCATAAAATTGCTTCTCCCTTTGTGCAATCTACAAAAAGAGAATAAAAAAAACCATCTACGATTAGTTCTGTAAAATGATTCAAAACTTCTTGGCTAGGAACTACATTATTTTAGACAGTCAATCGTAGATTCAATTAAGTGGATGATGATATTCATGCTTTTCTATTTTTTATTATAGATAATAAAACTGACATTTGGCGGTTATGATAGTTAGTTTCGCAAATTTTTCCAGGCTCCTCTGGATTTTGTTACATTCTTTCATTATGGCTAAGGTTCGAGTCATAAGATGCATTAGTTTTTGCAAAAACTTTGAACGAATTATGAGATTTGTGCTCGGTATTTCTTCGAAATATTGTTCAAAGTTTATACAAAAACCAATGGATATTTTGATTTCAAACTTTGCAGCAATTTACCAATTTATTTATATTTTAATTATACTTTATTATTACATAGGACGAAGGGCTTCTGTAGACGAAATCGCGACATCTTGAGCTGCTGCTGTTACCATTTTTTTTATTGGGACCAGATGGTGGAGCCATGTTTTTTATGTGGACAACGGCATCCTCTGACCATTTTTGAAAACTTTTCTGGTGAGTAGTTTGCTGTAAGAAGGCTTACTGGTTTATTTTACAACTAGCACCTATCCTGCAACTACTCCCTTCCTTTTGATAGGAGCGTGGCTTCTCTGTGCTTCCTCCTCCACCAATTTATTCATGTTTTAATTATAATTTATTGCCCAGAGCGAAGAGCTCCTGTAGACGACATCACGACGGCTTGAGCTGTTACTGTAACCTGTCTTTTTATTGGGATCACATGGTGGAACCATGTTTTTTATGTGGACCATGGCAATCTCTGAACTATTTTCAAAAATTTTCTGGTGAGTAGTTTGCTGTGAGAAGGCTTACTGGTTTATTTTACAACTAGCACCTATCTTGCAACTACTCCTTTCCTTTTGATAGGAGCGTGGCTTCTCTGTGCTTCCTCCTCCACCAATTTATTCATGTTTAATTATACTTCATTGCCTAGAGCGAAGAGCTCCTGTAGACGACATCACGACGTCTTGAGCTGTTAGGTAAAAAGTAGCTGAAATTCATGATAGTTTGCTTATAAAACTAAAGAAAGTAATTTACAAAAGAATATTTTAAAAAAAACTATTGAAATATATTGCATGTATTATGGGAAAAGATTGTGTATAGATGTACATGAAATAATTGACAGTACTTTTATCGATTAGCAATCAACTATTATTTTATAATATTGCATGTAATTATTGAATAGTGCAGTAATTCATAATTTCATTATCAAACTGCAATAAAATATCGTTTGTACAATTTTTGCATGTCATTATTTACTTGTGCCGAAATTGATAATTTTTCTATTAATCTTCTTAAATCTACAAACATTGTTTTTATAATTTTGCATGTTACTATGTAATAGTGTATTTCTACGTAATCCAGAAGGGCAAACTGGGTTACTAGGTTACTATGTAACTTAGGTTACATAGTAACCTAGTAACCCAGTTGTAAGTACATAGTAGTAAGTTACTATGTAACTTAGGTTACATAGTAACCTAGTAACCCAGTTTGCCCTTCTGGATTTATTGTAAATACAATAAATAGCCTTGCACTGCGAACAATACTAGTGAAGGCATTGCTGAAGAGGCTGTCCTAGTTGACAATCTTTACACTAAATATACTACAGTACTGCAGGAATCGATTTCTGTATCGATTTGCAATCAAATATTATGTTTATGATATTGCACGTTATCGTAAAATATTATAGTAATTGATAATTTGTTTGTGAATTTATAATCAAAGATCGTTTTGCATGAATACATTATTAGATGATTTTATTCAATACAAAAACAGTAATTGATGATTTCTTCATCAATTAATAATTATCATAATTTTGTATATTATTTAATCTGCAGCAATAGATCACTTCTTTATTGATTAGCAATAAAATCACTTTTATAAGTAAATGTGCATGTTATTAATATATGTAAATTTTGTTATTAATCTGCAATCAAATGCTGTAGTTATAATTTTGCATGGTTTTTGAAATACCGGAGTAATTGATTGCTTTATTTATCTGCAATCAAGAATGGTTTTTATTATTTTGCACGTTATAAACAACCGCAACAATTGATCATGCCCTTATCAATTAACAACCAATAATTGTTTCATAATTTTGCATGATATTATATAACCTGGAGCACACAATAAATTCTTCATTTTTCACTCAAAAATAGTTATTTAAAAGAATATTTAAAAAAAAAACTATTGAAATATATTGCATGTATTATGGGAAAAGATTGTGTATAGATTTACATGAAATAATTGACAGTGCTTTTATCGATTAGCAATCAACTATTATTTTATAATATTGCATGTAATTATTGAATAGTGCAGTAATTCATAAATTCATTATCAAACTGCAATAAAATATCGTTTATACAATTTTTGCATGTCATTATTTAATTGTGCTGAAATTGATAATTTTTCTATAAATCTTCTTAAATCTACAATCAAACATTGTTTTTATAATTTTGCATGCTACTATGTAATAGTGTATTTCTACTTAATCCAGAAGGGCAAACTGGGTTACGTAGAAATACACTATTACATAGTAACATGCAAAATTATAAAAACAATGTTTGATTGTAGATTTAAGAAGATTTATAGAAAAATTATCAATTTCGGCACAATTAAATAATGACATGCAAAAATAAATCCAGAAGGGCAAACTGGGTTACTAGGTTACTATGTAACCTAAGTTACATAGTAACCTAGTAACCCAGTTTGCCCTTCTGGATTTATTGTAAATACAGCTGCCTTGCACTGCGAACAATACTACGAACTTGTGTTGAATAAACAAATTTCTCTAATATTTAAACATCTGGTAGTATTGGCCATCAGCTTCCTGAAATCCACAAAAATAGTTATTATAATTTATTATGATTTTATCTGCAGTAATTAATAATTTCCTTTTTGACCTGCAATCAA
This sequence comes from Torymus aiolomorphi, assembly GCA_036365515.1. NCBI lineage: Eukaryota > Metazoa > Arthropoda > Insecta > Hymenoptera > Torymidae > Torymus > Torymus aiolomorphi. The sequence continues at coordinate 2,903,717 of CM070873.1, read as the reverse complement.
ATATTGTTTTTATGATTTTGCATGTTATAAAAATTGATAATTTCTTTGCTGATCTGCAATGAAATGTTTTTTATAAATAATTGTGCATGTTATATTTTGAATGATTTTATTTTTAATACTGCAGGAATTGATATCTGTATTGATCTGCACATATTATTTTTAAGATTTTGCATGTTATCGTAAAATACGGCAGTTAATTGATAATTTGTTAATAGATTTACAATCATAGGTTGTTTTCATAATTTTGCATGATATTTATATAAGTATTTTCTTTTTTCGATATGCAATTAAACGCAAGCCATTGATATTATGTTCATCAATTATCGTCAAAGATTGTTTTCATAACCTTTCATATTAGTTTTTAATTGTGTATAAGTATTTTTTGCTTATCCTGTGCAGAATCCCTCAGCATGGTGCGCCCTGGCGCCGCGGGCGGCTACACATTAGTGTTTATCTAATTAAGTAAGGCTAACATTAGCATGTTTATCACAAAATAAGTGTATATATACTTAAATACTGAAGCTACAATCAATTTATTTTTTCTCTGTTTGTCTAGGATATCTCTTTGTGAAGACGTAGCCTAAAGCTTATACCTCTACGAGAACGAAAAAAAACACTCCTTTATAGCTTTTTGTTAAAGTTCTGAAGCCGTCGGTGAAGTATAGTGGCAATGAAGTAACTGATGAGAGGGTAGGTCTGTAAAAAAGAACATCGAATCGTTCCATGTGTATGTGTGTTAGTTGAGCTTCGGGAAGAAAGATTTTTCCTTCTTGTCATTCTTCTAGGGTGTCTGATGCATACAGGAGCATGGGTACGTACTGCCCAGTCTTATCAACAAACCTTGTAATCTGTCAGTAAGTTTGTAATTTTGCAATCAATTTTACTGGTATTTTATATTAGAGTTGTATCTAATGATACTAGTGCATGTATTCTTGCTTCATTTTGTACTATTATGTACCACAAAATTACTATCAATATGCGATTGCAGAACATCACAAAATGTTTCTATACAGTTTAAAACGTATAATTTTTTTCGTAAATAAATTTCCAGTTTTTCATAATATATTAGAAATGAGAAAATTAATAATGCATGATATATTAGAAATAAGAAATTTCAGAATGCATGTTGTAAAAAAGTTGTATCTAATGATATTAATACATGTGCCATTATCGCTGGATTCAGTACTATTCTTTACTACGAAATTACTATCAGTAAGCGAATTACATTACATGATAAATAATGTATGAAACAAAAATAAGAAATTAATAGTGCATGATTTTTATTTATAAGAAATAAGAAAATTAATAATGCATGATATATTAGAAATAAGAAATTTCAGAATGCATGTTGTAAAAAAGCTATATCTAATGATACTAATACAATGTGCCATTATCGCTTGATTCAGTACTATTCTGTACTACGAAATTACTATCAGTAAGTGAATTACATTACATGATAAATAATGTATGAAACAAAAATAAGAAATTAATAGTGCATGATATTTATTTATAAGAAATAAGAAAATTAATAATGCATAATATGTTAGAAATAAGAAATTCAGAATGCATGTTGTAAAAAAGTTGTATCTAATGATACTAATAAATGTGCCATTATCGTTTATTCAGTACTATTCTGTACTACGAAATTACTATTAGTAAGCGAATTACATTACATGATAAGATGTATACTTTGATTCGTAAACCGATTTTCCGCTCTGGAAATGGTTTTTGAAAAATATTAATTTTACAAAAAAAGAATATTGTACAAGAAGTTAAATTACGACTTTCTAAACATAACGTTAACATCTATGTTTATTTATTTATTTAGCCAGAGTAGTACATGTTGTAAAACATGTTATTGCTTACTTCAAGACATAGTTATGTGTCTGAAACAGCAAACATCCTACACAGGTAGACATAGCTACCTGTACATAGGTCCGAAAACTTCATAAAGATCCATTTAAAATCTCATTTATTCTCGCATAATTTGTTTAAAAAAGATTTATAAACTTGATACGGATATTTTCATAATTTTTTATGAGAAAAAATTATTTCCTATATTATGCACTGAGAGAAGATTATGTTCTGTTTGAATTCGCAAGTGCAATATTGTAACTGTTACAATATCTTATATTCGAATAGGGAAGATTTTAGACGGCAAATCTCCTATAGTACCTATTACAATATCAATATTTATAGCAACATATTGATATTGTTTAGAACAACATGGTGACTTAACTGTTACAATGCGTATATTTGAAAATATTTAAATATAGGCATGTTAATAGTTATGAATCTTACGATCCCATGTTAACATTAAACACTTCACTCAGTGTACGCCATCTGTGAGAGTATTTTGGAACTGAAAGTTCTACGCATAGATTAAGAATACCTTGAGCGCCATCTACTGTTTAATATACAGTAGTTGGCTCCCCCTACATTATCGACTGAACCCAACACTATTTCTTTTGAGTATCACATGGCCTTAACAAGCTTCGCTCATGGCGAGATATTCTCCTTGACATGTGGACAAAGTGACATATGATTGTTTGTGGCTTCTCCACATTATCGGATCACCGAATAATTTCACAATATAGCCACTTGTGGAGGATGAATCAGACCAATCTCGAAAGCTTGCGTCTGTCATTGCTTCGAGAGTTTCGTCTATAGCTTTATATGTCAATCCAAGATCTGAGGTTCCTCTAAGCTATCTGAATATACGTTTAACGTTTTTCCAATCATCTTCGGTTGCATTTAATTGTCGTCTAGATAAATAATCCACTGCAAAGGCTATATCAGATCTTGTGGCACCTGCTAAATACAACAAACTCCCTATAGTTTCTCTATATGGTGCATTGGTTTTATGCAGTTAAGTCATCTGATTCATCTAAGTTTTTCTCATTTCTTAACTCTCTATTTTTGACTTGTCTAGTCACCATTGGTGTTGTTTGAGCCTTGCAGTCTTTCATGTTAAAACGTTCTAGAATTTTCTCAACATATTCAGTTTGTCTAAGCATCAAAATTGTATTTTCTTTACCTCTAATAATTTTCATTCCAAGAAAATTTTCTGGTTCACCTAAGTCCTTCATTTTAAATGCAAAACTTAGTTTCATTTTGACTTCGTCTAGTTTTTGTTTGTCGTGACACGGCGAGCACGACTGACCGCATCTCTCGCTACCCATCCTTACCACCCTACCTTTTTTCCTTCATGTTACCATGAATCCTACTTTCCTGTCAGTAACACCACCTACTAGCAATAAGGTGACCTACGAGAGACAATAACTCTTGCAGTGACATAACCTTCCACCAACGAATCCTACCTTAGCTTTAGCACTACCTTCTATCGATCCCACCTTTGTCCTTGGCACGCGCCACTTTTGAACCAGAGTAACCTTATTCCCCACCCGAACGTTTCTAACCCCATGCAAGGATGAGATTTCCTACACTCCCCTATCATTGTATCTGCCCTAGATAGAAGCGCGGGTATAAAAGCCGCATCGCGCCTCCACTCGAGGCTTTTGTTCATTTTGTTTCGTAGGGCGAAGCCTTTGTCAGTCGCTTATTTCAATTGTAACTTGGACTTAGAATAATTTCGACTAATTTATCGTATTCGGACTTAGACTATTTTCGAGCCGAATTTACTTAGAATATTTTCCGTGTGAAATTAACTTAGAATAATTATCAAGCTTCTCTGATTGTAGTCTCGCGAATAATTGTTGATATTATATCTCGACTACAATCAGTGTGTAACAGTGTAACGTAACTTAATGCAATTAATAAACAACACATAATTGCATTTTTGGAGTGTTACTTTATTTCTACGATCCTATCCTTCTGCCATTTGAATCGCCCGCTGCGCTTGGGCCCTGAGACTGCCGAGGGCTAACTAAGAGAACGAGCCAACCGCAACCGCCCCAAAGTAAGTAACTCTGCAGATCGCTATCCTTTATCTTTTTTCTGTCTCTCTAATTGTTCGCTGACACTGACGTTTGCCGCTTTATGAATTTCGCGCATTAGCATTGTTTATTTTGGTAGTCCTATTAGCTATTTTCACGCGTTACTACTCCCGTGGTTATTACGTGTAGGCGTAAACCGAAACTGGAACATTTATCGCACTTACTTTACCGTTTTCGCGACATTGTTTATACCACAGCTATAAAAATTTACTTTTTCTCTTCGTTTCTTGCGTTCAAAAGAAAAATATAAATAAATAATTAGAATGGCAGCTTCAAACGGTGCGGTCGCTAGGAATTCAGAAACAACGGAGATTTTGCGGAAATACCTTAGTTTAGAGGAACCTACGTTAGTAACGGCTACGCTCAATGAGTTAGTAGCAGTGCTCAGGGCTAGATATCATTCGGCATCGAAAGTAAGTCCGGAAAGAATTCGGGATGTTAAGAAGTTGCAGTTATCTCTCGCAAAAACCGCGGATAGGGCGTTAGTTGAAAAAATTTGTCAAGATGAAATCATGATAGACATTTTACGCGAATTTATGCATCACAATATTAGTGTTATTGAAATTATGGAAGCAATCTCGAGCGTAGATAAACATTTGATTACCGAAAAACTTCCGGCTCTAATCAAATCCGATCAAGAATTAACGGAAGTCGGCGAAGCTACGCAGTATAAAACGGTAATAAACACAACAGACAGGGATAATACACAAAATAAAGTGAATTTTGATGCAAACTTATTAAATTCGGCAAATTATACTCTACACGTAGCAGGGGGAAGGGGGTATAGTACGTCTTTAGTTACTAATGTTAGAACAACACTGCCAACGACAATGAATTCTTTTCGCCCAAATGTCACTTTAACTCCGTTAAAAAATTTGTCGATTAAAGATGCACTAGACTGCATACCAAAATTTGACGGTAGTAGTATTGCACTTAGTACCTTTTTATTCGGCTTAAGAGAAGCCATTAGCATGATTCCGGCAGCAAACGAAGTCGACCTGGTAAAATTAATTAGGCGACGGCTAACGGGTGAAGCAGCAAAGTCAATGGAGGAAATAGTTTTTTTAATATGACGGATCTAATTAAATATTATGAGGCAAATTTCGGATCGTATAAAACACATCACACTTTGATGGGGGAATTAGCCGCGGCCAGACGAAGAGAAAATGAAAACATTATAACGTTTGCAAACAGAGTTAGGCGTATCGCAATAGAATTAAAAGAGGCCGCAAAAAGAGAAAAAAGGGATAATACGGGTTTTACACAGCACGTGGAAGCTGACAAATTAAAATTTTTTGTACGCGGTATGGATTGGGAAATTAAGGTGGCTCATGCGTTTGGTGCCGTATCAAGTCGGGGCCCCGCAAGGGGCTTCTTTATTATTGCCAAATTAAGTTAACGTATTTTACGTAAATTTATTGTAAATAACTTCTAAATGTTCAAACAAAAAAAAGATTTTATAAATAAGTAAAAACTTTGCTAATTTGTCGCTACATTTATATGATTGGTCGCAGTGCGCATGCGCAGTAGCACATTTGTAACGTTTATTGTTAATATCTTTTTTGTTTGATCGTTAACCTATAATTCTGATGATATCATTAGATTCTTCACAAAAAAATCTTTAATTTCATATATTGTACATTAAAAACTGCTTTTTTACAAGTTACTACGAAGCAATAAACTGTTCATTCCCATAAGGTTATGTGTTAAACGTACCTATTTATAAACTCTGTTTTTTCGATAATTTGGACGTTTACCTACAATTTTCTTAGTACATATCGAAAGTTTAATGTCTAAAGAACATATTTGTTAAGTTTAAGATGTATCTGCTTTTTTATAAGAAATCGCATGAGCCACCTTAAGAGGCATGGGAGCGGCCGCAACCTTTCAGGAAACCGTAGAACAAGCGATAGAAATAGAGCGTGAGGTTACCGATTTAGAGAAAACCGAACTAACGCGTAAAAGTAAATTAAATCAAGAAAATAACAAATTAAAAGCAGAATCGGCTGAAGTTAAAATTGTTCAAAATAAACCAGCAGAAATTTGTCAATATTGTGACAAAAGAAATCATATCGCGAAAAACTGTTGGACGTTAAAATCATTATTACCCTCGGGTACACAGCAATCGGCGACACAGCCGACTACATGGGCGCGGCCCGTAGTTACGCAAGTGCACGTCTCGGCGCCAGCCGCCAACCCATTGGCTAGCGCGCGGCCGGCCACGCCCCAAGTTTCACAAAATCAATATAGACCGCGATCGCACAGTCCCGCAGGGGCACAATCGAATCAAATCAATAATTTTGTTAAACTTTGCAATAATTGTAAAAAAGAGGGACACTGGAAGAATGAATGCCAGGTATTGGAAAGAAAAAATAGAGAAACATTACAACGTGAAGCGGGAAACGCGAACAGCCCCGCGGCACAGGGCGCGACCTGGGGGCAATCAGAAAGCGCGCGCCCACACCAATCAAACACAAATCAGAATTAAAATTTGCGCGAAAGTCCATCTTGTTGAGTATAAATAGTAAGTCACCTGTAATAGAAATGCCATTTGAAAATTATCAGGTATCGCTCAAATTAATGTTAGATACGGGAGCAGGCCCGTCTTTGCTTAAAATTAGTAAAAAACCTAGTAAAGCCATTGTTTATGAAAACGAAATTCTTAAACTTAAGGGTATTACTAAGGAATCGATTAACTCGCGCGGGAAAATACCCTTGATTTTCCGCGATTTGACATTGTATTTCCATTTGGTTCCTGACGATTTTTCTATTGAAGAGGACGGGTTAATCGGCAGTGAAATGTTAAGAAAATACGGGGCAAAAATTAATTATGAAGAAAATTTTTTGGAAATCGCTTCTCACGTAATCAGTTTACGGTGCACGAGTAGTGTAGATATCGCGCGGCCAATAAACAAAAAGAGTGTAAGTTTGGCACGAGCCGAACGACATAAGGAAGTAACGCAGGGTACAATGTGGGGGGATGACCGCAATTCCGGACGCGGACACGCGAAAAATCCCGTTGCAACTGCTCGGTGGGACAAATCCAGTGTTGTTTTAGATGAGTGTAGCACTCGGAACGTTTATAGCGATTTACCTGCTTCGCATGAGAAAGTTATTTTAGATATTTGTTTTTCTTCTCTTAAAAGTATTGCCCCATTTGAAATTTGTACCGAGCACGTCTTGGAAAAAAATTTATTTAAAAAATAAAATTGATGAAAACAAAAATTTGAATTTAAAATTTGAAAAAACTAGTGATTCGGAAAATAAAATTGGTAAAAACAAAAATTTGAATTTGAACCTTGAAAAAGCTAGCAATTTGAAAAATAAAATTTGTAAAAACAAAAATTTGAATTTGAAATTTGAAAAAACTAGAGAATTGAAAAATGAAATTTGTGAAAATAAAAACTTAAACTTGAAAATTGATCAAAATAAAGATTTGGAAGTTAAGCATTGTAAAATTAGAAATCGATTAGTTACAATAGCTAAAAAGCAAAATTTGAGAACTATGCTTGGTAAAAATAAAAGTTTGAAAGGAAAAGTGGACAGAATTATATTTGGAAATAATTTACTTAGTGAGGAAACGTTAAATGATAGCGTACCTCAGCAGAATTTGAATTTGTTAAATAAAAATTGGGAAAATAGAGTTAGTGAAGATCTTCTTGTAAAAAATTTGACTAAGTTAGAAAGTAAAGTTAATAAATGTGTTTTGGTAGAAAATAAGAAAAATTTCGAAATTTTAACTTGTAAAAATAGTATGGGTGTCAGTGCATTGAATAGAAATAAAAGAAAAGTAAATTTTGTGAGTAATAAAATAAGGGCTTTTACGTGTATTAAGTACAAGCATGAAACTTATAAAAGGACTAAGATTAAAAGGAATAGTTTTAGCAAAATTAGTAATTTACTAAGTCGCCGAAAGTTGTCATTGAGCAACAATATAGAGAAGGGCGGATGTAATAAATTGACCAGGGCGTTGTCGTATGCTTTAGTCCGATAGGATTTTCAGCTGGCACACCTTATTGAGGGGCTGCAAGTCAAGCTTGGAAAGCTTGCCTACTTGCAAAATTCGAGATGCGCCTCGTTATTACGCTTATACGCTAACAATTTGTCTGTTATTTGTTGCACCGCCATACCTATTTTTAAGAAAATGAGAGAGTATCGCGTGACGGACGACGAGGTGACCCCTGACATGTTAGGTGCTTTACGACAATTGCTGCATGAAATTAAAAGAAATATAAATGGAGTAGTCTGGTCAGTATGGAAGCATAGGCCGCACCCTCCGCACTTAAGTAGCCAAACTAGGGTAGATAGGCGGAGCCATAAAATAGGGCAGCCATGCGCCCATCAAATTATGTGCATGTCGGACACGGTTTTCCTTTTAGGAAATAAGAGGTTGACTAAGTTGAAAGAGCTTTTACGACTTAAGCATTTGTCACCTAATCAATTATCCGAGATTGAGTCACTCCTTGTGAAATATTCAGATCGATTCTATTTAACGGGAGATATTATGCCCACGACTAATGTAATTGAACATGAAATACCTACAACAACGAATATTCCAATTAGAATTAAACAATTTAGACATCCACCTATTTTAAAAGAAGAGATCATAGGCAGGTAAAAGAAATGTTGGAGAAAGGCATCGTCGAGCCTTCGACAAGCGCCTACTCGGCGCCGGTGTTCTGCGTTGACAAAAAACCGGGACCCGACGGCAAGAAAAAATTTCGGGTAGTAGTAGACTTTAGAAAGTTAAACGCCATTATACCCGATTACAATCATCCGGTTCCGAATATAGCGGATATTTTGGATCAACTCGGTGATGCCAAATTTTTCTCAGTTTTCGATTTATACGCGGGTTATCATAAAATTAAAATTAAAGCTGAGGACAGAGAAAAAACAGCTTTTTCTTATGAGCTCGGTTTATTTCATTTTGTTAGATCACCTTTTGGATTAAAAACAAGCGCGCCAGTATTCTTGTCACTTGTCCTTAAAGTAATTGCGGGTATGAAAAACGTGGTTCATTTTTTTGATGACATTTGCGTGTACTCTAAAACTTTTAACGAGCACATAGAAACAATTGAGAAATTATTTGAAAAACTGCGCCATGCTAATTTAGTTTTGCAACCGGAAAAATGTGAGTTTCTTAAATCGGAAATTAATTATTTGGGACATATAATTAGCAGCGACGGTTTAAACCCGGACCCGGAAAAACTAAAAGCAGTTAAAGAATTTCCAGTGCCTAGAAATCAGAAAAATATTAAACAACTTTTAGGGCTAGCTGGCTATTATAGGCAATTTATTAATGGCTTTGAACGAATAGCCAAGCCTTTAACAGACCTTCTTAGAAAAGAACAACTTTTTGTTTGGGATGAGAGGGCGCAAACGACATTTGAGACTCTGCGTGATAAGTTATGTAAACCACCGGTTTTAGCGCATCCGCATTTCGAAGAAAAGTTTTTAGTAACTACCGATGCTAGCGGGTATGCGATCGGAGCAGTTTTATCGCAAGGAGAAATTGGAAAAGATCGTCCCATAGCCTTTGTATGGCGCGCGATGAACCAAGCAGAAAGGAATTATTGTACGTTTTCAAAAGAAACATTAGCAATCGTGTACGCTATTACGCAATTCAGACCTTACTTATACGGAAATAAATTCACTTTAATTACCGATCACAGGCCACTAGTTTGGTTAAATAATCATAATGATCCAGGATCTAAAGTCACGCGTTAGCGTTTAAAATTATTAGAGTATCAATTCGACGTATTCTATAAGAAAGGTGAATTAAATCTGAACGCGGGCGCACTTTCGCGCAACCCGATTTCGGAAAAAGTATGCGTAGCTACATAACTCAGCAAAGGGGGAGAGGGGCGCCATCCTGTCGCTGGCGAACAGGCAGTAGAGCCGACCCAAGAGCGGCAAAGCCAGCAGGGGGACGGCGCGGCTACCTTGCATGCAATGGCTACGCATAAGCGTGCGGGCCGCCAAGCCAGTGAAAAGTATAAGCAAGCCATTAAAGCTCTCGCGCCGCGTAAAAGAAATGTAGCCCCCACGGTCCAAGAGGTTCAGGAATGCGCGTCCCTTGTCGAAGATAAAGAGGCGTCTGTGCCCCTTGTACCACAAACTGCGGATAGCAATAAAAAAGAAACGCTACACAGACCAATCTCACGATCTGTCTCAGCGTTCGCGCCCGTGGAAAGTGAGCAAACGGTTATGTCAGGAGAGGTCGCGTGCGGGGAAGCATCCGGGCGCGACAACATCTCGGCGTTTAAAGATCCCTTTCCCAACATGACTTTCGGGGACGAGGAGGCGGTCAACGAAAAAAGTAACGCGCCGAAAACGATCAGTCCTCAAGACAATATAATCTCTTGTAGAGAGAAACTGTTTATGAGAAAAGATAGTTACCTTTATTTTGTAAGCACTGACGGAGACCACTTGATGAGGGATCTAGGCAATTAAAGGATTTAGGGAAGCTTCCGCGTTTCGAGAGTTTAGTAACGGGAGAGCCTAAAACCATAAAGGCCAATAAAAAAATGCATTTGATATTACCGCTTAGGGGCAAAAGTAAAAATAGCTTATGGGATACCTTAGAAATTTTTACACAGTTATTTAGGAAGGTAGCCAAATTGTTAGACATTAACCAAATTATTTCTTTTAGTATGGCTAGGAGCAGTAATATCGAAAATGTTGAGTTTAAAGATACTTTGGCCTGTTTAAGACGTGAATTAGGTAATAATAGCGTTAAAATAATTATTTGCCGTGGACTCATGCAGCACCCGGAGCCGAATAAAAGAGCGGATATAATTCACGAAGCTCATTGTTCGGCGACGGGTGGACACAAGGGAGTAACGAAAACTTTGAATAGAATAAAATATAAATATCAGTGGGAACATTTAAAGGAGGACATACAAGCCTTCATTCAAAAATGCGTTGCTTTCCAGCTTAAAAAATTAGTTCGGGTCAAAACAAAACAGAAAATGATTATAACGGACCACCCTTGTATTCCATTTTTTACGGTTAGTTTGGACATTGTAGGATCGTTACCGAGAACTAAAGACGAATCCGAGAACATTTTAACTATGCCGGATCAATTTAAAAAATTCTCGGTGGGAGTCCCTTTAAAAGACCAAACTGCTATTACTGTAGCAGACGCCTTTATTAAACGCTTTATCTGTACTTTCGGCGCACCACAAGCTATGCTTACTGATCAAGGCACCAATTATCTTAGTAAATTAGTTAAGCGCGTTGCAAAACGATTTAAAATTAAGCAAGTAAAAACTACCGCTTTTCACCCTCAATCTAACGGCTCTTTAGAGCGCTCGCACTCGCCACTTAGTGAATTTTTGAAAATGTTTGCCACTAAAAATTTAGATTGGGATGAGTGGGTTGAGTTAGCAATGTTTAATTTCAACACGGGTAAACATGAAGGAACCCAACACACTCCGTTCGTGTTAGTTTTCGGGCGCCTGGCGAGAGTGCCCTCGAGCGACCCCTTAGAGCCGGAAGATTTATTGCCTACTTATGCAGGGTACATGACAATTTTAGTCGAAAGGTTGAGTTTTCTCCAAAGAACCGCACAAGAAAAACTAGTTTCAGCTAAACAAAGAGCTAAGAAATATTACGATAAAAAATAAAATCCTAAGGATTTCAAAATCGTCGATTTTGTATGGTTGCAGAGTGGGCCAAAACCGCATAAATTTGAAAATCAATATTCGGGTCCTTTTCTAATAATTGAAATTTGGGAAAATGGCAATGTAAAAATTCAAATTAAGGAAAATAAGACCAAAGTCGTGCATAGTAATCGCTTACGCTTGTCGCATGTTAAACCACCCGCAGATTCCGAAAGCTTGGAAGAGTAAAAAGAAAGCTTAAATTAATTTGGAAAGCTAATACTTTTATTCATGTTTACAGACGAGGACCTTCATGTTTATCTTTGCAACAACTTTGAAATTGAAACCAGTTTTCGGACTAATAAAGATAACATATTACTTTCATGTTTGCAGATAAAGATTCTTCAAAATTATTCACACAATGGGTTTTTAATTCTTAGCAGTTTTAACTTAGTTCTTTTAAAATTTTTTAGAACAAATGGTAATTTAAAGCGAGCAGCAGTGGACGTCAAACTATTAATCGAAGTCACCAGATTTCTGCTGACCTTTCTGGCTTCCGCGCAAGGGATGGGCTACTTTACTATTATGCAATCGACACCAATCCAGGACTGGCATTTGAAAATGCGAATTTGTACCAGTATGTAATTTAAACCAGCGAAATTGGATGAAGAAAAATTACTTTACAAGACGCGTATCAGCAATTAAATGAATCCGATAACACGATAACATACGTAATAAAAATCTTAGATATATGTAGATTTGCATAGTTTAGGCGCACTAACTATATAAAATAGTTTGAAAGGTTGGATAATAAAATAAAAGAATTTCCGATTGGAAAATACAAAAACAGAAGTCAATCTTGACTTTAGCTTGAAAAATTTATACGCGTTAATGGATATTGTATTCAAAACTAAACAGCTCGTATCGAACTTATGCGATTTACTGGATCGCTAAAAGGTGCTGTTCGTTTACATCGGCGGAATTAAATAAATCTTTGCTATGCATAAGAGATACGAAAAGTTTAGCTTTGCACTTTTTTCTATCAAAAGTTCGATCTATTTTATTCGATTGGGTTGTGAAAGTAAATATAGTGTAAGTAGTGAATTATGTATTGAACTGGTTGTACCTTTTACAAATAGGGACACTTCTTTTTTGTACGCAATGCAATCTTTTCTAGTTTTTCAGACTAAATCCGGATAACAAAACACTAATCGAGTTTATTGTACAACTGCAGGTGGACTATACTTATGATAGTGGCTGATATAGGCAACTGTTATTTATGCTTAAATCAATGAAATAATATGTAATGAAAGAAATGCTTTTTTTGTGAAAATCAGTGTTATGTTAAAAATCTTATGTCTTGTGAGAAAATGCTCTTATAAAAAACTAATTATGATAATTTACCATATAGGTAACATATAGTTTTCACAAAGGAAAGAGTGTTATTTTCAAAAGAATGGGATATGCTATTTCAACTCTAAGCAAAGTTAGGTTAGAAGTTGCTTATTCCGGAAAGTTTATAAAATTCCGATTTCGGACTGTCAAATAATTGAATTTCCAAAGAATGGTAGAATGCGAATTGACGAACGTGAATGATTCGACGGTGTCTATAATGACTGGGACATTGGGGTACTTACCTAATGTTAAATGAAACTTGCACAAAGAATTATCTATTAAACAAAACTTCGAAAATTAGCATAGTGTACACGTGATTGACATTCGAAATGAGATTTCAACAAAAGATTTGTTATACACAGTACTTTCTGTATTTCTTACTCTGATTATTGTTTGCTTTGTAGAAATATTTGCCTTTTTAGTCTTTCGCTTACTTGAAAATAAAGATTAAAATAAAGGTTTAGATAAGGTAATATCGATGTTAATGAGTTCAAAATGATGTAGTTTTTATTTGTGCAACGTTTCGGTACCTAAGAAATCAGGTAACAATTATATTTATTTCAGGCTGATCTCTGTGCAAAGGTTTTATATATTTCACATTATTGGCTCTATTTTTGCAGAACGAAGAATGTGTGTAGTATTTTGTATATAACGGTGTTAATTATTTAACAGAAATCTTTAGGTAAGCTCGACGTGCAGTTCGGATATTGTATGTTATACTTTTTGTTTATTCGTGACTTTGTATCTATTTTGTATGAATAAATTTCAGTGCTTGATAAGGGTAGCGAATCAGCTACCGAAACGTTGCACAAATAAAAACTACATCATTTTGAACTCATTAACATCGATATTACCTTATCTAAATATTTGGAAAATGAGTGATCAACGAAAAAAAAAAAAAAAAAAAAAAATTGAAATAAAGGTTTGGATCGCGATTCTGTATAGGAGTACTGCATTATTCAACCTTGCGTTGCAATTTTTGTAGGAGTATCGTATTACTCAGAATTAAGCGAAGCGAGCACATCTATAACGCCAGTATAGCTGGGTGAAGAAAATAAAGATGGTATTGTTATATCGTATAAAAATTATGAATTCTAGTATAAAAATTATGAATTTTAGTATAAAAATTATCAATAGTGAATTTGTAAAATTGGGTAGAGAAAAGTTGTCAATAAAGAAAAGCCGATTAGGGTACCATACTTTCCTTCCAATTTTCCCCTTTTTTTAATAATATTCCTATCCCATCCAAATTGAAACCAAGCGGTCCAGGGAGTATTCATTCACCAGCTATGGTGCCAGCCACAGCGTCCCCATTGCAACCTTACGACACTACACTTTGCCCGCCAATACTTAGTAATCGCCGACACAGCGCAGCTCGTACGACTCTACGCCGCCGCTCAGCTATGGCGGAGTCTCATCGTGAACTTCAAGCAATGTAACGACCTTGGACGTCAACGACCAAAGGGGACACGCATAGCCTTACGGATTCACTTTATCTGATGAACTGCCGTCGTTATAAGGTATATGGAGGTGATACAAATCTAGTAGAGCAATGTAGAAGCACTTCAAAGGCAAACATTGAACTCGACGGGCGGGAGCAGAAGGGAATACCAGAGGCAACCATCTGCAGTTCCTAAGCGGCTTCGAATTATTGTTCTGTGGTGCGCTGTGGCACGACTCATGTTATGTGCTACAGTGAAGGAGAACCAGGGCTCAGCGATGAACAGGAGGCAACTGCATCTGCTCATAGTAAGGCAAGTGTTAATTTGTTCAAGGGAGGAAATGCCTGGAAGCTACTGTACAATACCGGTCCATCGGCATAGCAAGAGAGAGAATCTGCATTGACTAAACGAGCTTAATAATCATGGATACGCTTTCAAATTTGACGAGGACGAGGAAGTTGCGGAGTGGAAAACGACGACTATAACATACTTCGCCCGCTACTAGGCAGGCTAAGGCAGAGCGAACAGAAAGAGGTTACATCTTGCACCTGAAGTTTGGAAAGGAAGGCTTGGAAGACAATCAGACATACGGCGTATGTTAAAATTACGATACTTGGGCGGAAGTACCAGCAAGCGCCGCCCCGAACCGCACGTCTTTAGGGGGGACGTGTCACGTCGAGCACGACTGACCGCATCTCTCGCTACCCATCCTTACCACCCTATAACCTGTTTTCCTTCATGTTACCATCAATCCTACTTTCCTGTCAGTAACGCCACCTACTAGCAATAAGGTGACCTACGAGAGACAATCACTCTTGCGGTAACATGACCTTCCACCAACGAATCCTACCTTACCTTTAGCACTACCTCCTATCGATACAACCTTTGTCCTTGGCACGCGCCACTTTTAAATCAGAGTAACCTTATTCCCCACCCGAACCTTTCTCACCCCATGCAAAGATGAGATTTCCTACACTCCCCTATCTTTGTATCTGCCCTAGATAGAAGCGCGGGTATAAAAGCCGCATCGCGCTTCCACTCAAGGCAGAAGCTTCTGTTCATTTTGTTTCGTAGGGCGAAGCCCTTGTCAGTCGCTTATTTAAATTGTAACTTGGACTTAGAATAATTTCGACTAATTTATCGTATTCGGACTTAGAATATTTTCGAGCCGAATTTACTTAAAATATTTTCCGTGTGAAATTAACTTAGAATAATTATCAAGCTTCTCTGATTGTAGTCTCGCGAATAATTATTGATATTATATCTCCACTACAATCACTGTGTAACAGTGTAACGTAACTTAATGCAATTAATAAACAACACATAATTGCATTTTTGGAGTGTTACTTTATTTCTACGATCCTATCCTTCTGTCATTTGAATCGCCCGCTGCGCTTCGGCCCTGAGACTGCCGAGGGCTAACTCAGAGAACGAGCCAACCGCAACCCCCTCAAAGAAAGTAACTCTGTAGATCGCTATCCTTTATCTTTTTTCTGTCTCTCTAATTGTTCACTGACGCTGACGTTTGCCGCTTTATGAATTTCGCGCGTTAGCATTGCTTATTTTGGTAGTCCGATTAGCTATTTTCATGCGTTCCTACTCCCGTGGTTATTACGTGTAGGCGTAAACCGAAACTGGAACATTTATCGCACTTACTTTACCGTTTTCGCGACATTGTAACACGGACGTTACAGTCGTTACCAGCCAGAAGTATATCGTCTACATCCAAAATTAGCAGAACTAATTTTCCTTCTTTTCTCCATGTGAACAGGCATGGTTCGTTGATGCCTTTTTCAAGTCCTAACTTCAGCGCTTCTTCTAAGAACCTTACATTCCATCTTTTTGGACTTATCCTCAAGCCATACAGAGATATCTGTAGTAAACATACTTTAGTTTTTCTGATTTCTGGATCGCATTCTAAGCCATCGGGGATTTCCATGTAAATTTCTTCTTCTAGTACCCCGTTCAGAAAGGCTGTTTTTACATCCAATTGATGTACTTCTAATTCATATTTATTAATAATCGCGAGCGTTGCTCTGCTTACTGCCAATCTCGAAACTGGGGCATAAGTTTCTTTTATCTCGTATTCATTACTATCTTTAAGTCCTCTAATTACGAGTCTGCCTTTATACACTGTTTCTCCATGTTCTCCATTTTTCTTTTTAAATACCCACTTAGAGTCTATGGTGTGTATCTTTTTTCGATCTTTATTTCTGCTTGGTCTATCAACGATTTTCAATACATTATTTTCTAGCATAGAGTTCAATTCTTCGTTGATAGCTTCTAACCCTTTCATTTTGTCTGTGGCCTCGATAGCCTCACAAAATGAAGTGGGATCTTTTGATGCTAATAATACATGTCCTAATTGGTCAGCTAAATTATTTTGGTTGCACCTTGTTTCAGAGTCTTCACTGGTTATTGTGAGATCTGTGTCTTCTAGTAATTTTTCTTTTCGTATTCTTCTAGTTGCCATGTATTTTTCTCTATTTTCAAGAGTTTTAGTATTTCTACTAGGTACATTTCGTTTCTTAACATCTAGATTGTCTGGATTTTTGCTTTCTGCTTTTCTTTTCTTTGGCATCAATATTGTGTGTTTTTCTATTTCTAGTTGTTTTTCCTCTGAACTATCTATTTGATTAATTTCTTCTATAGGCTCATTTTCATCTAGATTTGTTTGTGCCTTTTCTTTTTCTTTTTCCTCAGAATTTTCTGTCTCTTTCAATTTATTGCACACTTCTGAGTTATCATAGTGTGTGTTTTTATAGACTAATTTTTCGTTACATCTAACGTGTCTAGATTGGAGAAACTTTCCAGTTGGCGGATGCCACAGTACATAACCAGTCGTCGAGTATTCAACCATTATAGCTTAGATTGCTCTTTCTGAAAACTTTCTTTCATTGATTGGTATTTTAGCATAAGCTATACATCCAGATCTTCTGATTCTATCTAAATGGCATTTGGTTTTCGGAGTCAGCATTTGTATTGGCGTTTCAGAATATAACGACCTATGTGGGGTTCTGTTGTAAACATGAACCACGGCTTTTAGTGCCAATATCCACATGCTCCTCGGTAAGCCAGAAACATCAATGATCTTATCTTTGCCTATATCGTCTTGTTAAATCTTTCAGCTGTACCATTGAGTTCAGCTGTATGTAGAGGTGCTGCGTTAAGTTCTATCTTTTCTCTTTTCATAACTTCTAGAAATTTTCCTCCAGTGAACTCCGTGCCATTATCAGCTCTGATGTAACAGACTTTTTCGTTCTTTGCTAATAAATTTCTGGTGGTTATTAGGAATCTTTCTAAACATTCTCCAGCCTCATTTTTGTGTTTTACAGAATAACCTTTTGCAAATCTTGTATGATCATCTAAAAACACAATTATAAATCTGTTTCCTCCAGGAAATGAAGCTGGCTTCATTGGTCGCATTGTGGCGGTATCTATCATTTCTAAAGGCCTAGATGCTATAGTTCTATTTTCTGAGAAAGGCATTTTCTCCATCTTTGCCAGGATACACATCTCACAATCCAATATTCGCTTTTCGAATTTAATTCCTTTTAATTTTTCATCTACTTTTTGCAGTTGCTTAAGATACCCAAGAGATGCGTGGCCTCATTTTATATGCCACAGCATGCCATCGTCTAGTTTATTTACATTATCTTCTTTGGTTCTTAAATTCTGGTTTGCAATTTCTAAGGATTCTGTAATATTCATACCATCTAAATTATGAATTTTTCTATTTAATTTATTTTCACCTAAGTCAAAATCGCTAATGTTTTGGGAATTATCGACATTTTGAGATGTTTGAACGAGTTTTTCTATATTCTCCCTCCCAATCTCAGACGTGTTATTACTAATTTGTTCTGAATTCTTTTCTGTATTTTTATCTAACTCTAAGTTCAAAACATCCGTCTGAGATTGTTGTAAAAACTCGTCCAAAGTAACTAACCTAGCCATGCATGAATATTTTTCCCGTTCTAAATTCTTAATAGCAATGTTACTTTGTTTCTCGGCTTCTAGAGTTATTAACCAATTAGGCTTCTCATATTTCCCTGTTAAATATTCTACTCCTGTATCTTTATAAAAAATTTTTAACGTTTCATCGTCTAAATAAATACCTGATCCTACATCTGCAAAGAGCCTAATGGAAGTGAGATTTTCTGATATATCTTCTGCAGATATTACATTCTTTAAAATTATTTTATTATCGCTATTTATGTTCGATCTAAGAATTAAATTGCCTTTACTGTCTATTACAATATTAGCCGAGTCATTTTTATTAGCGCTTCTAATTACTTCTCCCGTGCATTGCTTAAACTCGCTTAAAATTATGCCTTTATTTACAATGTGATCGGTAGCGCCTGAGTCCGCGATAAAAGTGATTTGTGTTTGTGTGGGAGTTTTAATTTTACTAAAATTCATACTTGCAATATAAGCTCTTGCTCCTTGTGCTAGGGCATTCTGGGATCCGCCGCGTGCTACCCGATTCGTACTTCTTTTGAAAACCCTAACTCTAAAATTGCCTCTACCACCCCCTCTACCTGTAATTCCATCACCTCTGTTCGTATTGCCTCTTCCTCTAGAATTTCTATTCCCTCTGTATTGTGTAGTCTGGTTTTGTGTATTGTTATTTTTATTCTGATCGTTTTTAACGAACCTGTTCTAAGTTGCGGCTGCCCCTTTATTGGGACAGTCCGTTCCCTTATGCCTCTTTTCGCCCTGGCAAACGTAGCAAAACCATAGTCCATACTCCGCCAGGGGGCACGCGGAGGGCACATGGTCAGTTTTGTTGCATCTATGGTACCTGTTGTACCCCTCCGCGCGCCCCTCTGCCGGCCCCTGGGCTATGATCACCTTTGTTGCTTTCTTGGCGTCTTCTAAGTTTTTATTTTCTGCTTCTAACTGTAATATGAAGAATTTTATTTCTTCTAGCGTCATTTCTTTATTTTCAGCTTGTCTACGAATTAGAGAAGCTGACCTTAGTTCGGGATTGTTGCTTGAGACAGCATGATAAAAGGCTGACCTCTTTTCTTCCTCCGTCAGTGGCACGCCCGTATCGCAGCTTTCATAATCTCTTATGATAGTATCAAATCTATCACTAAATTCATTTACTTTTTCTCTATTGTTTATCTTGATGCGATACAGCTGTGCTCTGACTGAGGAAGTTGTTACGTTTGACTCTACTTTTCTAAATTCTTTAATTTTACTAATTATTTCTTTTGGATCATTTATATTTAAAATCTTTTTGTGATAATACTCATCTAAATGGTTTATAATTATATCCCTCACTAAGGATTTTCTCTTTTCTAAATCATGCATTTGTAAATTGAGCGGGTGTATTAGTGTATCATCTATAATATCAAGCAGGTCGTTCGATCTTAATTCAGATTTCAAGTAATCCATCCAGACATTTAAGGTTCCTGTCTGTGTGAGTTTATAATCTATTTTAATATTTAATTTTGCATTACTACTCTTTGCTTCTAAAGATTGGCTAAAATTTTTAAGAGTTTGATTTAATGCGCCTAATATGCCTGGCTGGATCACTGAATTGTTTGTTTCATTTTCTAAATTTGTATTAGCTTCTAAATTTGTAATGGTAGAATTATGTAAGGGGGGCATTACCTCTAGACGTCTAACCGTGTTTTTCTCGATTTCGAGGAACCTTTCGGCCAGCTTCTGCTGGGCCTCTAGCATTGTCTTCATATCCTCCATTAGTTCTTTTTTGAACGGAGGTGTTTTTCCTTATTATTATTAGCCACTCTTTTAGCTCGACTCTCGCCCTCTCCATCGGGCTCATAAAAAAATGAGGGCCTGTTACCCTGTTCGGCGGTGAGCCTGGTGGCGTGTGCGGACTGGCTTGGGCGGAGTTTGCATCTATACTGTAAACAATTTTTTTTTTTAATAAATGTTTGGTCTTTTATTACATCTATTTATTTAATTGCATGCCAATAAATAATTATTGCATGCTCGAAAAAAAACAGATCTGTATTCTATTGTTGCTAAGTTAATTGTTTACATTCTATTTCTATTGTTTATTTTACAATGAATTTCTATATTGTTACAAATTTTATTCATGTAAATATGTATATATATATTAAAGACAATTACTTTGTCCGTCGCCAGCCTCAGTACTTCTTTCAGGAGTTCTCTCTCTGCTCGACATCCTCTTTTTTTGAGGTTGGCGTCTAACTTCTAAATTCTGTAAAAGCCAAATATTTATTCTACGTAAATTATTTAATTTTATAAAAATAATATTGCTTATCGCCAAGCTAGACCGCACAGCAAGTCTAGTTAGTTCCAAGCTAGTCTCTAATCCCGTACGCAACAAGCCCGCGCTCGTGCTCCCTCCGAACGTGACGTCACGCACAGCAATGGCGTCAAAAATATCGGAGAGCCGGCCGTACACTCACACAAGTCTCGACGCGCACTAAGGATTAGAAACTAACATGAGGTCAAGAATCCTCTCCACCGCAGTATCATCTCTGCCTCATGTTATCATTCCAGTGTTTATTTACTTTGCCGGTCTAAAGCTTCTATTCTACTTACGTGTATATACGTATACTTGCGATCGAGAGAGAGAATTGAGTTTCGTCTATAGTCTTTAATGTAACTCCCTTATGCTTGCTTATGGGTACCGCGAAAGCACTTAATCACACATGCAACCCTCTATGTGTTTTCCAAGCGCGAATTACTAAAAGCTATCTCTCGTAATATCACGATTTTAACCATCTAACTTCTATTCGGATTCTGAAACGATGCATTTCTGGGAATTGTCGCACGTTTTTACGTCACGTAACACGTGTGACGTGGATTTCCACGCACAATATGCTCTATAGCTATATGTATAAGCCGGCTGCCTCCCCGACACCTTGCCCGAAAATGCATTCACTGCATCGGGCCAATGTAGAAATGTTTTATGTGTTGAGGAGAGGAGCAGCCGACACGGCGCGACAACAACACCTGTCGCACACACGCGCACACGTGCACACACCTACCGACCTACACTGGCAGCCAGAATTCAAGGTGACCGAGTCGAACAAGGCGACGATGCAGACGACGATGATGGCAGCGGCGGTGAAGAAGAAGCAGGGTGAAGAGAAGCGAGCCTCGTGCCCGCACGCTCGACGCCAACTCGCTGGGTTTATAGAACAGCTGACCCTACGCCGGGCGCGCCCACGAGGTCTCGTCCGCAGCCATGACAGGCGAAGCGATGACAGCGAGCCGAGCAGCGAGCCCGGGCGTGAGACATACACTCATACACCATATACACTATACAACACTAACACTGACACGGAGCACGCGAGAGACCGGTACGAGAGTACACACGCGAAACCGCAGGACACGCGGTTACGGGGCAGAAATGAGCAATAACACCTGTACCACGAGACACACGCGTGCGCGAACGACCGGCGGGAGCGCGCCTGCGCATAGCGAGCGAGAGACTAGCTGCGCGATGAGAGTGCGTGAGAAAGAGCGAAAGCGGACGTGTAGGAGTGAGAGATAGATAGATAGATAGATATTAATTTATTCGCCTTCGCGGCAAAATTGAATACAGTCAAACTACTTTATCGTAGCATTACTCAAAGTGCATAAATAAACAATAATACTGTAGTAATACTTGTGTGAAAACAAAATAAAATACTCCTGATTTTACATCATACAAATATAAAATATACATATAAAGAAATAAATACAAACATAAAATATTCTTAAGCTTACGAAAACGCTGAGTAGCGAGGACCTTTATACCTATACAATAAGTATCACAGCTAGAATTACGACTTCAAAATAGAAGATACATAGAAACAAAAAAAAGATAAAAATAAAAATAAAAATATATAAAACGATTTACGCATCATATTAGCGATTTCAAGAAATACAGGATTATCACAGATAGAGACGCAATAGAAAATATAATATCATGATTGTAATCGTAATACACACACTTAACTTAAATGTTTATATACAACAAAATATCACAGCTAGGGATACGACTAGAAAATACAAATAGGAAATAACTAGGATAATTATAATAAAATCGCATCTGTAATTACAGTAAAAAAAGCCTTATCGCAGCTAGAAAGCATGTAGAAAATACAATAGAAAAATATCACATTTGTAATCACAGTAGGTAAAATCGTATCACAGCCGCTTAGTCAAAAAATACTATTAAAATGAAATGGAAATAAATTAAATTCAGAATTAAATTTTGAAAATGAGAATGAGTAAATAAATAAAATAAGGATGAAATAAACTATCGTGTCAACTATTTTAAAAGGTCCTCGTATTCGCAGCTCCTAAAACCCAGCTAAAGAGGCTAGGCATCGCAATCATATAAATATTGGCGCACCGCCCTCTTGAAAGAGCAGTAAGATGGTAAGTGGCGCAGTGAGAGGAGGAGCGAATTCCAGAAGTGAGTACCTTGAATTTGGAACGACCTAGCACCCGTTTCATAATTGACAAACCTGGGCACTAGTTCTGGTTGCACACCCCTGCTGGTTGGCCTGGGCTTGTGCTCGATAAAAAAGGCAGCCAGATAACTGGGTTCTCGCAGTCGTCTAATTTTATATAACAGAAGGGCTGCGAAATATAGTCTGCGAGAATCCGGATGGAGCCAGCCCAAACTTCTCCTGTAGGGGGTGATATGAACATCCCTTCGAACCCCGAGAATGTATCTCACGCATGCATTGCTCAATCGCTCAAGTTTAAGTTTCAGTTCATTAGTCGCATCTATTAATACTACCGAACAGTAATCTAAGTGGGGTTGGACTAAAGCATCAACTAATCTTTTGCGAAGTGTCTCGGTAGTACACGCCCTGATAAACCGCAGACTGTATAGGGCCTTATTAACTTTTTTTTCAACTTGGTTGACATGCGGTTTCCACGTTAACTTACTATCAAGTGTGACACCGAGACTCACAACCTCGCTACTGAATGGGATGTGCACCCCAGTTCCCACACCAATTCCTGGCAGGTCCATCGAGTAGATGGAATTTATGTTCGCTCTAGAACCAAAAATTATCGCCTTAGTCTTGCCCGCATTGAGATGTAGACCGGAATTCTCCGCCCACGCAGACACCATTTGTGCCGCATCAGACAGTCGAGACAAGCCCTCTAGAATTTTATCTTTGGTGGTATGTAAGTAAATTTGAAGGTCATCTGCGTAGAAAATGTGTTGTATCGTTCGCCCATCAAGTATCTCGCTCAGATCGTTAACGTAAAGGCAAAATAGCAGGGGTCCCAGAACGGAGCCCTGTGGAACACCCTGGTTAGTTTCTATCCACTCAGAATTTCTATTTTTACTTGTGCAAACCATCTGGGTACGACCTTGCAAGTATGATTTGGTCCACAGAAGAGCCGATCTGGAAAACCCTAGCTGATGCAACTTCCGTAGAAGTTTCGATTGAGATATTGTGTCGAATGCCTTGCTAAAGTCGAAAAGCAGCAACAGCGTCACCTTCTTTTCGTCGATGGCCATGCGTACGTCGTTCGTTAGCTTGAGCAATGCCGTCTGGGTACTGTTATGCCTGCGGAATCCGGCCTGAAGGGGATCAAGTAACTCATTTTTATTCAAATACTCTGTGATTTGGTTATGGGCTATCTTCTCAAGAACTTTAGATAGGAAGCAGAGCAACGCTATGGGACGAAAGTTCGAAACAGCTGATGGTGCGATATTCTTTCTAAGTGCGATTATTTGCGCCTGCTTCCATCCTCTTGGAAAGATTCCCTGAGCGAAAGATGCGTTGAATATTTTTATGAGAAAGTTACCAATCATTGGTAATACCTCCACAATCACACTCCGCGGGACTCCATCCACTCTCCTTGCTTGTGATGCAAAATGCGAAATCGCCAATACAACTTCGCTTAGATCCACTGGATGAAAAGAGAAGCCATCCTCACTAGCAGGCAATATAAATTGCATTGCATCCTCGATATTTTCCGAGGGGGACAGGCAGACCTCGGCAAAGTGTGAGTTTAATTGTGACGGCGTAAAACCATGAAAGTCCTCCTCTCTCCGCTTAGGCAAGAGGTCGAGGTTGCGCATTTCCTTCCAAACATCTTTGTTAGCATCAAGAGAATCGGTTAGCTGTTTATATAGGTAGGAATTTCGCTCTTGTGAGATGCGCACCTCAAACTCGTTGCTGAGCCGAAGAAACTCGCTAAGCAACGCCGAGCGCCCCGTACGTTTGTAGCGTTTATGGGCCGCATTTCGTCTATCAACAAGCTGCCTCAACTCGGGACCAAACCAAAGAGCATATTTCTTGTTTACATTTATAACTTTCAAAGGTGCTAATTTATCGATGGCAAAGTTTTGATTTTTATTCAAATTTCTAATGCTCCCTCGAGATCAGATTCAATAGAATTCATGCCTGCTCAGTCGCAGTTTGCCAGTAATTCATTTAGCGTACCAGCACAAATGTTCTTAAAATTTCTGTAGGAGAATGATTCTCTTACATGTGTTGGTACAAAATGCTTGATGGTCACATCAAACATCTATAATAGCCAGTACTTCGTCATTTTCGTCCGTCAGTATTACGTCAATGCAAGTGTGAGATACTGGGGTTTTATGGTGGGTTGGACCATGTTGTACAATCTGCAAGGATAATTCCTTAGCAAGACTCCTAACGGTGTACGCATCGGCGTCAGTCATTGACTACAGATCAGCATTCATATCCCCCATGATGAATTTGTGGCTATATTCGCAGACAAGATCACGTAGGACGTCAAAAAGGTCAGTATCCTTTTGCATTGCAATATGTGGAGGTCTGTAGATGATACCGACCAAGATAGGTGCAGAGTCGCCCAGTTGTGCTTCGCAAAATAAGTACTCAGGAATTAGGGGTCTACCCGTTCCCAGAGAGTTTGAACAGGCCAGTATTTTTACATTGTAATCTTTGCGCACGTATAGGGCGACCCCACCACCATTTACGTTCCGATCCTGCCTAAATACTGAATAGCCATCAATCTGTATGAGAGTGTTGCCGACAACTGGACCCAGCCAAGACTCTGCTATACCAAAGAAATGATTAAAGGGATCTTCAACCAGAAATGCACGTAGGTTGTTCAATCTCGGTCGTAAGGAATTTATGTTCAGAAATCCCGCCTTAAGGAAGCCGCCACCCCCGATCGCCGCAGCAGGTATCAGGCCTAGTCAGGGATTTTGCGGCTACTTAGCAGGCTGTGCTGCACCCTGCCTTCCGCTGGTGATCTCATTGTTGACCAGACCCTTAGAAACTTTTGGATTCGAGAGATGTTGTGTTGAGGCAGGATGGCAGGCCGTGTATATGGCCTGCAAGTCTGCAGCCGTAGCAAACGGGTGCACACGCTCACCCCCCTTATGCCTAGCCAAGAATGGGCCGCCCGAATGCCAAACATATCTGAAGCCCAGCTTCTGGGCAATCAATCACAGGCTTTTAAATGCCTGAAATTTTGAGTGTGGTAACATTTCGTTTATAAAAATTTTATGATTTGGCAAACAAGCGGCCGAAGCAGCGCCAAGCAGTTCAGCGTCAAGGTCATTAGTTTTTACGTAGTTATTAGTGAGCGCGCGCCTGGCCCGCATGATATCCGTGACCAATCCGGAATTCCTGACTTTGATTACACAGGCGGATGGTGCGCATGGTCTCGACTCCAAGCCCCCCTCTGTCTTTTCACCACTCATCTCAGCCGGATCCTGGGCCTCCAGAACACGTGCCTCCAGGATGTTGTTTTTATCAAAAAGCGGGAGGATGGTCCTGAGCACTGCGAAGCCAATATCACGCAACTCATCAGCTGTTGCTATGCAATTGTTCTTTAAAATGCCACTAATTATGACCTTACAGGGCCCCGAGCCACCAGTCCTAGTACCCGTGATAGCAGACCCCGAGAGGATGAGGCTGATATTGCCACATTGCTACCGACAGTGTGGGAGGAGCTGCTAAATCCACAAGTATCTACTATATTGTCAAATTTTCCATTTCCGTCGCTAACCGTATAAGCAGGCTGGAGATTTTCGTAGCTGCTAATCACTTTGTTTAACTTGTTCTTAATAAGTAAGTTGTCCTCGAGAAGCAGCTTACTATTAGCATTTCAATTTTCCAAGATCATATTTTGGTTTTTAAAATCACATTCGAGAGCAGAAACGCGCATAGACAGCTCCATCTGTTTCCTGAGTTTACCGTCTTTGTCTGCAGTTGTGTCTGCATTAATGGAGCTGTACAATACGGGGTTCCGACTCTCGCGAGCTTTGAGCTCCTCGAGCTGCCTCTCGAGTAACTCAAACCTATTTATAAAGAGCTTCAGCGTGCTTACAGGCATTAAAACATGAGTCGCGCCCTCAAGGTTTGTATCCCCCAACGGTGGACGTTTCGCAGCGTTGGCTATCTTCTTCTCTGCTGCCATGTCGCTGCTGGATGTTATTGGTGCCTGGGTGACAATTATTCGCCCGGCATAGTCTGGTTTTTCTACTTCGGGCGCCTGAATGCCGCTGACCGGCTAGGCCTCCCTCTCTGGCTCTCTTGGCCCCTGCGCTCCGGCTCCCTGCGGACTAGCACACTCAGTGTTGGTAGCGAGCGGCGAACATGACATGCGCACGCTGTTAAAGCGCAAGGGCAGCTTCAAAGCAGGTGTTGACGACCCGAGGTGCGCGCGTTGGTGGGGGCAATAAGCGTAGAAGTGTTAGAAATACTAGGCATGCGCCGCTGAGAAGGCGACACACGCGCGCTCACTTGTGCACTCCTGGGCTTGATAGAATATGCCGTATTTGCTGATGTTGATTGCTGCTCCTCGCGGCGGCATAAGTCACACGGGGCATCTTTTCTTTTGCCGGAGCATTTAGAGTGACACGGCCGACGACATTTCGGGCACGATCCCAGCTGCCTCGTAGAACGTTCGCCACACACCACACACCTATTATCCATGATCCAAAACAAAAACAAGCGGTCACCTCTGTTATTGTTGTCAGCCGTCTGCTGCCGGTTTCCCGCAGAATTTAAAATACACCGTTGATGATTATGAGGTACTGCAGAAATCGTCGGCTTCCTGGGTGATGCAGTGCAATGGAGAAGTGAGGTAAAGTTGATGCTGGTGTATATCGTTGACGTTGGACTCATCGACGGGCAGGATGTGATGGCCGTGATGTGCTCGTTGATGAATGTAACAGTTGTCGCCGGCTTTGGAGGAGGTTAGGGTAAGCGTCTTCTATAGAAAAGTAGCTGCTAGCTCATAGAACACCATGTAAAGCATGGGCTCCTAGGCGGAGAGCTTGAGAGCCAGTGGAGCTACTTTTCTGTAAAAAAAAAACACTCCGAGGAGTGCAATATTTTATCAGTATAGCTCGAATATTGAGGAGCAGAATTTTAGAGATGTTGACACTTACCCGTGAGGAGAGAGAGAGAGAGAGAGAGAGAGAGAGAGAGAGAGAAGTATCGGCAACAACGACACGCGCGGAGTGCACGTGGATGGCGAGAGAGAGAGGGAACGAGTAGATCAGAGAGTGTATGCGTACGCGAGAGATACTGAGCGCGATGGGAGTGAGAGAGAGAGCAAGCGAGAGAGGTGGAACGGGGACTATACCGGCGACGACGGCTCGGCGAGCCGCATGGAAGAGTATGGCGCGAGAGAGGGGAAGAGAGAGGAGTATAGCGAGAGAGAGAAAGCGAGAGATAGGGAGAGAGCACTGTATGAGCAGCGGCAGCAGTAGCTACCGGCACAATCAGAGAGGAGAGAGGCGATCCAGTGGCAGCTTATCGGTGCCATCGTCGCCCTGTGTGCGGTAAGTGACTTTTCTGGCTATCGCCGAGAGGCCCCTTCTTTCAGCCCTCGGCCCTTGCAGTGCGGGTGAAATTCGGCGGTGTGCGCGTGTATCGAGAGGAATGCGGTCTTTCTCGCAACCTGGGTCGTGTCATAAGAGGTGCTGGAGGCGAGATCAGGGTTTAGGCGCGAACGCGAAGTTAGATAGTGAGGCGGAGGAGGGGAAGCGAGGTGAACGATTTATTGTCAGGTTTCTGTTGGAGGAAATGCGGCGCGTACTTATTGTCGGGTTTCTGTTGTAAGAATTGCGGCGCGTAATCATTGTCGTGTTTACTGTGTAAAAATCGACGGAATAATTAAACTGGATGACAAATTAACCGTTGTAGTTCATTTGCGAGTGTGGTAGACAGTGTATTGTCTGTTCTTACGCATTTTCAGAAATCGCCGTGGGTTTCAGCCGCCCCAGGCTGTCATTCGTGCCTGTGCGGCCCTGAAGGAGAAGTCTCAAGAAAAAGGAGGTAGCCGGTATCCCGAGCCTGGCGCTCATTAATTATAAATTTAGTTTGGTGTAAAATTCACTTTGGCGTTGCATGGGGAATTCGCAACGTTACAAAATGGCGCTGCAACGTGGGGCCGACACGAAACGCAGTGAATGGCGACGCGATTAGAATAGACATCGTGAATCAACGAAATTCCAAAGGAATTTTCGAGGAATAAATTGAAAATTACGTTAATATAGAGGGGGGGGGGGATAAATCGATTTTGCAAATTCGGTGTTTTCAAAAACTTTGCCGAAATTGAGATTAAAATTTTTTTTAGCGTGCGTGCGGATAAAATTAGGTAGGGCAAGGGCAACTAAGCGGATTTAGAGAAATTGGAACAATATTCAAATTTCGAAAATTAAGATTTCAAATTTCTGAGATTGAGAATACAATTATATTGCGAGTCGCGTGCGTTGAAGAAGAAAATTTTGGAGCGCAGGGAATAAGTATAGTGGAGATAGCGTCAAAGCGAGTAGGGGGGACAATTGTAGAGAGGTGCGAGCCGTGAGGGGGGAGAAGAGTCTTGAGTAGAATGAGTGGGGAATCAGAGATTAGATTAGATTAGATAAATTTATTTCTGTACATTATATTGTATAAATTATAATACAAGGAGTAAAAGAGTAATATATATATATATATATATATATATATATATATATATATATATATATATATATATATATATATATATATATATATACATATATATATATAAAGGTTTACAAGTTTTAAGTTTTACGCAAGCAAAGTACATAGAGCGAAATAAAGTGGAATAGCAATATAAAGTTGATCGCTTTAATAGAATATGATAGATCGAAATATGTTAGATGAGTTAAACGTTGCAATTATATGAAAGGAGTAATGTATAAAGTCAAAATATAGTATCAGGAGAGCATAATACATAGAATATATAAATAAGATAAGATTTTACAATATATCAATAAATTTTACGCAAGCCAAAATATAGTGTTATATGAACTAAATACAAAGTAATAGAAGCAAGAACAGAGTGAGAGAAGCAGAATACAGTTAATCGCACAGGCAGAATATAATTATATTATACGGATACGAAAAGATGATGATGAAGTCGTGATTTGAAATGGAGGATTGAGGTGATATCGCGTAGGTAAGATGGCAATGAGTTCCATAGATAAGCAGAGCTGATGTGAAAGGATCTTTTTAGTGTCTCTGTATCACAGCTTGAGATGTCTAAGACTCCCGCATTACCCCTAACTGGCCGAGCAGTGAAACGGAAGTTGAAAAATACTAACAGGTAAGATGGAGTAGCAGTATTAAATATTCTGCGCAGTAGATTTGCTGCAAAATATTTTCTACGTACAGATGTAGTTAGCCAGCCCAGTTCGAATCTGTAGGGTGTGATGTGCTCACTTCTATGCACACCGTAGATGTAACGAATACCAGTATTAACAACTTTTGGAGAACAGCCATCTACTATATCAGTAACTCCACCATCTGGGAGGACAGTACTGACAGAGATCGTCCATTGCGTCTCAATGTCAGGGACTGCCTCAGCCTACGAAGCACATTAATAGCAGATCAGCCACTACTCTGGAAGGCAACTGAGAAGAGTTGGCTCCTAAAAACCACATATGACTAGTAAATAGATGACACATTACCATCAAACATTACCATAAAAAAGAAACGTCTGCAGAAATGGTTGTAGTTCACTCGCTGCACCAGCTATCTGTAACAATCAAAGGGGAAGGACTAGTGGAAACCTTCACTCGTTTCACTGCTGGAAATAGCTCCAGCCTGAGAGCCGCTGAAGACACAAGTAGCAAATTCACTGTACACATAGTCATCCGAATAAAAGCCAAACATGGAAAGTTGAGCACCTAAAACCACATATAGCTAATAAATAGATGAGCCAGACAACATTTCCACACCCAAGAAATAGTCTGTAGCAGTGCTCGTTGTTTATACTCCTCCTGCTGTCAGATACGTGCAACAAGAGAAAGTACTATCAGCTCACCCATCAGAGAGGTTAGGAACGAGAAAAGGCTTACTAATAAATCTGCTCTGGCTGTTGACACACTGCATTCCTGTCTCCGACAAATTATCACCAACCGGCGATTGGCGAACATGATGAAAGGGACGAAATTCACCAGGGCGGCATACTACAGCAGCCGCTGTCATCGCTGGGAACGCCGGGACCTAGACGACGCGATTGTTGACATCACACACGTACCATGGACACACGCACGCACGCGCCACGCCGCAGTCCGCACTACTTACTATAGGGCTAGAGCAGTAGCAGAAAGCGCGTGCGATCCATTATAACTATAGGTATGAATATGTCAATATATATCTTAGGTATATACACAGGGTGCGCTCGCGGTCAAGCGGGTCGCATGCGTTTTTCCAATGTCGTGCAGCCTATATATAGTCACGGTAGCCGTTACGGCTGCTGCAATAGTACTCATGCACGCAGCGCTATACACCAGGCTGCCGTTGCCGAATGCACGAGTGTTGAGCTTTTTTCTTCTGTTTTTCTCCTTTTCGCGGTATTAGTGTATGTGTGCATGATGTGCCGCGAGTATTTTTTCGTAATTGAGATTGTAAAGGTATATGCAGTTAGGAACACCCGCGAGCAGCTATAAGAGTCCCCACCTTTCGTTAGAACTGTATGAAATTCAACTTTAATGTTTTTTTTATTAATCGAGAGCAATGAAACAATAGTTTTCCTCATATAATTCAACAGGATTTGACTATACACAAAAATTTCAAATACATAAGTTGGGGATAACATTGAAAAAAACTTTTTTTCTATTTAACGTTTTCATAAATGAAAATAAAAAGAATTTTATAATTTCGATATAAATTATGAAAACAATGTTTTTTAATTTTAAATATACCTGCAATCATGATACTTATATTCAATATTTCTATGTACACTTTAATCATATCAATTAGTACATATTAAATTTATATACATCATAGACTATATTTAAAAATTTATCTAAATATACTTATAAGTACATGCAGAATTAAAACGCAAACCTTCTACAAAATAGAAGAAATAAATGTGTAAAAGTAAATGGACAATTTTTATTTAAACTTTACTGTAGATGTATTTATGTTTATTTTAATGATGAAAATGATAAATAAAGTATTACAGTTTTTGCAATAATGAAAGTATAAGGTTCTTCTGAGCACTGCGGTTCTGCCTATTATGTAAAAATGAAGTTTTTACATAGGGAGGGGGTGGGCGACGAGCGAAGCGAGGAGCAGGTGTGTGTGGGGGCGGGGGGGATGGCGTGCCGACGGCACGCTGGGGCGCGCAGCCCCGCTAGTTATTTTTGCCCTTAAGAGCGACTGAGCCAGTACATGTGACGACAAAGTAACAATGAGTGGTGTGACCCTCAATCCAGCATCACCATTGGTTGATTGTAATGAAGTAGTTGGAGGTTCTTCAGCATGAGTGGCGAATGAGGACTGCTTCAGCGGCTCCGAGGATCGTTTCAGGCGCATTTTCCGCACCTGTAGTTCATGAAGCCCACCGTCAAGGATCTTCAGAGCAGCGTAAACAGCACCTTTCAAGGATGTTGTATCTGGGATAGAGAGTCCAGTGATCACCAGCTCGCTGGATAGGCTTCGCTGCGTAGTGCTGAGATGTTGAAGGTCATGTTCGAGTTTTTCCAGTCGTCTGACAGTAGATTCATTAGGAGCAGTGGCAGTATTTGTTTTGCAGAGTTCATCGAACTGGCGACGGAGATTCCCTTGTTCAGTCTGTACTTGTGATATGGCCTCTTCAGCAGCAGAAAGACGAGTCGCGAGGTGGGGCAGATCATCTAGAAGTGATAGTCTTTCTTCCATGTTGGTCATTCGTGTGGAAACTTCCTCCAGTCGCGTGTTCAAAGTAGTTTGTACTTCCTTAAAACGCACATCAAGAGAAGAGCTTAAAGTGCTCAATCTTGTGTCTAGTTTGGCTAATTTTTCGAGTATCTGCTGTAGAGGGTCATTTGGTGATGGCGGCGGGTTCAAAGAAGAAATTGAAAGAGA
The DNA here is from genome assembly GCA_036365515.1 of Torymus aiolomorphi. Classification (NCBI taxonomy): domain Eukaryota; kingdom Metazoa; phylum Arthropoda; class Insecta; order Hymenoptera; family Torymidae; genus Torymus; species Torymus aiolomorphi. The sequence goes on along the minus strand of CM070873.1, from coordinate 2,871,027 downwards.
TGCTGATGTTGAAATTGCAGCAGGACTATTATTAGCATTGCTTTCATCAGCTGAATCACTCCTCCGACTGGTTGTATTTGCTGCAGCGATACAACTTCGACAGACGTTGATAAGTTTGTTGCTCTTATTACGGACTTCTTTAAGGGGGCTAGACACCTTTTTTTTCTGAAATAAAAAAGTCATATTTTAATACATAAATGTTAACTAATTATTTCGCATTTTTTACACATAAAATGGGGTATATTTACCTCACCTTAGACCTTGGTCTGGGCCCTTTATATTGTCCAGAACCATAGTCATCGATGAAACAAGTTTTTTCACTATCCGTAAGCTTTGAAATTTTCCTGTGGATGGATTGAGTCCAGATTTGAACTAAATTACTCCTGAATAGTATAATTCTCATATGAGTGTAGGGATTTTTGATCCGATGAGAAAAAAAAATTTTGTGCTGTTTTTCAAGAATTTTTTTTTAATTTTTAAATTTTTTTATATATTTTCATAATTTTTCTCATGTAAAAATTTTTTCTGACATTTAATCCTAAATTCCTACACTCATATGAGAATTATACTATTCAGGAGTAATTTAGTTCAAATCTGGAGCACATTCATCGACAGGAAAATTTCAAAGCTTACGGATAGTGAAAAAACTTGTTTCATCGATGACTATGGTTATGGGGCCTGATTCTAAACCAATAGATGAGCTGAAACAACAAAGATAGAAGATACAAAATCAGTGCGTAAGACAGAGACAAGAGATACGTTTTATCGGTTAAGAATCACCCCCCAGGACCATATAAAAGGCTTATCGGAGAAAGTTTTAAGGTAAGGTAAATATACCCACTTTTATATGTAAAAAGTATGAAATAATTAGTTTACATTTATGTATTAAAATATGACTTCTTATTTCAGGAAAAAAGGTGTCTAGCCCCCTTAAGCAGAGTACAAGATGGATGATAATGATTTTTACAGTGATCACATGTGACATATTTAGTTTTAATTATTTTACTGCAACTATAACATGTGATATCCATCTTAGAAATTATGAAGCTAGTGGAACACTAAAAAACGTAAATGAGATGAAAATGAGGTGAAAAGGCGAAAATGAGATGAAAATGAAGAGAAGAACAGCACTAGAATGTGTTAAAATGAGTTAAAAAGCCTTATTGTCTATAATACTGAGAGCAAGTAGTGCGCACGTTAACTAAGTGAGACAGGTCGGCAAAGTAGAGACCTTTTACACCCGTTTACAAGTAGTATGAAGAGAAAACGGTCAGAGATACAAAATTTAAAACGCAATTTACAAAATTTACAACGCAACAAAACAATCAGACTAGATATAAATCGAGGTTGACTAGGTCAAAATAAAAAATAAGAATAAATAAATATAAATTCTGATAATAAATTAGATGAGTAATACTGGTTGCAACTTAAAATACTTGTATGCCAGAATATTAAAAACGCAACGATTAAAATAGATAATATTACGGTATTGCGTAAAATGAACAGTACAACAACAGTATAAATTACTGATACTTTTAAGACATACTAGTATTGAAAAACTGTGACTCATTTACATGTAATACGACACTTCGGCTAACATAAAATAAAGAGACTTGATGTAAATCGAGATTGACTAGTTTAGAATAATTAAATACTGTATTTAGGCTGAAATTAATAATACTAAATGAACGCGGAGCGATATAAATAAACAAATAAATAATATAGCAATTAAACTAATTGTATGCAAAGACATTAAAAATATTAAAACAAAAGATAATGAGACTTGATGTACATCAAGATTAATTAGTTTCAAATAAATAAAATTACAAAATAGCGTAGATGAAGCAGTACAACCAAAGTTTAGAATATTAATACAGTTAGTATTGAAAGTTCCTTTAGTTTCATTTAGTTGGTGACTTTATGTACGTAATAAAACGCGTCTGTTACCATAAGATGAAAGCGTGAACATACTTCGCTTGATGTGCTTAGTGCGGCTCAACTGCTGATAAGAAGGTCTGTTCCAGTATGCGGCAGGCTGTTAAGTAACGGTAATGCTGACAGTCAGCACTACATGTAGCAGAGGCCGTTGTAAGGATGTTTGCCGTTGGCAGCCGAAAATTTCAAAACAGCAGAAGCCTTTAGAAAGCCTGCATGTGATGCGATGCACTGCATCTGCTGCAGGTGTACCGTAGCCACTGGCACTAGAGAGCTCCACATTATTCCATGGGCTCCTTGTTCTGCCACTGCTGTACTGCTCGGTGTCCAATTGCACAGCCCAGGATACAAGGGACAAAGAATACAAGATCGCAAAGATGCCCTGTTGCTAAAGAAGCAGCCGACGACCGTCGTCTGCAGTGCAGCAGACAGCGGCACCGCGATGACGACTATACGCAACACCCTGTTGCACCTCGGGGCAGCGACGCAGACAGGATGATGGAGCACAAAGCCGCCAATGATAGAGCGAGCGATGACAAGTGCGACGACCAGTACTCGATGACGGGTCGGAGATGATTTGAGGTTAGGGCGTCACTTATTCCAGGAAATCGTCCCCGACTCATAAGACTGGGGCGCAATGCCTCCAGTTTTTAGGCTGGGAGCTTGAGAGCCATCTGGGGCCCCTCTTCCTACAAGAATTTCCTCTGAGGAGTGAAAAAAGCGGTTAGAAGGCGCCAAAAAGGCAAGAACAGAAGCGGACCACGTCTACACTTAACGAGCGATCCAGTGACAGAGCCGAGAGAGAGTGCGATAGATAGCAGAATTCTGGAACGATATTAATGAAGCAATTAATTAATTAAGTAAATAATTAAACTTGCCAAAAATCTCACAAAATTAAATGGGAAATTAAAATTCAATTTAAAATTCGATTTAATAAATTCTTTGGGAAATTAAAAGTGGATTTGAGAATTATAACTAAACATAAGCAATTAAAATTTTGTTAATTAGTAAAATTGCGAAAAGGGATAAGAAAAATTTAATTCGTTTAATTCTGGTATCCAATGGGAGCTTGGAGAAATATAGAAAAGTATTGCGATGAAATTGAAATAAACGGTAGGAGCAAAATTAGAAAACTTGAAGTAGGCTTGCGCAACGAGAGAGAGACCCGGTGCGAGCGAACATTTGTGAACCGAAGTCGATTCACCTGGTGCACCACCGGAAGGAATTATCGAGCGCGCAATTACCTCTCGTGCTAATTGTATGGTCATATATATATATATATATATATATATATCATAACGATGGGAATTGGTATATTTGAACAGATATCAACGTATAGATCGATACTTTCGAAGAGATGTCGGCATTTTGAAGAGACTCCCCAAATTTCTCAATGCAAAAATCGAGACTTTTGAGGAGAAATCTATTCCCCCTTTTCCCAGAGTCGGTAACCTGAGGGTCATTATTTATTTAGTCACATTGTTCGAAGTCTGAGCGAAAGTTTCACATCACCTCAAAAGTACCAATTTACAAACATATATATATATATATATATATATTTTACATTTCTCGAAAGGGGTTTATAAAGCCCGTTTTTTAAATATGGGAGAGTCCAGCAGAAACGGGCCACCGAGCGCGCGCGGTGCCTTTTTTCGCGTAAAAGGCGCTCTGTTTAACTCGCTCATAATCGTATGCTGCGTCTTTGAAAAAAAAACCAAGGACCTATATCGATAGATTTTTTCTGCTCTTTCTAATTGCGCGATTGTTTTTATTGCGAAACGCGTTTTTCCGGACGAAAACTCGAGTTGAATATTGAAAGCCATTTTTCTGAAAGTATATCATGTTTTTTTTTCAAAATAAACTACACCATTGGAAAGTACAACCCTTAAGCTTCAAAACCCTATCTTGGAGAAGTTGGAGAATTAAGGGTTTAAAAGTAACAACATGAAAAAGACGACGCCGAGGGTCCGCGCGAGCCCCTCGCGCCCGTGCGTTCGGCACGTTTAAGTGCACGCTCTATTCAATTCGCTAATAATCGTGTACCAAGTCTCTGAAGAAAGAACTAAGGACATATATTGATAGATTTTTTCCTGCTCTTTCCAATGGTGCTATTATTTTTATTCCGAAATGCTTCCTTCTAGTTGAAAATTCCATTTGAATGTTTAAACTCTATTTTTTCAATAAAATATCAGTCTTTTCTTCAAAATGAATTATATTCTTCAAAAGTACAAGTCTTAAACTATAAAATATTATATTTTTAAGTTGAAACATGAAAAGTTCAAAAATAGTAAGATCAAAAAGACAGCGGCTGCCCGAACTTTTTACGCTATGCTCAAGGGCGGATTAATACACACGATGTGCTATTTCGCCCTTTCTTTTTTGTAAATATAAAATGTTTTGTAACTTACAATGCCAATGCGTGGACATAAATTTGTGGATCTAGTTGTAACAGTTAGTATAATATTACAATGAACTTTGTTCATTTATATAACAAAATTTGAAAAACATAATATATTAAACATAAAAATATCCATGAAAGCACTGAAAGCAGTGAAACAGAAATTTAAAATAACCTTATAGATTGTTTAATCTAGCATAACAATATTACCTTTTCCTTTAAATTCTAATTTTTTTACATTTTTTTGATTTTATAAGAATTGTCCTTTTTGCGACATCCGCTTCTTTCTTTGTTTGAGTTTTAAGTACTTTTTCTTTTTTGATCGGTGGATATAATTCAGAATCTTCTGACGCTGAAAATCTTTTAGCCGTTTCTGGATGTAACTTTTTGTGCCATCATCATTTTTTATACGTTTGTTATCTTTATAGCCTGGCATAATTCTACTATTCTCATCACTTTCATAGAAGAGCTTTGCTTGATCTAAAGTATCACTTGATATTTTTTTATTTCCTCTGTTGTCATTTAATTGGGCTGGGTTATCAAATAATTTACATTTCGATGAAAGTCGACGAGACAAGTTCGAAAATCTAGCTACTTTGCGAGTGCTCCAGTTTTTAGGAAGTAATTTCAAAAGTAATATCTTTTCCATTTTTGTCAAATTTTGGTCATTCAACAATTTTTTCAAATTAAAAATAATTCTTTAGAATCTTCTATTGAAATTTCACTCTCTTCTTCAATCTGAGCATTAGATTTTATTCGACAAGAATCGCATATTTTGTCTCTATCAGTTAAATGCGGATAACAAGCTCTAAGTTTATCGGAAACAAACCTAAGTTTCGATGAATGCTTTATTTCATCAAATGGATTACAGCAACTATTTAAAATGTTAGACATTTTATTAAGCTTTTTTTATTAAGGCAATAAGACAAAGGGGCAAAGTAATAAGGCATGTGCATAAAGCACCTGGCTAGTGGGCGACGCAGGCCTCTATTCAATCCCGCGGGGTGATGTTTTTCATTGAAGATAACGCGCTTGGTGCTTGCCATCTAGCGGGCACTTCGGGTACTAATCCCGAACAGAAGCATTTCGGAATAAAAATAATATCACCATTGAAAAGAGCAGGAAAAAATCTATCGATATATGAGGCGTTTCACGTCAGCTCTCCCGGCGCGGCGCGGCGCGCGAGCGCGAAATCATGCTGTTTTCAGCTTGTGTTTGAAGGGCTAAGATGTATCTAAAAAAAATAATCCCTAAGTGATTTCGATGTATTTTTTCCTCAGCTTTCCAATGGTGCTATTAGTTTCTCAAAATTTTTCAATTCTAAGTATTTCTTGAATAATATCTCGAAAAAATCAAAAAACCCCTATGTAGAAAAAGGCTATATCCATGTAAAATTTCCTCCTCTTTCGATCTAGCAGGTAAAAAAAAAATATTAAAAATATAGTTTTTGAGATATAACATGGTTTATGTTTTTTTGAGGTTAGAATTGAAAAATTTTGAGAAACTAATAGCACCATCGGAAAGCTGAGGAAAAAATACATCGAAATCACTTGGGGATTATTTTTTTTAGATACATCTTAGCCCTTCAAACACAAGCTGAAAACAGCATGATTTCGCGCTCGCGCGCCACGCCTGGAGAGTTGACGTGAAACGCCTCATATGTCCTTAGTTCTTTTTTCAGAGACTTGGTACACGATTATTAGCGAATTGAATAGAGCGTGCACTTAAACGTGCCGTACGCGCGGGCGCGAGGGGCTCGTGCGGACCCTCGGCGCTGTCTTTTTCATGTTGTTACTTTTAAACCCTTTATTTCTTCAACTTCTCCAAGATAGGGTTTTGCAGCTTAAGAGTTGTACTTTCCAATGGTGTAGTTTATTTTGAAAAAAAACCATGATATACTTTGAGAAAAATGGCTTTCAATATTCAACTCGAGTTTTCGTCCGGAAGAAAGCGTTTCGCAATAAAAACAATGGCACGATTGGAAAGAGCAGGAAAAAATCTATCGATATAGGTCCTTGGTTTTTTTTTTCAAAGACGCAGCATACGATTATGAACGAGTTAAACAGAGCGCCTTTTACACGAAAAAAGGCACCGCGCGCGCTCGGTGGCCCGTTTCAGCTGGACGCTCCCATATATGGATTTATCGACCCCGATTTTGATTATGCAGCCCGGGCTTCATAATATTTCTAAATATAGGCGTTTATGCAGCCCGACCTAGAGTTTATAACCCCAGAGTCCATTATTTCTTTAGTCACTTGCCATAGGGAACTCTGGGCTGTAGGTACTAATATACAGTCTTGGGCTACATAAACCCCGATAAGTGTGTGTGTATATATATATATATATATATATATATATATATATGTTTGCGCACTGTAATGAATAGTAATATTTTTTAAAATAAAAATATTCTTTTTTTCATTTAGTGCCCTAAAATCCACCCAATAAATTATCCTATTCACTTTGTTTCCTTAAAAAAGAATAATAATCGAGTTTCCCCTTTTTTCACACATGACTAAAAAATACGATTAAACGTATTGCTGCCTGCAAACCACAAGCGAACGCTTACTCATCTCTCGTTCACCAAAACTCCCCATTCCTCTCGTACCAAGCAACTTGTAGGCACGCATGCACAAACGCGCACAGCAGTATGCTTAAACCGTCCGGAGAGAGAGAGCACACGCGTAGTCCCCACTCCTACTCCCGGCAACACCCATCACAGTCCCGCGCTCAACCTGCCAGTGGTGACTGGAGTGGGGATACCCAGCTAGCAGCACACGCGTGACGGGTATAGCGTAGTCCGCCCCTCCCGCGCACCAGCCAGCGGTGCCACGCGCTCAAGTTATCTGCGAGGGAGTGGGGATACCATGACTGGCATAGCGCACCAGCAGATATCATGTTACACCATGACCGCTATAGAGAGACCGTAGGTATCAGGTTAGAGCACCATCAAGTGGGCACTTTGCAGTAGCTATACAGTAGCTCATTAACAATAGACTATTAATCATTGTTTATATAAATAATCACTAATTAACTACTGTTTTGCTACTGTCTATATAAACAAACACTTAAGATAAGAGATGTTTATATAAACACTTGAGATAAGAGATGTTTATATAAACACTTGAGTCAAGTGCCCACTTGAAGATGACGCCGGCGCTGTAACCTGATACCTATCTGTCACTAAGGAAATAACTATTTTGTATAAAGAAAAAGAATTACTGTATTTAAAACAATCAACACGTTTTTTAAAAGCTAATTTTTTAATTACGTTCTAAAACGACATAATTTATCTAGTCCTTTTAATTCTTCTACTCTCTTCTATTCAATAAGCACTCTTTACGAATGGTAATAATTTTTGTCATGACTGTACAAATAATAATATTGTTAATATAAAACTTTCTACGAAAGTATAAAATAAGGCAAGTATAGACGTTTTTCTGGATAATCTATAAAAAACAACACAATTTGTCTAGTCATTTTATTTCTTCGAATCTCATCTATTCAATAAGCACTCTCTACAAATGGTAATAATTTTGCTTCCTCCTAGAGGAAGCTTTGTGATAGTAAAAAAAAAAGTTTATGAGATAATGTGTTAGAAATGTTATTTAGCAAATTTGGAATCGAAATACACTATTTTTAGAAAATGTCCGTATGGATGTGTGTGTGTGTGTGTATGTATGTCCGTATACGCTGATATCTCATGATCTACTCGACCGATTTCTATTTTTGCAAAATTTAATTTTTTTTTTTATAGCCATTTTTTAATTTTCAAAATTTTTATCTTCGATTTTTTTAATAGTTAGAACAAATATTGTTTACATTTCATGAATTCTCTGTATGTAGGATAAAATTATCAACAATTTAAAAAAAAAAAGTCGGCAGCTATATTTCGTCATAAGTTATTGATGAAAACGTAATTTTTTGTAAATAGGTTATATTTCTAAATTAAAAAAAGATATTAACATGAATATTTTTTTGGTTATAAAGGATATTAAGTACTATAACTCACTAAATTTTTAGGTTTTTTGATTCATTATTTTTTGAAAAAAAAAATAATTTATAAAAAAAAGTGATTTTTTTTGTCGTTCAATAACTATAGTAAAATTGGCTTAATCACTTTGAAATTCTTTGTAGTGGTAGATTTTGTATACCAATCGAGTGAGTTCTTTGGGCAAAAGGATTGATCCATAAATTTCGGAGATATTTGAGGTTAAAATTTTTTTCAATTTTGTTTTCAATCGTAATTTCTCGAGAGCGGCTCTATGTATCTAAATGGGGTGGGTGGCATTCGAAAGAGAATTAAATTACCTATATTTTCTAAACAAAAATGAATTCTCTAGCTATCACGGTTCTTTTGTTATTAACAAAAACGTAAAAATTGAAAAATGAAAAAAATGAGTTTTATATGTTCAACTATTACAAGAGTAAAATTGGCTTATTCGCTTCAAAATTCATTGTAGAGGTATATTATTGATATTTCTCGGATGAGTTCTTTTGGTAAAATGATTGGTTCATAAATTTCAGAGATATTTGAGCTTAAAATTTTTCTAGACATTTTTAAAGTGTATTTCTTGAGGATAGCTTTGTGTATCTGAATGGGATGGGTAGCATTTGAAAGAGAAATAAAATATTTATATTTTCTAGAAAGAAAAATTTTTTAGTTAACACGGTTTTTTATTATTAACAAAAATGTAAAACTTGAAAAATTGAAAAATGAAAAAAAAAATCTGTCTTTATCAAATTTTTTAAAATGCATCCCCTCACATTATAACAGCCTTTCCACATAACACATTGAATATAACACATGTAGCTTTTATATATCTTCAGATCGAGTTCGTTGCCCAAAAAAATCGGTCCATTACGAAAAAAGATATTTGAGGTAAAAAATTTTTAAAAAAAATTTCGAATCGCCTTTTCTCAAAAAATACTTTATTTATCGACTTAAAATTTTAACCACTTATTAAATTTATAGAAGACTATATTTGGTTAAAATTTCAGGAGATCTTCATTTGTTTTTCAGAAAAAAATTATTTTAGAAAAAATTTGCGTTTTCGTTGTCGCACGATAACAAGAGCAAAAATTACCCAATCGTCTTGAAATTTCGAATAGATGTAGCTTTTATATATCTTCAGATCAAGTTCGTTGCCCAAAAAAATCGGTTCATTACGAAAAAAGATATAACGCACAGTTTAAGCTGAATCCGGACCCATGACCCTCTCCTAGTTAGTCTAACCGTACAAGATAAAGTATTAAATTTTAAATATTAGAAGTAAAAATTAATTAAAGGGATCAATAAATTAAGTTTGAGGAAGCTACGTGCCAATGAATTGGCAGCGGTTTTTTTCATGACTATACAAATAATCTATAAAATAATAATATTTATGATTCTGTAAAAGAAATCAAATAAATACGAAAGAGAAAATCTTTTAATTCTTTGAGTCATTGTATGCTGAACAAATTATATGTAGGTAAGTACATTCAAATTGTTCACTGCAAATCAAACAAACGAAAGTTGTGAAATCAATTATCGATAGTCAAGTAATGCAAACAACTCTCGGAAACTACTGCATGACTGTTCTCAGAAATTTATTCAAATTTCTTCATCTTTCTGAGCTCTACAAATTAAACACAAGAAAGTACTGAAACCAATTTATTGTAGTCAAGTACCGGCCATAAATTAACTTGACTGACATAATAGAACTTTTCGTATTTCGCGTGTAAAATTACATTTTGCGCCCACGTTGTAACTTCAAAATTATTCAGTCAGCGGGCATAAAATACTATTTAACGCCTAAGAGGCCCAATAGCTCACATACTCTTACAAAACTTTATAGAACCTACGCACTTTACGCCCATGTGGGCGAAAATTATTTTAATTATATAACTATAATGCCTTCTCTTTATTTCTAAAATTCATAAGAATTTTTTCAGATATTTACGAAAAGTCAAAGCCTATATAAAAAAATTCCATAGTTACCAACACATCACTATTTCTCATTATTCTTTCTCAATTTTGAACTTTCTATAATATTATGCACCTTGGGAGAAAAAGAGAAGTCTAGAGTTGCTCTAGCAGGGGTGGTCCTCCAATCTCCCATACATACTTGGCGGGCCCGACGATTTGCAGTTCAAAGTGTAAGACATGGTCATTTTCATATAAATATTCATATTCTATTAATTAATATTAACTAATATTAACGACTGATCCGTGAATCTATCACTCTGTTTTTAAATAGAAAGTGCAAACCCACCTGAAAGTATCATATGAGATCTTATATGTAATCCCATAATGTATAAAATTGCTGATGACATCGCATATGAGATCTGATACGAGATATGCGATGCCTGAAATTCTCATATGAGATCTTATATATTTACAGGCGGGAGAAGGATACACAATAGGTTGCTTATAAAACGGTTAGTAAAATGTAAAGCACTTTTAAGTAGACTACAAATTTATATGAATTTTTATTTTATTCTCGTTTAAAAAGAACGGACACAAAGAAAAATATTGTGGGTAATGAAAGTAAATCATGATTCTACACATATAGGGATGTTGTACTTAACCGTACCAATTAAAAATTAAAGCCAATGTAATTATTTATAGTAGACTTATAGGTATAAATATTGTTAATGAATTTATGCAAAAATTTTGTATTCTATATTTAAGTAGCCCACCGGTAAGTATGGGCCAAGTATGTATGGGAGATTGGAGGACCACCCCTGCTAGAGCAGCTCTAGTTTTCTCTTTTCCTCCCAAGGTGCGTAATATTATAGAAAGTTCAAAATTGAGAAAGAATAATAAAAAATAGTGATGTGTTGGTAACTATGTAATTTTTTTGTATAGGCTTTGACTTTTCGTAAATATCTGAAAAAATTCTTATGAATTTTAGAAATATAGAGAAGGCATTATAGTAATATAATTAAAATAATTTTCGCCCGCACGGGCATAAAGTGCATAGGTTCTATAAAGTTTTGTAAGAGTATGTGAGCTATTGGGCCTCTTGGGCGTTAAATAGTATTTTATATCCGCTGGCTGAATAATTTTGAAGTTACAACATGGGCGTAAAATGTAATTTTACACGCGAGGTACGAAAAGTTCTATTATGTTAGTCAAGTTAATTTATGGCCAGTACTTGACCACAATAAATTGGTTTCAGTACTTTCTTGTGTTTAATTTGTAGAGCGCAGAAAGATGAACAAATTTGAATACATTTCTGAGAACAGTCATACAGTAGTTTCCGAGAGTTGTTTGCATTACTTGACTATCGATAATTGATTTCACAACTTTCGTTTGTTTGATTTGCAGTGAACAATTTGAATGTACTTATTTACATATAATTTGTTCAGCATACAATGACTCAAAGAATTAAAAGACTTTTTCATTCGTATTTATTTGATTTCTTTTACAAAATCATAAATATTATTATTTTATAGATTATTTGTAAAGTCATGAAAAAAAGTATTACCATTTGTAGAGAGTGCTTATTGAATAGATGAGATACGAAGAAATAAAAGGACTAGACAAATTGTGTTCTTTTTTATATATTATCCAGAAAAATGCCTATATTTGCCTTATTTTATACTTTCGTAGAAGGTTTTATATTAACAATATTATTATTTGTATAGTCATGATAAAAATTATTACCATTTGTAAAGAGTGCTTATTGAATAGAAGAGAGTAGAAGAATTAAAAGGACTAGACAAATTATGTTGTTATAGAACGTACTTAGAAAATTAGTTTTTAAAAAACGTGTTGATTGTTTAAAAAAAAATATTTAAGCTCTCATTAAAGTTTTTGGTACTCAGATTGACGGATGTTGAGAGAGAGGGAGGGAGGGAGAGAGAGAGAGTGGGGTGGGAAAGAGAAGGAGGGAGAGAGTTTATACAGTCATGAAAATTATAGTATAGTATACTATACTTGCCTTCGGAACGCTCCCGCGCTCCTTGGTATTTAATATCATAAGTAAATGATAGTATTTTTGTTCACAAAAGTTTTAAATTTGAATGTTTCTTCAAGGAGCTCGATAAAATGATTACATTAGTAAAATTTTTTGAAATAATATAATCCAACGCATATATTCTTGGGTATGATGACAATTTAACAATACTATTAATTATTGTAAAGTCATATAACAATATCATTCTTTTTATGTTTTCAGTTTGCAGGAAAAACTTATATACATACCTTATTTTATACTTTCAAAGATTATTATTAAGAAGACAAATTACATAATACTAAAGGGATCGATATTTTTTTGAAGACATTAGATCTTAAAACTAAGCTTTTAGTTCATATGTTTATAATTTTTTTTTCAGAGCATATTATAAGTATTTTCATTTTTTGGTACTAGAAATTGATTATTAAAGCCTTAAATTAGTTCTACTATAAGACTGCTATATGATAATATCATTAATTATTTTTGTAGCTTCGCAATTATTTTTTATTTATAACATTAGCAGATTTTTTTACATAAACAAACAGTTATTTTACTTTAAATACAAAATAGATGATACGTAAACATTTATATATTGTATAAGATATGAAGGTAGATTAGAAAAGTAATTAAAAGTCTAATACAAGTGTGCAGTGACAGTTGAATTAAAGTTTTAGTACTTGAACTTTTATTGGAAACTTTCTACTTAAAATAGTAGGGAACGATACTAAAGAAAACGTAAGTCCATATTAACTATATATATGGTACGTTTCGCGTCAACCCCATCAGGGCTACGACCAAAATTAGTAGCAACCAAAAAAATCGACCAAGTACCCATTTTGAAGCCTAGTGCATCTACTTTTAAATTCTGCGCCTTTGAACAATCCAATATGGCGGCTCCAATATGGCGATCGGAAGCCGGACAAAAATCGAGCGTCCAACAGAAAAAGCTTGTAAAAATAAAAATTCGCAACCGATTGGGTTGTTTTTTGGTTCAATTTGTAGCTGATGGATGCCTCTAAAAAGGTGATGTAGTATGCTGACAAAATCCAACATGTCGGATCCAATATGGCGGTCAAAGTTTCAACATGGTGGTGAAATTTTTGAAAATCAACCGATTTGCACAAAATTTTGTATATGGGGGTTTTTGGGGTCGCTGATCACGAATTCGAAGTCGAATTGGAAAAATTCAAGATGGCGTATCCAATATGGCAGATGAAATTTTCAAAAATCAGCCGATTTGTATCAACTTTGGTGTACGGGGGGTTTTTGGGGTCGCTGATCACGAATTCGAAGTCGAATTGGAAAAATTTAAGATGGCGTATCCAATATGGCGGATGAAATTTTCAAAAATCAACCAATTTGTACCAAATTTGTTATACGAGAGTCTCTGGGCTCGCCGATTACGAATCCGAAATTCGATTTTCAAAATTCCAGATAGTGGACCCAATCCAATATTCGCTCCGTGCAAATACGGTGCTGCCCCTATATGGGTGGACTTCCCATGTTACATCTTATGGAGTAAAATCAGTTGAAGCAGCCGCCATCAGCATAAAAAGTGGATGTTCCCATAAGATTACGTGTTAATTATGCTCACGCTGAGACCACTGGTCACGCGCATCACCTCGGTGCGGCTTCGGATCATCTCACCTCAATTTGATTTTCTACGAGTCTGCTCACCTCCAGAGGCAACTCAGCTCTACGCTTCAGGCACGGCTCTTCATCAATGATGGAATCAGCTCATCGCAACTCAACGTACTCATCCCAACGTTTTCAACTAAATTGGCTCCAATTTTAGCCAGCTCAATAACTACACAGCTCAGCCCGTGCGCAATAGTGTCACGTGGCACTTTCGTAGGCTAAGCCTACTCCAGGCACAACTGCATCAGCGCGACACGCTTGTAAATAGTCAAATATAGAGCTTAGCTCATCCAAAATACCATCAGTGTCTTAAATCATTTATTTCCCCACCCAGCGTAACCGGCTCGCCTGGCAAAATTCAGAAAATTCTCAAACAATTGGTTGATTTTTTGCCATGTTCGATCAACCATCTTAGATCCGCCATATAGAATTTGAGAATTTACGAAGTTTGACCCGAGATTCGTAGTTGGCAATCTCAAAAACCCCTGTGTAACAATCTTGGTAAAAATCGTTTTATTTTCTAGAATTTTGTCCGCCAAGTTGGATCAGCCTTCTTGAATTTGGCAAATTCGATCTCGCATTAGTAATCGACGACCCCAAAAATCTACGTATAACAAATTTGGTACAAATCGGTAAATTTTCGAATTTTTATCGAAAATTTCGTCCGCCATGTTGGATCTGTCATCTTGAATTTTGCCAATTCGACTTCGAATTCGTGATCAGCGACCCCAAAAACCTCCGTATACAAAATTTTGTGCAAATCGGTCGATTTTCAAAAATTTCACCACCATGTTGAATCTTTGACGCCATATTGGATCCTACATATTGGATTTTGTCAGCATACTACATCAACTTTTTAGAGGCATCCGTCAGCTACAATTTGAGCCAGAAAACAACCCGATCGGTTGCGAATTTTTATTTTTACAAGCTTTTTCTGTTGGACGCTCGATTTTTCTCCGGCTTCCGACCGTCATATTGGAGCCGCCATATTGGATTGTTCAAAGGCGCACTCGGAATTTAAAAGTAGATGCACTAAGCTTCAAAATGAGTCCTTGGTCGATTTTTTCGGTTGCTCCTAATTTTGGTCGTAACTTTGATCCGGTTGACGCGGATTGTCGCATATATACACAAAGAAACATTTAGTGTACAGATTTAAATCAACTTTTAAAGGAAGCAAAAGATATACTATTGTGCATAAAAACATTATGGATCCTTTACTTCTAACAGAAAGCTTTCATCATCAACCATCGTCTGAATCTCACTATGATATAATTCACATTTTATTTACTAAAGTTAAAACTGTTACTGTTACGCAATACAATAAATTTATCTGTTAATTTTTCTTTATATATTCAAATTTTTTAATTTTTCTTTCTATATTGTATTTTTTAAATAAACATATATTAATTAAACACATAAAAAGCAAGTGGGAATTTCTTTTTATTTGTTAAAGCTGGAATGTTTACTTGATTTGTACTTCATAATATATTCACCAAAGACTGGAAATCTGAAAATGAAATGATCACACAAAGTAACTATTTGTTATTTTCTTAAATTTTATATATGTACTGTAATATTTACAGAATACATGGCTCCTGTGAAATATTTGGCGCCCATCACCATGAGCCAATAATTAATTATATTATTCTCAACACTTGGATTTGTTGAAATTATCACTAGAACCCGGTCAAAAATAACCAGCTAGGAAACCCAGTTGGATCCATGTCACATGGGAAATCCAGCTGGATCCGGAGGGATTTACATAGATTTCAGTAGATTAGATTAGACCACTTGTATTAATAACCCATCATTGCTACACGACTTGTAAAATATGAGAAAAAAAGCTTTCTCTATATTCTTTTATAGTAGAGATATAAGTTCTTGAAATTATTATGGAAACTACTTAATTTAATAACCCATCATTGCCAAACATAATCTTGTAAAATTAAAAATACACCCAATTTATGAACTAAGAATGACTGAGAATAAAAGCCTTCTTGACATTCTTGTATAGAAAAATATTTACTAAGAACTCTGAAACATTTCGACGTCTCCTATGGTGAGAAATCATATATTAGATTAAATGAGCACTTTTATTCGTTGAAATTTTCACAATAACATATCATTTTTACTTTTTTCAGTATTCCTATGTTCATTAGACATAATCTTTTTATTGGCACTTGAATAAATATGTACAACACCACAGCACTGATATCGACTAAGTTTTTTGAAGATGACAGATGCTTTTTAAACCAAGGCTCAGACCAATATTTCAAATCGGCATCATAAGTTATATTGTATATTTATATCCTCACATGTCACTCAGCAATATTTTCTTCTAGGCAAAAACTTATTATTAAGATTATGAGCCTCATAACACATAATTATTCAATACACACTTGTTCTATTCCCAAAACATTTGAAACTGATTTTTAATAGAAGTTTTAAAATTTGATTATGAACACTTCATGTAATACGTCATACTATATTTTATTTATTATTACACAAAACAATGAAAATTATATTGTATATTTATAACCTCGGATATCACTCAGCAATATTTTCTTCTATGCAAAAGCGTATTATGAAGTTTATGAACCTCATAACACGTAATTACTTATTGATACATACTTGAGCTATTTTCAAAACATTTCAAACCGATTTTAAGTATAAGTTTTAAAATTTGATATAACACTTCATGCAACACATTTTACCAGTATTTTATTTTTTTATATTACGCAAAACACTGATTAGATGCCATTTTTTAATCACTATGTTATTTGTTATTTATAACATTTGATTATATGTGCACTTCATGCAACACATCATACCGGTATTTTATTTTATTTATTACACAAAACACTGATTAGATGTCATTTTCTAATAATCACAACATTTTTATTATCAATATAATTTTCAACTAGACAGACGATCTATGAAAATCACAATTTTATTTTCTTATTTTGAAAAACTTACTTCAAAACATAATACTTTTTTCGTACTTTGAGTCTAATACTGTCTAAATAAACATCTTAGTTGTTGTTTGTTTTATGTGTGATTCATTGAAAGCAATGTAACTGTCATTTTCTTCATTGACATCCACGTACTCTATTTGCCCTGTCAAATATGAATAATTCCATAATAATATTGGTTTGGTTTTTCTTTCTTGAGTAGTACTGTATTCTTACTATCTTCTTTAATATAAATTATTCTATTTCTAAGCGTCTGTTGTATTAAAATAACTTTTTCTTGTCCATTAATAATAAAATATCCACCAGGGCCATGAGGGCACTCGCTCATTTTTGCTAATTCAAAATTAGATTTCAGACAGTACACAATTAGAACTCAACATTATTGGCTATATTACATATATCTCCATATTTCCAAAATGACTCGAAAAAAATCTTCTGGTATAATATCTGTAAGATAATAATTAATGAATTCTTCTTTGTTAAAAACTATTTTTTAACAGTGATCTATTTACTTGGTAATATCCTTATATTTTCTGATATACTCTGTAAAAATAAAAACAAGATTTCACAAAATAACAATACTTATTATAAACTTTATTGATTTATAACTTTATAATAAAAGTTTGCTACTTATCTGATTATAATATATTGCTATTGCCCATTGATATTCACAGCTGCTTATATTTTTCCAATCAAATCCAAAATTAAGTAATCTGTATATGTATCTTTATGTATATATATAATAAGTACTTACCTAACTAATAAAAGCTTTTTTCCCAGTTGATTGATACACATAATATAGATATACAAGCGTAAGATAGACGAACAACCGGAAGTGTCGTAAGAGCTGCAAACCGGATATCTGAATAACAAGACGGATAATTCGGAAAGGAAACAGCACATAAAAAAATTCAGCTCTCTATATCATTCGAACGAGATAATCTTTTTAAATAAAATCTTTTGATTTGACTAGAGCAATGAAATTGCTTTCGATTAAGAGGGATATGTTATATACTAAAAGCTAACGCAATATACGTAAAAGCGCATTGAATTTACACCCATTTCAAAGTATATGTAGCACGGGTCGCTCCTTTTAGGCTTCTTCTATACTTGCCTTCGGAGCGCTCCCGCGCTCCTTGATAACTTGTGCAAAAAGAATAAATAATCTACATCGTTGAAAAAAGAATACACGGGCTAGGTTAAGATGCTAAATAGAGTAATTAAAGATGCGAAGGTTAAGTACGAAAATTACTGTATAACTTGTGGAAAAAGAATAAAGAATCTACATCGTTGAAAAAAGAATACATGGGCTACGTTAAGATGCTAAATAGAATAATTAAAGATGCGAAGGTTAAGTACGAAAAAAATAGGATTAACGATATTTCAAATGATTCAAAAAAACTATGAAAAATAATAAACGAAGAAATTGGAAAAAAAAAAATAGTAGATAACAAAATAAAAAATATACAATATAATGGAAGTAGAGTAAAGGACAAAACCGATATTTGAAATATCATGAATAACTTCTAATGTAATACTGGGAAAAAATTAAGTAAACAAATAACTGTACCAAACGAGAAACCTAAAGAAATTGAAAATAATTCAAAATCAATATTCTCAAACCCAACGAATGGAGATGAAGTAACGAAAATTATAAAAGAATTTAAGAATAAAGCAGGTGGAACAGGTAAAATAAATGCCATGACATTAAAAACAATTACTCCATATATCGCACTACCATTCGCATATTTATTCAATCGATAGAGAAAAATGTGTGACCAGAGGCACTGAAGGTGGCTCCGCGCGATATATATGTATATAAATATACAAATTTTTTACGATGCTTACTTCACATATTATAATTTGAGAATCAATATAGTATGAAACAAGGGTTTTTGAAGTAACAAAAAATTTTTTTCTCAAAGAAATTTGAATATTGCTCAAGAAGATATCGCCAATTGAAAAAAAATCAACAAAACCCATAAATCTTTTTCATTTTTCATCTGATTTTAATTTGCAAGGTCTCCTTTTATTCCTTGTTCAATTTCATGGGGAGGTAGCGATTCAAAAATTCGAAAATTTTCGAAACCTGTGTCGACCCTTCGCCAGTGCCAGAAACCATCACAAACCCCACGCCGCCTGCGCAGGCGCGTGAGCAATATCCACAGCTCTGGCGCAGCTACGCTGAAGTTCTGGGCCCTCCTTGCCCATGTGCCTAACATACTCTTTCACGCATTTGTCACGCGAGTGCTTACTTCAATAAAATGCATAGTGTATTGAGTGGAGTAGTTGTTTTGTGTCTGACTACGCCTTCACTCCACCGCCCGCTCCTTTTTCCTTCATTGTCACATCTCACAGCGAAGCGCACAGGCGCGGAAGTAGGGACGACCGCACAAACTGGTTACCTCGCCGGAGCATCTCAGCGTGACAGTGAGTACTCCAGCAAAAATATTCAGTGAAACACAGACAAAGTGAGTGCGTGCGAGGAAAATACGCCGACCGGCAAACCGACGCCGAATATTCAAGATGGCCCGCTTCAACATCTACACCGATTCGCCTATCATGCGGGCTACGATCAGCAAAAAAATCGGCCGACACTGAGAAGCAACTAGTGGACGATACCCAGAAGCAACAAGCGGACGAGGACTCCAGCGATAGCAGCGTCGATCTCAACGACGCAATGTTGACACGCGACTCATAAGAAGACCTCATGCAGCAGCGACATCAAAACTCGGGCAGGAAAACCAACGCGCAAGGCTCCGGCAACAACGCGCTCTCATGCAGCTCGTCGCAGTCAGCCGCGCCGGCAACCTCACACCCGCCAGACATCGAAGCCGATGGCCAACAAAACGAGGAGGATGCAGCGGAAGTCGCTGCCACAGTCGCGTGCAAGCTGCCGCTATTCTGCGCATGCGACCGGCGCTTTGGTTCCGACAGATAGATTCGGTTTTCATCGCTAAATGTATTCGCAAAGAAGAAAACAATTTTCATCTAGCTGTTGCAGCATTGGACCCGGACACCATTTCAGAAATCTTCGACCTACCCAACACACCAGAAGAGGACACATACAACGCGCTGAAAACGTCTATCCTCGAGTACCTCACGGATTCTTCCGACCGGCAGTTGCAGAAAATGCTCAATGAGCTGGAGCTCGGAGACAAAAAATCCTCTCAGCTCCTCAGAGAAATGCGCAGACTCGTAGGCTTGCGCTCCTACCAGTGCAAGTCCAAAGCGTGCTCAAAATTTTTACCTCCAATGCGCTGGCAGAACTGGAGGTGGCAGCAGATAAATTAATGGAATCTCCAATCAGCCCAGTCACTTTCACGTGTTCCAGAAGCAGCCCGTCGTACCCAACACCTCCATGAGTTCAAGTAGTCCAGCCTAACAGGGAAGAAGAGGACACCAGATACCTTCTAGGCCAGGTCATCGCAGTCTCAAGAGAAATTCTCACCAAGATCTCGGCTCAAGCTTATCAAAATGGCCGCGGCAGAAGCAGCAGCGCTCCAAGGTAGCAAATAGGAAGGTCAGCGTTACCAAAGCGCCCAGGTCCAGGAGGACTCTGCTGGTATCACCATCGCTTCGGTGCGTCAGCCGAGCACTGCCTGCAGCCATGCACCTTCAGGGGCACTGCAGCAAGCAGACAGCAGGGAAACGCCTAGGGCTACCTTCAGTTCAGGCAGCAGGTGGCAGCCCGGGCTCACTCACCAAAAGCCTGCCAGAAAACCGTCTCCACGTTTTTGATCGTGAGACAGGAATTAAATTCCTCGTGAATTCTGGTTCTACCGTCTCCTTACTCCCTCATAATTTTGCAGGCTTCGGAGCAGCACCAGCTCAACTGAAGCTGTCAGCAGCCAACGGCACCGTAATCAAAACGCGCCTTCCCATGGGCGTTCATCGTCGCTGAAGTCAGGAGCGCCATCCTAGGAGCGAACTTCTTCGCTCTTTGAACTACCGGTTGACTTCAAGGGCAGCCGTCTAGTAGATCCAACCACGCCATGCTTCGCTGAAGGCATCGGACATCCCACTACATGGAGTTTGCGTGGCGTTGCCGTAACTCCCAGTCACCAAAGCGCTGGACCCCCGCGTCAAAGCGCTGCTGGAAGAGTACAATTGCCTGGTGCAACTTCACATCGAGTCCGGCGCTGGCCCAACGGCAGCCATCAATCACCACATTGTAACCACCGGCCCGCCAGTCTTCGCCAGACCTCGCCTCGAAGAAGAAAAAGGACAAACGTCCAATCGAGTGGACGCCAGAACTGAGTTCTTCGGCGATGTCGTTCGCATGTCATTACTCGAGCCTGATGCACCCCTGGTGCTCACTACAGACGCATCATCGACTTGCCTTGGAGGCGAGCTCTAACAGCTGCAGAAGGGGGTTTGGCGTCCCCTCAGCCTCTTCTCAAAGAAGTTTCAGCCCGCAGAAAGGAACTACAGTTCCTACGACAGAGAACTTCTGGCCATTTTCGAGTCGCTGAAGCACTTCGAGCGTCTGCTCGAAGGGAGAAAGTTCACAGTGAGAACAAATCGCAAGCCGCTGGTTAAAGCCTTCGAACAGCTACCAGAGAAAGCGTCTCCTCGGCAACTGCGACAATTAGACTACATTAGTTAGTTCTGTTTCATTCTCTCACACATCAGCCGGGAAAACAACGTTGTCGCCGATGCCCTATCAAGAGTAGAAGCCATCACCATGCCAACTATCCTGGATCTAGCCACCATCAAGCAAGCACAAGAAGAAGAAGACATCACGAACGACCACGAACTCGCAACCTCGTCGCTGTGCCTGCAGCCACCTGTAATTGACGGCCATCGTATCTTATGCGACATCTATACAGGTTTCCTCCGGCCGTATCTGCCGCAGTCGCTGCGTCGAGGAACATTCGAAGTTATCCACTCTCCCATGCACCCAAGCGGTCGAGCAACCTCCTGCTTGCTCAAAGAAAAATACGTTGGCCAGGCGTCCGCAAGGGTGCGCTGAAATGATCGCGCGACTGTCTAGCGTGCCAGAAGGCCAAAATACACCGTCACGCAAGAACTTTGTCTACCATCATCGACGTCCCGGACCAGCGATTTAACGATGTGCACCTGGACATCGTCGTCATGCCTTTCACCGAAGGATTTCGCTACTACCTCACCATCATGGACAGGTTTTCTCGCTGGCCCTACGCGGAACCTCTCCAGGACATCGGAGCAGAAACACTTGCTGCCGCCTTTTACAACCGATGGATCTCGCTCTTCGGCACGCCTCTCACCATCACCACGGATCAGGGGACCCAATTTGAGTCAGCTGTCTTCACGGCTCTCGCAAGCCTGATCGGCGCTGGACGTATACGCACCACCCCGTACCATCCATAGAGCAATGGAATGCTCGAGAGGTGGCACAGAATGCTAAAGACAGCACTAATGTGTAGCCCGCACATCCCTTGGACTCAACTACTTCCAACAGTCTTGCTAGGTCTCCGCACAGCGTTCAAGGTGGACCTAGGCGCATCACCTGCAGAGCTGCTGTATGGCACCATCCTCCGCATTCCAGGAGACTTTTTCGTCACCCAGGACCAGCCAGCAAACCCGCAGATCTTCGTAAAGCATCTGAAAGACCACTTCAGGGGACTGAAGCCGCTGCCAACAGTCCACCATGTCCAAGCCAAACACTTCGTGCACAAGGATCTGACCTCATGTACGCACTTATTCAGACGCATCGACGCTGTGAAGCTGCCGCTAACCCCGCCGTACACCTGACCCCACCGAGTTCTCCGCAGTTTAAAACTAAAAGAATTCGTCATCTACATCCACGGAGAGACGAAAACCTTATCGGCAGATACTCTCAAGTCCGCTTTCGTTGCCAATGATGATCTCATAGAACATCAAGGCATCCGGGCCCAACGACCTCCACGCTCTGTTCTGTTTCAGGTTCCAGAGTCTTCAGCGTGCCCTCCTTCCCAGTCAGCCACTAGGGGGGGAGGCTGTGGCCCCCTCGCCAGCGCCAGAACGTGTCGCAAACCCCGCGCTGCCGTGCAGGCGCGTGAGCAACGTCCGCGCAAGCAGCGCCTTGTTCCAAGCGAGGGCTTGGAGACACCGTTCGGTCCATGATCACTCTCTCTTGGCTGGCAGCCTTCTCGCAAGATGCATGCACCAGCCGACACCAGCCAGTCTCCACAGCTCTGGCGCAGCTACGCTGATGTTCTCGGCCCTCCTTGCCCATGTGCCTAACATACTCTTTCACGCATCTGTCACGCGAGTGCTTACTTCAATAATAATGTATAGAGTGGAGCAGTTGTCTTGTCTCTGACTACGCCTTCACTCCGCCGCCCGTTTCCTTTTCCTTCATTGTGACACCTCATAGCGAATCGCACAGGAGCGGGAGTAGGGACAACCGCACACCTGCAAAGTTATAAGCAATTGTTTATAGTTATGTGACTGAAGTTTATAAACAATTCCTTATAACTTGGCAGGTTTTAAAAATTTTCCAATTTTTATATCGCTATCTCCTCCTGAAATTGAACAAGGAATAAAATGAGACCAGGCAAATTAAAATCGGATGGAAAATGAAGAAGATTTATGAGTTTTATAATTTTTATCGAGGGTGTAATAAATTCGTACACCATAGATCCTTTCGAGCATCATAAATTTATTGATACACCGTCGTTTTCGGAGTATAATTAACTCCCCTTATCAAGGCTAAATACAATGAACATACAAAAAATATTAAACATAACGGCAATTATAAAATTTCTTGTCAAATTAAACATAAAACTTTATTTTCCCTTACCATTCAAGGTGGTATATCAATTTACAAATTTATAAAGCGGCCATTGCGTGGACTCCACGTGTCAAACGGTTTTTCTTTTTACAATAGGTTATTAATAAATCACCAACATTTGTAAAGCAATACCTGTATAATGAGAATATTTAGAAAAATTAAATTGTACTAAAGAAAAAACCGAAAATAAGAAAAAAGGCATGAATATTCAAAAAACTTACATGTTACAAATCAGTCGTTTAGTCATAACGTCAAAAGCTGTTTTACCCAAGGATGATGTAATCTCACTGTCCAAAAGAGACAATAAGAGTTACGGGCATCTCCGGGGCTATTTATACGGAATAAAGTAGTGGGGATAGAAATTTAGTAAGGAAATTGACTTAGTAACGCAGTGCCCACCAATGAAAAACTACTCTCTGCTATATAACCGACGAGAA
This sequence comes from Torymus aiolomorphi, assembly GCA_036365515.1. NCBI lineage: Eukaryota > Metazoa > Arthropoda > Insecta > Hymenoptera > Torymidae > Torymus > Torymus aiolomorphi. Next base: position 2,846,947 of record CM070873.1, on the reverse strand, counting down.
TTTATGAATTTGTTAGGTTTGTTACGAATGTGGTTGATCTATTAACAATGTCGACTGTGGATTTATAACAATTTTTTAGTTTGATAGTATCAAACTGTCTATTCATATTATTATTGGTACTATAAATGTGTAACATCTCATGTAAGTTTTTTGAATTTCAAGTAATCTCTGAGAAAATGCGATTCAAAATTTTTTTTTTTAAATTTTTAACCTTAAATATCTTTTTTCGTAATGGACCGATTTTTTTGGGCAACGAACTCGATCTGAAGGTATATAAAAGCTACATCTGTGCCAAATTTCAGGACGATTGGATAATTTTTGCTCTAGTTATCGTGCGACAACAAAAACGCAAATTTTTTCTAAAATAACTTTTTTCTAAAAAACAAATGAAGATAATCTCTTGAAATTTTAACCACATATAGTCTTAAATTAGTGTAATAATTGGTTAAAATTTCAAGTCGATAAATAAAATATTTTTTGAGAAATTAATTTATGAAATATAAAAAAGTTTTCCTTAATAACAAATGACAGAGTGAAGATATTTTAAATTTTAAAAAAGGAATATATAGGTAATTTAAATACCTTTCAAGAGAAGTTTAGTATATTATGTAATAATGACTGTAAGATATGAAAAAATCAAAAAAACTCAAAATTCAAAATTGTTTTTTGGTTATAAAACAAAAGAAAATCAATAAAAACTCAAATCCATCAGGGTACCCTTTTTTCCCACGAGACGAAGAGAATAAGCTTTACCCGACTAAAATCGCCGATTCGTTTCGGAGATATGAAGAGTTCAAATATACTCACACACACACACATACATCCACGAAAATAAAAATGATCAAAATCAACTAATATACACATATATCACCTTAAAACATCTTTTTGAACATTTTTTTTGGAAAAATTTTTTCACCGTTACAAAGCTTCCTCTATGAGGAAGCAAAAACGTTAGTATAAGAGTTACTACCCGCCCAAAAAAAATTTGTGGGCCATATATTGCCCACAATGTTAGAGAAGTATGGGCAATACATGGGCCATTGCAAGCCACATTAGAGCAATATATGGTAGTTACTCGGCTCCGGCGTCTGAGCCGAATTCGCGTTGGAATCGGGCCACAGTATTCCCACCAGTATCCCATATAGTTCACATATAGTTGCCACATTAGTCACATATTTATTTTTATGAGAACCATTAACAAAAGAAAACAAAAAATAAATACATAAATAAGCGTAAAAACAATCCTATTGTGCATGTAGTGGGACTGTAAAATCTAAAAAAAAAAATTCTTTGAGTGGATTTGAACCTCGAACCTTTGAATTACTAGACTTGCTCGCTACCAACTGAGCTATTTAGTTGTGTTTATATCAAAGGATCAAGTGTCTAAAAATTATCTAGGCTGTAATCTGAAATGAATGATGATGTCGTTCAAGTATTAACCACCATTTGATCTTTTGATATAAACATAATTAAATAGCTCAGTCGTTAGCGAGCAAGTCTAGTAATTCAAAGGTCCGAGGTTTGAATCCACTCAAAGAATTGTTTTTTTTTCCAGTCACAGTACATGCACAATAGGATTGTTTTTTACGCTTATTTATTTATTTATTTATTTGTTAATGGTTCACATGAAAATAAATATGGGACTAATATGAGAACTATATGGGGTACCGGTGGGAATACTATGGCCTGATTCCAGCCAGAATTCGGCTTATGCGTCGGAGCCGAGTATCTCCCATATATTGCTCCAATGTGGCTTGCAATGGCCCATATATTGCCCATACTTGTCCAACACTGTGAGCATTATATCGCCCACAAATTTTTTTTTGCGCGGGATATATTGCTGTTAATTTAGAAATATTATTTATTTATAAAATAATTAATAAAATATTACTCCATGCATTATTAAGAGTCCAGAAGAATGTGTAAAGTATTAAAGATTATAAAAGATTATAAAGATTATAAAAGGTATTATATAGGCAACGCGGCGGGCGTAGCCCGCACGCTGTGCCGCGTAGTACCGCGCGCAGGAAAGGCAGTCCGTCTACTTTTTCGCGTTCTATATCTCGCAGAAAACATCACGGGCACTGTTTGGAAAATATACCTTCCTGCGTAGAAAATGCTTAGTTTCGATCTACAGGGATATTTTTAATATTGATTTTTAAATCAATATTAAAAATATCGTTTCCGAGATATAACACGTTTTGTACTTTTTGCAGGTGAAAATGTGAAATTTCGGGAAAACTACCTACACCATTGGAAAGCTGAGGAAAAAATACGTTGGAAATGCTTATCATAAAATTTTTTTAAGTACATTTTAGTATCGTAAACATGAACGGGATATAGTACGATTTGGCGATTGCGCGCCGCACTGGGACACTTGAAGTGAAACGCCGCATATATATAATACATCTCCTTAACTATGTTTATGGAGCCCTTTTTCAAAGATATATATATATATATATATATATATATATATATATATATATATATATATATATATATATATATATATCCACCGGATGTCCCATTTTAAAACCACCAGGCAAATATCTCGAAAACTAAGGGAGATGGAAAAAAACTTTTAATACAAAAGTTGTAGGGTTCAGAGGGCCCCAACTGATCGTGACCTTGGTTATGCCCTTGAGGTCAATGATCAAGGTCATTTGAAGGTCAAATCGATTTTGTCAAATGGGAACCCCCATTTTTGACCTCGTAAATGGAAAGAGCGGAAAATTTTACGTTCAGATATGTCCTTGAGTCAAGGTCATGGTCATGGTCATGGTCATGTTTAAAATCAAAATCAATCAACGCATCCAAACATTCCCATAATTACGCATACGAATGTTAAATACAGAAGTTGTAGGGTTTGGAGCGGCCCAACTGATCGTGACCTTGGTTATGACCTTGAGGTCAATGATCAAGGTAATTTGAAGGTCAAATCGATTTTATCAAATGGGAACCCCTATTTTTGACCTCGTAAATGGAAAGAGCGGAAAATTTTACTATTTTTACTATTATCAATATTTACCAGGGTTAACCATTTAAATCAAATAATAACAAAAGTTAATAAGTGTTGACCACCTGTATCCAATAGTGACCGGTAGTATTCAGCATTGACCGGTAATAGTCAATAATTATTACTGTTTACATCAAATTGTTTTCAAATTGAGCACACTTATATTGGCACAGAAAATTAAACTTTTTCGTTTTAAAATATTGTATAGTATAATAACATATTATTTCTTTTGTGGTGTGTTTTGATAAATAATTGCATTTACAACTAAAAAGGAATGCCTGACTATTCTGCTAATGAAATAGTTGACATTCTTCTTATTTTAGGAGAATGTCGACGAAACTATCGAGAGGCAAGCAGATTGTATCGTGCTCGGTTCCCTCAACGACAACATCCTGATCATACGGTAATACGTGACATTGAACTGCGCGGTCGACAAGGAAACTTCGTTCGAAGAAGGAGGACACTGAATGAACACGATTATGAAAATAATCCTCGCTTTCTTGCTGTTCTAGCCATGATACATTTAAATGTTCATGTCAGTTTACGCGAAATCGAGTTAACAATGGGTATTCCAAGATCTACGGCCAGTAGATATTTACGATATGCGCGTTACCATCCTTACCACATTAGTCTAAATCAAGCTTTAACTGTGGAAGATTATCGACGGAGAATAACATTTTGCCAATGGGCAACACAACAAATTACTGATGATGAAAATTTCTTTAACAATGTTCTTTTAACGACGAGGCTACATTTCAGAGTACTGGTATGTAGAATAGCCATAATTGCCACTACTGGTCTCCTGTTAATCCTCATTGGATGCGAGAAGTTGATCATCAGCATCGCTGGAATGTAACGGTATGGTGTGGTATCATTAACGGATGCCTGATTGGACCTTATTTTGTTGAAGGTCACGTAACTCAACATACTTATTTACAGTTGCTGAGAGACGAGCTGCCACTCTTTCTAGAAAACGTTGATCTCCATACAAGGGCCAGAATGTGGCTACAACAAGATGGTGCTCCTCCACATTATGCCAGAATTGTCAGAGATTTTCTTAATGAAAGGTTTAACGGTCGATGGATTGGTAGAGGAGATCCCGTAGCATGGCCACCAAGATCTCCAGATATGACATCTCCAGATTTTTATTTATGGGGCTTCCTAAAAAATACAGTCTACCGCAACAGGCCAACTACAAGGGATGACATGATTCAAAGGATTACACAAATCTGCTTAAGTATTCCACGTCAAGTATTATTAAATACGGTTAGAAACTTTAAAAGGAGAATAGAATGTTGTCAACAAGTAAATGGTGCAACTTTTGAGCATCTTCTTCAGTAAATGGTGACCGAAGCACTTGGATCCTATGACTAAATACACATGAACGTGGAATTTTCCAATGAATTTTTAGCTGGGCTGATCATCTCCGACCTTGCCTTAACTGGCCGGGTCATCTCCGACCTTGCCTTAACTGACCGGGTCATCTCCGACCTTGCCTTAACTGGCCGGGTCATCTCCGACCTTGCCTTAACTGGCCGGGTAATCTCCGACCTTGCCTTAGGTGACCGGGCCATCTCCGACTTTGCTCTTAACTGCACGGAAACTGACCATAACTTTGACCACGACCTTGACCCAAGGTCATATCAGAATTTTTCGGTTTTTCTATTTACGAGGTCAAAAGTGAGGGTTGCCGTTAAACAAAATTGATTTAACCTTCAAACGACATCATCCTTGACCTCAAGTTCATGGTCAAGGTCACGATCAGTTGGGCCCTTCCAAACACTACAACTTCTGTATTTAACACTCATATGCGTAATTATGGGAATGTTTGGATGCGTTGATTGATTTTGATTTTAAACATGACCATGACCATGACTATGGCCTTGACTCAAGGACATATCTAAACGTAAAATTTTCCGCTTTTTCCATTTACGAGGTCAAAAGTGGGGGTTCCCATTTGAAAAAATCGATTTGACCTTCAAATGACCTTGATCATTGACCTCAAGGTCATAACCAAGGTTACGATCAGTTGGGCCCCTCTGAACCCTACAACTTTTGTATTTAACAATTTGTCTCGTATACCTAATTATGGGAATGTTTTGATGCGTTTATTGATTTTGATTTTCAACATGACCATGACCATGACCATGACCTTGACTCAAGAACATATCTGAACGTAAAATTTTCCGCCCTTTCCATTTACGAGGTCAAAAGTGGGGGTTCCCATTTGAAAAAATCGATTTGACCTTCAAATGAACTTGATCATTGACCTTAAGGTCATAACCAAGGTCACGATCAGTTGGGCCCCTCTGAACCCTACAACTTTTGTATTAAAAGTTTTTTTCCATCTCCCTTAGTTTTGGAGATATTTGCCTGGTTGTTTTAAAATGGGACACCCGGTATATATATATATATATATATATATATATATACCGGGTTCCCAAACTAAGACGTACACGAGATTTTCTCTCAGCCAAATTGATAAATTCGTCAAAATCTGGGGGCCCTAGGGGTTTTCGGACCCAAGGAATCGAATGGCGCTATCAAAAAATTCATAAAATGCCAAACACAAAAAGTAAAAAAATTATTTTTTCGAAAAATATTTGCGGTACGGCTTTTATGATAGTTTCTTGTAGTTTGTTCAATTTGGAGGCTATACCACCTTTACCCGATAGCATTTCATGTAATAATATTTATTTAACGCATTTTTGAAAATTGTATATTTTACTTTGGCTTGGACCACAAACTCGCGTTCGAGAAAGCGGAATTCGGGACTCAGAAAACGCCAGACTTTCCAAACTGTGACTCTAGCAAAGAAGCGGCAACTTAAACACGCAATATCTGACCACAACTAAATAAAGCCAACAAATTATCTTAATCATTGATACAACATAATAGCATGATGTTCATGATGTTTTCATCAATAGCTATTGTTTCCAAGTACATATTATTACTGTAGCGATCAACGTAATACATAATTTGTAGGCTAGAGAGCAATGTTTACAAATGGTGAACATCTGCGACGGCGTCCAGAGATGGCGCCAGTGCGACTTACGTAGCACCGTATGAACGCAACGCGCGGAGATTTTCAAAGAAACTAAGCTAGGTAATAATAGTTTTGTTACTGAAAAGTAATAATACCCAATTTGTCTTGCGCTTCCTTACTTCCTGTTAACACGAGATATGTTCTTGTTTACACGAGATATGGACTGTCCAAGTTTTTTCCTCCCTAGGTGCGTAATATACTATTTATGAAAAAAGTAACGAAGCTTTCCAAATCAGACATACTTTTATACTGTTACGAGTGAGAAATCGCAAATAAATTAATAAATAATACACAAAATCATATTTATCCATATAACATCAGACAGTAACGTTACTATTCATAGTGATGAATAATTAATTTATTGTTATTCTTAGAATTTATTATTCATAACTTTTTCTTGAAATTACTATTACTATGAGTTTATAATTTTTTCGTAATTATTTATTCATAGTGTTAAATAATTAAACATAAACCTCCCAGCGTGAAAAAGTTACTAAGGCCTAAATATTTCACATAGTATTAGCCAAGTATGGGCTAGATGTGGCCTATAAGAAACAATATATGGGTGAAATATTGGCTTTATAATGTCACAGCGCCGGAGCCACATACTGTCTATCTTTAGATATATCTTGGGCAGCTATTGCCCATATATTGCTTATACAAATCAAATGTTTCGAAGAAATCCTAACTCGTAAAATCGAACTTATACCCCGACAGTTTTTTCAGAGCTTCTTCCAGATTATTATGCAAACCCAGAAAAATGTTACGAGCAAACTTTTACTGGGTGATAGAACATTCAAACTGCAGCGAAGTGTTCTCTTGATTTTTTGTGATTTTATGTATTTTATTTTTAATAAGCTTGGAACTCTACCAATTGCTTGGTCGGTAATGGTAGGACTATGCCACCCCGTTAAGGTATGGCTGAAAGTATGGGCTAAAGAATTGCTGGTAGTATGGCTGGAAGTATAATGGTTAAAAGTATGGCTTAAGGAAGGTCGAAAATATTGGCAATATATTGAGTATATATTGGCAATATATTGGGAATATATTGGCAACAAATTGGCAACAAATTGGCAATCTCACAATCGTTACATACAAAATTATACACAGTTTGTACAAAGTTCAAATTTAGATAAAGTTTAAACAAAGGTTAGACCAAGTTCAGAGCAAGGTTATAGAAAGTCTCAAAGTCTTAATGGAAATCTCGCTTAAAGTGTCGCATACAACATTTATATGAAGTTTAAACAAAGTTCAGGAAAAGTTCAGGCAAAGTTTGTACAGAGTGTAGATAAAATTTAGATAAAGTTGAGATAAAGTTTATACAGTTTAGACCAAGTTTATACATACAACGGTTATAGAGTATAGCTGAAGTCTAGATAAAGTTTGAACAAAGTTTATACCTCGTTTAGATCAAGTTTATAGAATGTCTCGCTCGAAGTCTCACTTAAAGTCTCGCTCGAACTCTGGTTAAAAATCTCGTTCGAAGTCTCGCTAAAAGTCTGGCTAAAAGTCCCGCTCGAAGTCTCGCTAGAAGTCTCGCTAAAATTCTCTCTCGAAGTCTCGCTAAAAGTCTGGCTAAAAGTCCCGCCGGAAGTCTCGCTAAAAGTGTGGTTAAAAGTCTCGCTCGAAGTCTCGCCAAAAGTCTCGCTAAAAGTCCCGCACGAAGTCTCGCTCGACGTCTCGCTAAAAGTCTCTCTCAAAGTCTCGCTAAAAGTCCCGCTCGAAATCTCGCTAAAAGTCTCGCTCGAAGTCTCACTAAAAGTCTGGTTAAAAGTCTCGCTGAAAGTCTCGCTGAAAGTCTCGTCAAAAGTCTCGCTCGAAGTCTCGCTAAAAGTCTGGTTAAAAGTCTTGCTCGAAGTCTTGCTTGAAGTCTCGCCAAAAGTCTCGCTCAAAGTCTCGCCAAAAGTCTCGCCAAAAGTCTCGCTCTAAGTCTCGCGAAAAGTCTTGCTCGAAGTCTGGCTGAAACTTTGGCTTGAAGACTTTGAGACTTTCTATCAACTTCGTCAAAACATGTTGTAAACTATGTTTGAACTTTATCCAAACTATATCTCAACTTTATGTAAACTGTGTATAAACTTTGAATGCAATGCTTTAAGCGAAACTTTCTATAAATTTTGTCTAAACTTGCTCTAAACTTTACCCAAACTTTATCTAAATTATATCTAAACCTAATTTAAACTCTGTATAAACTTGGTCTAAACTCTGTATAAACTTTATCTAAAATTTATCTACACTCTGTACAAACTTTGCCTGAACTTTTCCTGAACTTTGTTTAAATTTCATATAAACGTACGTTGTATGCGACACTTTAAGCGAGATTTTCATTAAGACTTGAAGACTTTCTATAACCTTGCTCTGAACTTGGTCTAACCTTTGTTTAAACTTTATCTAAATTTGAACTTTGTACAAACTGTGTATAATTTTGTATGTAACGATTGTGAGATTGCCAATTTGTTGCCAATTTGTTGCCAATATATTCCCAATATATTGCCAATACATACTCAATATATTGCCAATATTTTCGACCTTCTTTAAGCCATACTTTTAACCATATCTTCCAGCCATATTACCAGCCATTCTTTAGCCCATTCTTTCAGCCATACCTTAACGGGGTGGCATAGTCCTACCATTACCGACCAAGCAATTGGCAGAATTTCAAGCTTATTAAAAATAAAATACATAAAATCACAAAAAAGCAAGAGAACACTTCGCTGCAGTTCTTCATATATGACACAGTACATATACACAGTGCATATACACAGTAAATGAAAATAGGATGAAAATATATTGATATTAAGTTATTTTTTGTCTCAAAGTTACCATTTATTCATGCGTGAACGATTGTAATAGAAAATAATATAATTTTCCTTTAAAAGGTAAAAGAAAAGAAAAATTTAAATAAGACCTTGCTCTTGTGTGTATTTTTCTACGCGTATCGGCAGTTAAGACAATGCTTGTATTAATTTTACTTGAAAGTAAGAAATCTTATATCAGGTTTGGGAAAAATTTTTAAAAAGAAATACATGCTTAACTTAAGCCATGAAATGTATGTTAATTACTAGTCCAGAAAGGCAGTAGTATTAGAACATGTTTCAGTATGCGATTAATTTCAATGGGAACATTACTGAAGTAATGAAGCGCAAAACAAATTGGATATTATTACGTTTCAGTAACGAAACTATGATTCTTTAGTTTAGTTTCTTTGAAAATAAGTACTGCAGAAATACGCATGTACGCGCGACACCACGAGCTCATTTACGGCCGTCACACTGCGCGCTGCGTTCATACGGTGCGACGTAAGTCGTACTGATGCCATCTCTGGACGCCGTCGCAAATGTTCACCATTTGTAAACATTGCTCGTTAGCCTACAAATTACGTATTACGTTGTGCGCTACAGTAATAATATGTACTTGGAATAAATAGCTATTGATGAAAACATTATGAATATCATGCTATTATGTTGTATCAATGATTAGATAGTTCGTTTACTTTATTTAGTTGTGCTCAGCTATTGCGAGTTGAAGTTGCCGCTTCTTTGCTAGAGTCACAGTTTGGAAAGTCTGGCGTTTTCCGAGTTCCGCAATTCCGCTTTCTCGAACGCGAGTTTGCGGTCCGAGCCAAAGTAAAATATACAATTTTCAAAACTGCGTTAAATAAATATTATTACATGAAATGCTATCGGGTAAAGGTGGTATAGCCTCCAAATTGAACAAACTACAAGAAACTATCATAAAAGCCGTACCGCAAATGTTTTTCGAAAAAATAATTTTTTTACTTTTTGTGTTTGGCATTTTATGAATTTTTTTATAGCGCCATTCGATTCCTTGGGTCCGAAAACCCCTAGGGCCCTCAGACTTTGACGAATTAATCAATTTGGATGAGAGAAAATCTCGTGTACGTCTTAGTTTGGGAACCCGGTATATATATACGTGCCGCTGCACACGTACACTCATACACGCACTAGCAAATATATATTCGTCATATAATGACGTTTACAAAATCCAACGTATGTGGCGGTGCTCACACATACACACACCCACACACACACGTACACATACACGTGCTATAATTACTTTGAAAATACAATCTCCCATACGGGGACCCATTGCACGCACTACACACTACACGGTTTTGCATGAATATTTTTATTTTAAAAAATATTGCGATTTATTACAGTGCGCAAACATATATATATATATATATATATATATATATATATATATATATATATATATATATATATATATATATATATATATATATATATATATACAGCGTGTCCAAAAAGTCTGGAAACACCCAAATAATTTCTCAGCTGAATTACTATTGGAAAATGTTAAGGTCGCCTTTGTAGTAATTTTTTACGAGGAATCCAATGGTGACCTTGGATTCGACCTTGGACCTCATTTTTGAGGTTATTTCAAGGTCAACCTCATTTTTTTAAATGGTAACCCCTATTTTTTATAGCGGAATCTGAAAGAGCGGAAAATTTTACGTCCGGATATGTATTAAGGTATGAGGTTGAGGTTACCCCCAGAGGTCAAATTGAGGTCAAAGTATGATTTCTTAAAAATTTCGCGAGTTCAGTGGTAAAACAAAACAAACAAAGGTAAGGTTTGGTAAGTTCGAACGAAGACTTGAAGGTGACCTCTGATTCGACCTTGAACCTCATTTTGAGCCTCATTTTTGAGGTTATTTCGAGGTCAACCTCATTTTTTTAAATGGTAACCCCTATTTTTTTAGCGGAATCGGAAAGAGTGTGAAACTTTACGTCCAAACATGTACTCAGAACATAGTTCAAGAAGGACCTTGACGTTCATTTTAAGGTCATTTAAACTTAATGTCGGTCTGATCTTGTGTAAACTTTTTATCACACTGAGCGAGGTTAATTCTTTAGTAGTTTTCAACGAGAAATCTAATGGTGACCTTGACATTGTCCTTAAAAGTCAGGTCAAGTTCAATTTTTTTACATTTAGCGTTACCCAGGAACAACGACGTGGACGTAGTAAAATCTGTTCCCTTTGGGGTGCTTGATTTACGTGAGTCCCCTTGCCTCTCACGATGGGGTGCTTGATTTACGTGAGTCCCCTTGCCTCTCACGATGGGGCGCTTGATTTACGTGAGTCCCCTTGCCTCTCACGATGGGGTGCTTGATTTACGTGAGTCCCCTTGCCTCTCACGATGGGGCGCTTGATTTACGTGAGTCCCCTTGCCTCTCACATTTGATTTTTTTAAACAGTATAACATCTTATTTCAAGTGCTCGAACTGTTCTCCATTCATTTCTTGACAGTAACCTAATCGATGATAGAAAGCACCAACAGCATTTTCAATCATTTCAGTAGGAATGAGAGCTGATTCATCAATGATCCTTTCACGTAATTCATCTAAGTTTAAGGGTTTTGTTTTGAATACACGATCCTTCAGATAACCCCAATAGAAATAATCTAGAGGCGTTAAATCGGGGGACCTAGCTGGCCATTCAATTGCACCTCTTCGTCCTATCCATCGATTAATGAATACTGTATCTAAGTATGTGCGAACGTTTCGTGCATAATGAGCTGCTGCACCGTCCTGTTGATACCATGTGTTATTAAAGTCCTCTCCAGCTATTTCTCTTATAGCAGGAACAATTTGATTCCGCAACATAGTTTCATACTTTTCTGCATTTAAATTGCCATCAATAAAAAATGGTCCTATAATCCTATTATTTAATATTCCAGCCCAGACATTTAATTTTTGTGGATATTATGACTTGGCTTCTCTTGCCCAATGAGGGTTTTCAACTGCCCAATATCAACAGTTATGCCTATTTACGCTTGAGTCAAGTTGAAATGTAGCTTCATCTGAGAAGACTATATTTGATGGAAAATTTGGATTTTGTACGATGCGTGCCATCATATCATCACAGAATTCAACGCGACGATCGAAATCATCTTCATTTAACTTGTGTATTAGCGTTACTTTAAATGGATGGAACTTCTCTCTCATTAGTATGTTATGAATAGATGATTTACTTATTTCGTGCACTTGAGCAGCTCTACGAACGGAAGTATGCGGATCTTCGGTGAATGTTAACACAACATCTAAAGATTTCTCTTCGTTACCTGCTGACATTGGTCTGCCTGATCGAGGTAAATCGCTGATAGTGCCGGTATTTTCAAACCTTCTAACAGTTTTTTGAACTGTTGAAAATGATAGTGGAGTTCCACCAACCCTAAATGAAGCATTAAAAATATCTCTTACGGCCCTATAAGATCGCTGCATGTGTCCCCAACCTCTCATCATGAGAATCGTTATTCTTTCTCTATCAGTGAGTTTGTTCATTTTTATTACTCTTCGTAGTAGACCTTATCCAAAAATACTTTTTGAGTTGAAAATAAAAAGAACTTTTAATTTTCAAAAAATATGTTTGAAAGATGACCAACCCTTTTCTGTGGTGGTTATGGAATGAATAATAGTTTATTGTCACTCTAACCATACGAAAAATAACAAGTAACAATGTTCAATATTTAAACGCTTCAAAAAATTTTACAATGAATCAGCTCTCATTCCTACTGAAATGATCAAAAATACTGTTGGTGTTTTCGATCATCGATTAGGTTACTATCAAAAAGTGGATGGAAAATAATTCGAGCACTTGAAATAAGATGTTAGACTGTTTAAAAAAATTAAAAAGTTTACACAAGATCAGACCGTCATTAAGTTTAAATGACCTTCAAATGAACGTCAAGGTCCTTCTTGAACTATGTTCTGAGTACATGTTTGGACGTAAAGTTTCACACTCTTTCCGATTCCGCTAAAAAATAGGGGTTACCATTTAAAAAATGAGGTTGACCTCGAAATAACCTCAAAAATGAGGCTCAAAATGAGGTTCAAGGTCGAATCAGAGGTCACCTTCAAGTCTTCGTTCGAACTTACCAAACCTTACCTTTGTTTGTTTTGTTTTACCACTGAACTCGCGAAATTTTTAAGAAATCATACTTTGACCTCAATTTGACCTCTGGGGGCAACCTCAACCTCATACCTTAATACATATCCGGACGTAAAATTTTCCGCTCTTTCAGATTCCGCTATAAAAAATAGGGGTTACCATTTAAAAAAATGAGGTTGACCTTGAAATAACCTCAAGAATAAGGTCCAAGGTCGAATCCAAGGTCACCATTGGATTCCTCGTAAAAAATTACTACAAAGGCGACCTTAACATTTTCCAATAGTAATTCAGCTGAGAAATTATTTGGGTGTTTCCAGACTTTTTGGACACGCTGTATATATGTGTGTGTGTCACTGCACACGTACACTCATACACGCACGCGCAAATATATATTCATCATATAATGACGTTTACAAAATCCAACGTATGTGGCGCTGCACACACATACACACACGCACACGTATACATACACGTGCTATAATTACTTTGAAAATACAATCTCCAATACGGGGACCCACTGCACGCACTACACACTACACGGTTTTGCATTTTTCTGCTGCTGTTGTTGGTGCGGCTGCTGCTGCTGCTGCTGCTGTTGGTGTGCTCCGTTGACAGTGGTCATCGTGATGGTGATTGTGGAGTGGTCATTTGAAGTAGGCATCCGAACGCGGTTTCATGGCACTCGGTGCGTCTATATTGGCTGCAGCGCCAGCATTGTTCCCACGTTTGTCCAGTGGGGTCACGCCTCAGAGGGCGGAATATTATTTGGCACGAACGGCAGTTGGTGCCCGTTAGCGAGTTAGGTTGCTGTTGTTGCTGCTATTGTCGTTGTTGTTGTAATTGGCGTTGTTGTTGCTGGTCGATGAGCAGTATTTCGCTTAAATATTTTCGACTGCTCGCTCGATGCGTCTCACGCCCGTCAAGTGTCGTTCTAACCTCTTGCGAGCGGTGATGAGTGGCTGCTGCAGAGCGTCAATTTTTTGGTTCGTTTGCTCCATCGCTCGACCAATACTGACGGTCGGCTATGCCATCGCTCGGTGTGATGCTGCTGGTTGCTGGTGGCGCCGGTGGTGGAGTCTCGGTGGTAGTGGTGGGGTTCTGTGGTTGGAGGTCCCTTAGCCTCACTGTATGCATCCCGCTTTTATCGACGGCGACGCATACGTAATGAGTACGGACTTTGTCGCGTATCTGGAAAGCGTATACGGCTCATGCACCGAGTCCGTACACGCTGCCTCTCGTTGTCCGGCCACGCTCCCAGAAGTACCGCTATGTCCTCTGTCAGTTAGTCGTACACTGCTTGACCGTTTTGATTGTATTTTCTTTCGTTCTGCAAACTCTGCTCGGTACAATTTAAACAGCGGCCACTCTTATTTTCTATGCTTTGGATGATCTGCTCGAGGGCTTTGTCGGATGTGGCTATCTTCTTATACTGCTCATTGAAAATAACTTGTAAAATGTTTTCGATGAATTTAAAATTTTTTACCGATTCCACGATGATGATGATGATGATGATGTGCCCGTCTAAGCTTGGCTGGTACTATGGTAGTGCAGCGCGCAACCCGCTCTTTTAAGTGCGCGGCCATGGTGGGTAGAGTGGGGAGAAACTGGCCAGGACGAAGGAGTAAGCACGAGCGTTTCCTACAAAAACTCTCAGTTTTATAGTAGTGTTATAAAATTCTCAGGGAACAGTGTGAGCGGGGAAAAAGTACCAGTTTAATCGCGGGGGTTTATGGCGGATAAAGCGACGAGAAACTGTCCAGGGGGACAGAGTGAGCACACGCATTTCTTACAGAAACTCTCGGTTTTACGATTTGTATTAGGCTGAGAAAATTCTCAGGGAACAGCGTGGGTTGCGAAAAAAAAGTACCAGAGTCTTGGGCCGCTTTTCAAGTGTTCTTAAGGCAAGAAAATTATCAGCTGTTGGTGCGACCACCGAAGAAAGTGGCCTGCTTGGGGAAAGCCTGTGCATTTTTGCCACTGCGAGGTATTTACGAGGTGTTTACCACCTAGCAGGTCCGTCACGACGGTCTGTATTTATTTCGAACGTACTTTAGAGTTTTCTCGAATTCCGCCAGGCAGGGTGAGTAATGCTTTGTAAAACAATACTCCGACTGGTGCGACACAACGGACTGTATAGTTTTTATCCCAAGTGTGCTTCTCGCCTTTCATGCATCAATAGGGTCGGATTTTTACGGCGCTGACCCCATGCGCGGAGGAATTGTTGTTCCTTTTTCACATCTGGAGTGTTCGTATAGTATCGCTATTCTTTTCGATGCCCACCCTTTTTTCATAAGATGTTTATTTTAAATCTCAGGAATGTTTCGATGAAAATGCGCTCACGGAGTGGACGGCGTCGCAAACTTCGACGAGATGACTAGATGACTAGATGACTAATTTCTTTTTATCATGCGTTTGTCGGAGTGTGTTTCAAAGATGCCGTGTGCGTATAAGAATTCTGAGCGCTCGTGTATTACACTCAGTCTATTCAAAAGTTTCGAGATGGATAATCACACAAATAGTTCGTTGCGGAAAGCTGTGTAACGGCTCGCGGCTAGAGCCCGCCACGGTAGAAATCCCGCGTGGCTGCGCCGTTTACGGCGTATGTCACGTGAAAACTTATCAGCGCAATTACGACTACTACTAAGAATGACAGGGTATCGCGCAATAGTGCAGCTTTACAACGCATTCGCTTGTTCGCGCGAAGTACAGACCGTCATTGAAGATGATGTCTTCGAGCGCCGATTAAGTGGGTTGCACGTGTTTCGCGGTATTGCGAATGCACGCACGGAACGTTTAGGTAAGTCTAAAACTTTGTTTCCAAAATAATTTTCCTTTACTTTTTTTTTATTTACATATTTTTTATTTACAGCTTACGAGAGTCTCATTCGCGATGATTCGGATACGGGACTATCCGATAGCTCGAGCGCGGCCAGCGATGAGACGCATTTCGAGCCAAGTGTGTCCGCCATGTCTCTGCAGCACTCGGCGCGCACGGCAGGCGTATTTAATCCTGTAGCGCGGTAACTCG
Source organism: Torymus aiolomorphi (assembly GCA_036365515.1). Classification (NCBI taxonomy): domain Eukaryota; kingdom Metazoa; phylum Arthropoda; class Insecta; order Hymenoptera; family Torymidae; genus Torymus; species Torymus aiolomorphi. The sequence continues at coordinate 2,830,924 of CM070873.1, read as the reverse complement.
ACTTTGACTACAGTGATACGGAGAGCGAAGGTGCGGGCGAGCAGCTGGCTGTCGCAGCTGCCATGCACAGGCCCGAAGATGATCACCCCGAAGACGCCCAGCCCGAAAGCCCATCGCTCATCGCGTGGGAGCGTTTCGACCACGATGAGGATGAGGTGGTCGAGTCGGAGACGGAAGAGGAGCAAGTGGTGCGATGATGCACAGGGACCTCGAGATTGCCGACGCACTTGAGATGTACGAACGTCCGCTAGTGACAGCAGCAGAACATTGACTTCTCGTGAATCAACAGCCCAACGTGAATGCCGAAGATAACAGCACTAAAGCAAACACTGTGCGCGCTAATCGTGAACGGCTGTTGGCACGGTTGCAAGCTGTAGCAAACACAGTTAGCTCCGACTACAACCACAATTATCCGTCGCATCGGCGTGTCAACGAATGTAAGTAAAAATATATTTATTTAAGAGCGTTTCTGATTTTGTTTTTAAAAGTCAAATATTTTTTATTATAGTTATCTGCACGCGTGATATGATGTATCGGGAAATTCGTTCATCGCTCCCCGATGTCGACGGTTTGCCGGAGTTATATGAGCAAATAGCGCATAATCCGCGTGCAGCGATTCAGCGCTGGATTCGTGACCAAGCGCAAGATGAGACTTCGGCGTTATATACCGACGCAGACGTTACCGATCTTGTAATACGATTACTCGAAAGTTTTGCCGGTTATTCTGAGCCTTAAATGTAAAAAAAAAATCAGAGACGTTTGAAAATAAAAAAAGTTTAAAATATAATTTGTTTTTGACTTTTTATAAAGCGAGCACCGAGTCCCATTCCCCGCCACAGGTAGGTGGTGACGGCGTTTATAGCAGCAGTAGCATCGGCGAGGCAGATAGCGTCGAGAACAATGAACAGTACCTGCGCCGGTTTGGTGTCCAAGGGCGCACGATTAGTTTTAGAATAGGTGAACCGCGTGAGGGGGAAAATGTTGTATTATGGATGGAAGCTGCGGTTAGCGATATCCATAACTACATAACAGAGCATGTTCCCGGTAATAATTTAATTAGTGTGAGTGTACGAAGCGAGCGGTTTACGCAAAGTTCCGGTGGGCTCTCGTTCAGGCCTATCGAAAATTTCACCACCGCTGATTTATGGAATGTAATTAGTTCCATATGCCAGAGTAATGAGATTATAGGCATCGACGACACGTTCATTTTACAGGCTTACTACGTTGAAATGCCCGTTGGTACAGGTAGAATACGCGGGAAAGCAGCTCTGATAGCGACCAGCCTTCAGAAGCGCTCAATAGTGACTATACAAAATGACGACGATAATCACTGTTTACTGCGCGCGCTCGTAGTGGCGAAAGCCCACTTGGTGCTTAAGGTGCGGGATTACGCGGAGGCACGTAAAGAGATTGGAAAAAATACGCGATTCACGTCGCGCCCTACAGAAACAACGTGGGGAAAAACTCGTGTGTGACGAAAAATGGTGTGTTTTTACCGCGCGAGGGGTGCGGGTTTCGCGAGCTGTTAGCGTTTCAAAATTTTTTTGTCGCGTCGGGAATCGCGAACGTTGTTTTCGAAATTGAAAATTTTGGTAATGGCGACGCGCCGCTTTTCGACGGCCGAAACACGTCCGAAGAATTAAATACTCCTCTTCACGGTGTAATTTATTTAATTTTTGAAGAGCGTCGGCGTCATTTAAACGTAATTACGAATTTATTTGCTGCGGCTGGTACGCGGTTTTTTTGTTCTTATTGCAACAAAGGGTATCGCTGTATCGACCAACACAGTTGTCCGCGTACTTGTCAATGTTGTTTCGTAAGTCCGCCCTGTAGGAGCGACGGCGTGGAAATGATGGAGTGTAGATACTGCGGGCGCAAATTTTTGGACACGAATGTTTTGTGAAGCACAAGCAGATGGGGTCGTACAAAAAAATAATAAGAGAGTCTGTGACGTCGTGCGACTGTGTGTACACTGTTTAAAGATCGTGAATATTTTCAGGCAGCAACACAAGTGCGGTTTCGGTTACTGTAAGCAATGCATGAAACACCATCCGTTTAACGATCAGTGCTTCATGCAGCCTATTATTGAAAATGACGCGAACGCGACTAAAAAATATTTGTATATTTTTACGATTTTGAAACACGTCAGGACACGCCGTATGCTCAAAACATACGGTTTCACGTGCCAAATCTCTGCGTCGTGCATCAGATCTGTACCGACTGCATGGCTATCGACGATATAAAAATTATCTGCAACACATGCGGTGTGCGCGAGTTTGTTTTTACGCGGGATCCGGTGAGAGAGCTGTTAGGTTTGTGCATTCGGGCAGACACTGCTTTCGCGGAAATTATGCATCGCCCACAATGCCAAAGCTTTTGACTCGCAATTTATTCTAAAAGAACTGGCCGAGAATCCCCAGTATAGCTCGCCCAGCGTCATTTTGAGCGGACAAAATGTAACACTGCTTAAATATGGACCACCAAATTCATCGATAGCATAAATTAGTTTCAGATGAAATTAAGAGCATTGCCAGTGACCTTTGGTTTACCAGAGAGCGTTAGAAAGGGCTATTTCCCCGATCTGTTTAACACTCTCGCCGCTCGGGACTACATCGCTTCTCTATAGCCCGTTGAGTTTTATGGGCCTGACTCAACGAGCGTAGCCACTCGTGAGGATTTTCTTGCCTGGCATCGCGAAACGAGTCCGGACTGTATATTCGACATGAAAAAGGAGATTGTCGAGTATTGTCAAAGGGATGTGGAAATTCTCAGGCGGGCATGCATACAATTTCGGAAAATTTTCCTAGATGTGTCTGATATGGATCCATTCGTATCAGCATGCACTATAGCGTCTCCGTGTTCGTACGTTTATAGAAAACACTTTTTAACCGCGAATACCATCGGTATAATACCGCCCAACGGTTATAGACGCGCCGACAGGCATTCTCAAAAATCTATAGAGTGGTTACTCTGTTGCGAGTGTGAAATCGGTCGAGAGATTGTACACGCAAGGCGCGCGCGCGAGTGTCGTTTACCGGAGGGCTATTTAGTGGATGGTTACCTACCACTGCCGACGCCCGATGCCCACGGCAAAGGAATTGTTTTCGAGTTTCAAGGCTGTTATTGGCACGGTTGCCCACGGTGTTTTCCAAATATGCGCGATTCGACAAAAAACCGTGTCAGTAAAACTTTCGCACAAGCTTACGAGAGCACATGTGAAAAAATTATATACATGAGAAGAGCCGGTTACGAAGTGCGCGAGATGTGGGAATGCGATTTTGAGCGGTTAAAAGCTCAGCAACCAGATATCGTGCGTTACATCAGCAACCATCCGATAATGTGTAAAATCACACTGGATCCGCGCGACGCGTTTTTCGGTGGGCGCACAGAGAATATCGTCACCTCGTACAGAGTCGGTGCTGACGAAGGGATCAAATATACGGATAGTTGCTCTCTTTACCCGTATATTTGTAAAAGAGGCCGTTTTCCAATTGGTCACCCGCGTATTTACAGTGGGGGAGAATATGCCTCGCTAACGGGTTGGCAAAACAACAATCTCGCGAGCATCGACGGACTGGTTAGATGTCGTGTGTTACCGCCTCGTGATTTATTACTGCCTGTACTGCCTGTAAAAATGCATAAACGCCTTATTTTCGGGCTCTGTCGTTCTTGTTGGGCTGAACTACACGAGGAGGATTGCCATCACGAACTAGCGGAAGATCGTGAATTTACAGGCACATGGGTTGTACGAGAGCTGCACAAGGCGATAGAACTGGGCTACAATATCACCGAGATTTACGTGATATGGCAATTTGAGAGCACACAGTACGACCAGCGCACGGGCGAGGGCGGTTTGTTTGCCAACTATGTAAATACTTTCCTTCGACTGAAACAGCAGATCAGCAGGTGGCCTGGTGCGTCGACGAGGTGTCGAAGCAGCGGTACATTGACGAGTACGAGCGCGACGAAGGGATCAGATTAGATGCTGATAAAATTGAAAAAAATGCCGGTTTGTGCTCGCTCGCCAAGTACAGCTTAAATTCACTCTGGGGCAAGTTTGGACAGCATTCTAATTCAAAGCAAACGGAAATTGTAAAAAACGCGTGAAGACCTGTTGAAACTGTTAGCGGCGCCGGAAAAAGAGGTTTTCGATGTACTGCCAGTGAGCCAAAATCTCTTGTACGCGAATTGGTGCTATGTAGATGACGCTGTAGAATCTGCCCGCAGCACATGTGTTGCATTAGCCGCGTACATGACAGAGCAGGCGCGACTAGAACTTTACAATTACATTGAAAAGCTCACAGCCGCGCGAGTTCTCTACATGGACACCGATTCGTGTATATTTAAATGCAACCGAAATAATCCAAACGAATACAGGCCTGCTCTGGGTAGTTTACTCGGCAATATGACAGACGAGCTCAAGGTATATGGCGAGGGCTCATTCATCACGGTGTTTATCTCCGATGGGCCGAAATTCTATGCCTTTCGAGCCTTTGTCCCTTCGAGCGGCGAGACTGTCGAGTGCTGTAAAGTGAAAGGCGTCTCGTTAAATAGTTCAAATTCGCGTAAAATTAATTTTGACAGCGTGGAACGTTTGATCGCGGCGTACTTTGAGGGCGACGCCACATCTATAGTTCTCAATTACAATGCCATCAGACGCACGCACACACACGAAGTCATCACGTGCGTCGAAAAAAAGTCCTGCTCTGTAGTGCTGAGGAAGCGGAGGTACTTTGCAAATGGTACTTCGCTCTCTTTCGGCTACAAAGCGGAATAATATTAACAATAATTTATATATTTGTATGCGACGTTCTTGCTGTAAAATAAATGTGAAATAAAAATATATTTATTCTTTTGGAAAAAATTCATTCATTTCTCGTCGCCTCCCAGCTGCTACAGATAAAAACAAAAGTTCTAATTGTTGTTGTATTTTAACCGCTTGAAAACGCGTTAGTGGTGCTTATCGGCGGTAATGTGCTTGTCTCCGCGGTAATGTGTTTGTCCCTGCGGCCATGAGCTGGCCACCGCGTCCAAGCGACCAAGGCGATGATTCGCTCACCCCCGCGATCGACTAGTGGTCCTCCGCCCGCCCGCCCGCCGCTGACGCTAATGTTCTTTGACCCCCTCGGCTCTGCACAGGCGAGTATTATAAAAACGTCGGACTGTCGAGTAGCTGTGGTACTCTTTGTCTTTCTCGTCGTGTGCGAGGTCTTCGTGAAAAAAACACGGACATTCGTTGGAAGCATCCGTTTACCTGCTGTGTGTGCGGGCCCACAGGCTGCGGGAAAACCCTGTTCGTGCAGCGCTCTCTCGCACAGCTCTCGGCAATGTGCGATGCTAGCTTTCACCGTATATTATTTTATTGCGCCGAATGGCAGGAGGCATACCGAACAGCCTTTAAGCCCCACGCGCCCACAACCATCGAGTTTCGAGAGGGACTGCCGCAGATAGTGGACTATTCACGGGACAATGACAGAAAAAAAATACTAATCCTCGACGATCTCATGCGCGAGTAGTCAAGTGATGTTATTTTCGATTTATTCACGAAAGGCAGTCACCACAAAAATATAAGCGTCATATTCATCGCGCAAAATGTTTTTCACAAAGGAAAGGCACAGCGCGACATAAGTTTAAATACCAAATATCTCGTGCTGTTCAAAAACCCGCGCGACAAAGCACAGATACAACATCTAGCGGGACAAATTCACCCGCAGGACTCACTTTTTTTATGCGACGCGTACGTCGATGCGACGCGTTTACCACATTCTTATCTCTTTATCGATCTCACACAGGACTGCTTGGACGCGTTTAGATTTCGTAGCAATATCTTTCCCGACGACGATGAGCCGCATTACGCATACGTGCAAAAGCACCTTAAAGTACGCTGATTACGCTGGCCGCGCGTCAGTTGCAAAAAAACTATGGCTGCGGACAGTCGCATCGGAGCCTGCCACCGCCGCGGAATAAAGCCGCGCAGTAAAAATTTTTCCAAGAAAAATCTCGCGCTCCTCAGTGCACGCTGTCACGGCGATAAGAAACATCGAACGGCTATCGCGCGCACTGCCGACAAACCACTCGTCAAGTGCATATGCGAATGCGCGTTGAACCTTTTACAAGGGGTCATAAAATTGAGCGATACCGGCAAGAGGCGATTGCGCAGACATAAGCACACACTTAGAAAGTTGAGTGACGTACATGGAAACACTGATTGGCGCACAAAGAAACGATCGATTGTTCAGAGTGGCGGATCGTTCTTACCGCTCTTGCTCGTCCCAATACTCGAAACGCTAATCTCAAAAATATTTGGATCGGGTGGCGAAGCCACGCGATAAGATGGAACGGGCACCCAAGATGATACTCGTACCAGAGAACACGCTTCAATCTGCACAGCATGCGATGACGTCATTCACTCCGGCCGATACAACTCAGCCAAAAGAGTCGGGAGAAAAAAGTTTACAAACACCGGGTGATAATTTTTCACGATTAGACGCCGAAATGTATGAGGTTCTACGCTCAAAAACGGGGCGTGATGATTACAAAAAATGTCTAAATTATTTACAGATTTTACGTCGCTATCTTTGATGTAGGCGTGAGCACTCGGGGGGCGTTGGTGAGCGCTCTACTCGAGGGATCGGCTCGCTAGCCGATTTTGAGTATGCCGAGTATGCCGACAGCACTTCAGACCGATGTTGTGTCTGGTAATTTACACGAATGCCTGTTCTGGTGTAGGCCGGTTGTCTCGGTTTGCGAGAGAACGACGCACCAAGAGGAGGGGCACTCTGAGTGCTGGAGAGCGCTTGAGCGCGCAGGGTTGTGCTCAGACTTGAGCCGGAGCGAAGTTATCCGTATCGGATGTATCCTGTGAGCATAGTTAGGTGATAGACGGAGCAATAGCTCGACGTCTATCGATGCAGGGAGGCGCTGCAGGCGCTCGCTAGGCTGCTTCTTAGTGCGAGAGGGGATTGGCGGAGCAATAGCTCGACGTCGATCAAGGCAGGTTGCGAGCTGTGTATGCTCGCTGCGCTCTGTGGACGCTTGGAGAGGGTTGGCGGAGCAATAGCTCGACGCCAACCACCGCTGGGTGCGAGCTGTGAGTGCTCGCTGTGCTATGAGCGCGTGAAGAGGATTGGCGGAGCAATAGCTCGACGCCAATCTCAGGGGGTTGCGAGCGGAGTATGCTCGCTGCACTCGCTGAACGCTTAGAGAGGGTTGACGGAGCAACCGCTCGACGTCAACCGGAGCCGGAGGCGAGCTGTCAGGCAGAGCATGCCTGCAGAGGCGACGACTCGTCGCTGATGCTCCCTCGTTGCACAGGGGGAGGACACAGCACTATCCCCCCTGTGTCAACCCCTGGTCCTGGGTCTAGGTGGTAGGGCGAGACCACCTGGCTCGGTGTAGGCAACACCACCCTGCTCTCGGAGTTCCTGTAACTCCGCTCGGCTCTGCTCCCGCAGCTGCCGAATCTCCAGCTCGTGGCTGGCCTGTAGCTGAGCCCGGTCCTTGGCCCACTTCCGGGCCTGGTCGTTGAGCTCCTGCTGGTGCTGCTGGAGGAGATGCTCCCTGAGTCGCCGCCTTTCCAAGACCTGCTCCCGGACGATGTTCCCTAGGCAGAGCCGAAGGAGCTCCTTTTCCGCCTCGAGAGCACAGAATTTGCCGGAGGACATAAATCCAGAAGGCGCAGACTGGAAGGATAAGTAGGAAGAGGTAGGGAAATGAGCCGGGAAAGACTCTTCAAAAACGCGACCAATAGGTCTCGTAAATAAAAACTCAAGGTTTTTATTAATCAAAAATCTCCTTTATTCACCCGAAATTACTCTGCCGAGGCTGAGACCGTCCTACTATGTAGGAGGAGTCGGGGGAAATAAGGCTGCCGAGGCGTCGGTGCGCGGGGCTTATATGCCCCGGAGCGCGCTTACTTACTTTGGCGAGCGCAAAAGTAGGGCCGTCGCCGCCTGGCGGCGGCGCCGCGTACTGCTCTCACGCGGGTCGGCGCGCAGCGCGGGAAAATTCAAATGCGCTATATACAGTTTTACGCGTAAACCGGCGCGGAGAGTCTATTAACATTAATAATTATAAATATAATTAATACTATTTATTAAGTATTAATAATTAATACTAGGCGCGTAACATCTTTTTTTCCAAGACAACGAACGCGCGACGGAGCGTGAGATGAAGCGCGAAATCGACGAAATAGAGGAAGCACTCGGACCGCTCAGCGAGGAAGCTATACTCGAGAGCCTGCCAAAAATACACGCACGCAAAGCACGACGCATGCTACACATCTGGAAAACAAGAGTGCCCAGTTGCCTGAAATGGGACAATACAGGTACTGTGAGCATCGATGGCCGTATCATACCACGCACAAACATAACAGAGTTACTGCTCGACGCCCTGCAGCAAAAGAAAAAGACAGCAGCAGCAGCAACAGGAGCAACAGCAGCAGAGGACGAGGCATCCGTTGACCGTTACGAATTTGCGACATTTCTCAAAGCGAGCGACACGCCCGCCGATGTGGTCGGAAATCCATAAGTTCTGAAAATAGGACAAATACTAACAGCCAAACGGCGCTTGCCAGCGCAGCAACAGTCGTCTACAGTAGACGACTCGATGCGCTCACCGATTCTCACCCGTAATAAAAAGCTCGTCAGACAAGTGAAGAAAAACTGGCTCAAATTTGACCTGGCGTGAAAGAGAGAGCAATGGCTTACGAAAAGCAGTACTACGACCTCGAGCACGAGGCGGGCTACGCGGGCGCGCGTAATCTCCTACGTTTAAACGCAGCCAGCACAAAGGCGAAGAAGAAAAAAATTAACGACTGGCCGAGCAATCAAGACGCGTACACGCTTCATCACCCGATAAAAAGACGCTTTCCACGGCTCACCTACAACGTGAGCAACGTTGACGACGTGTGGGAGTGTGATTTACTGCAACTCACATTGATAAAGGATTATAACGACGGCCACAGCTACATCCTCGTAATCACCGATGTACTCGGCAAGTTTGCGTGGGTGGGTTGAACCATTGATGGATAAAACGGCACGCAATGTTAACGACGCATTCGAACGCATTATCGATAGAGCACAACCAGGGTTACCCCCTTGCGCGTTCAGACCGATCGAGGCAAGAAATTTACCGGTGCAGCGTTTTAAAAACTTCTTCACCGTCGGGGAATTGACTGTCGCGTCGCCAGGAATCCCGATATCAAGGCAGCAGTCTTCGAGCCCCTCAACAGGACACTGCGCGAACGAATCTGGCGATATTTTTCCCCCACCAAAACACCAAACGATATATCGACGTTTTACAAAAAATTGTCCACGCGTACAATCATTCTCTACACCGCGGCACACAGATGCGCCACGCCGATGTTGACGTCTACAACGCTGCGCAAGCGCGAGAAAACTTGGCCAAGCGCGCGAGCTCCAATTATCGTCGGCGGCAGCAGCAGCAGCGGCGGCACGGCCAGGTCACCGCGACACATGGTAAATTCAATATGGGAGACCTCATGCGCATCAGTCGAACAAAAAACACCTTCGAGCGTGGATACGAGAATAATTTAAGCGAGGAAATTTTTAAGATAACGCGCGTATCGCGACGGCAAGGGCTACACACGTACATTCTTCGGGACTTGAACGACGAGCTCATAGACGGCTTCTTTTACAAAGAGGAACTCGTACGCGTCTGGCGTGAGCGTCTGGCGGCCGATAAGAATTGCAAGATCGAACGCGTCGTGTGCGAGAAAAGACGCGGTGCCAACAAGCATCTGCTTGTCAAGTGGCTCGGCTATGCGGATAAATTTAATTCTTGGGTAAAAGCGAGTCAGCTCGAAAAAATCGCGTAAATAGCAAGCATGGACACGTACGAAGATTTTTACATGGTGCAGGCTAGCAACAGCAGCATGAATTACTTTCCTGATAATAAGACTAGCTGCTTCACGACACACTTACCGCGCGAGATCAAATTACACGGCGAATGGTTTGTCGGGCTGGTGGAAATAGACGTACCATACAGCATCGTACATTTTCAAGAGGAGGACGCCTTCTACAAGTTTTCCACGTACGACGACGACGACACGCAACTCATGGAGGACAATTATTGTAATATACCCGTTGGAATGTATGACTCACTCTTTGAGCTGGCGGATGCGATAAACAGCTCAAATGAAACCTATCGGCATCAAATGCTCGAACCCGTTAAAACACGTCGCGGCTATTACGCGATAAGATGCAAGTGCGACTGCGCGCATCTACACGAGACTCATTTCAACGAAAAAATGCAACGTATATTCGGCTTCGATGACACTCCGGAAAAACAAAAAATACCTTGTACCACTCTAAACGACGAGAGTAAAAGGGACATAGTCGCCGCGAGACCTGCATCGCTCTCTCGAACAATTCCCGACCAGCTATATGTTTACACAGACATATGCGAACCCTACACAATGGGGGATACCCAAGCGGCACTCTTGCGCATAGTTTCCATGGATACCTCTAAATTCAGATATGGATGCCGCACTGTCCAGCGCTTTGCACCCGCTCACTACATTCCGCTTCTCTATCACAATTTTAATAATGTTATCATAGATATAAGAGATCAGCACGGGCGGCGCATACCATTCGAGTATGGTAAGTTGCCGGTAACGCTACTCTTTAGGCGCAATCGCTAACATGGCGCATTATACTCGCTATTACGACGAACAGATTGGGGGTGGCGGCGTGAGAAACGTTTTTGCCGGCTCACCATTTCAGAGGGGGCATGTTGTACGCGTGTGGCTAGCTGGTCTCTTTTGCCGCATTCTGCCATATGTCACGAGCGGAGCTGGGGCTGTAGGTAAGGAGACGCTGCGCGCAGGTATAAAAGTTCTCGATGACGTTGCCAACACAGGCAGCAGTTTCAAGAAGGCTGTAAAAACTAGGGCCCGTGAATCGGGTCGAAATCTCAAGTGTAAAGCGGCCGAGAAAATAGCAGAAGTTATGAAAGGTTCAGGCTATAAAACAACCAACCGCGTCAAACGTCGACGTCAGTCACGAAAGTCACGCAGCGATGTTCGCATCGCACGCACCAAACACAAGTGGGCCATAAAAACACCAGCAGCCGGCGGACGAAAACACGCAAAGGAGGTAGAAAAAAGCGCAAAACACCAACTTTTCGAAGCGTTAGCGATATTTTCGGGCCAAAGTAAATAGAAAAAAATGTCTCTTTCACTCGCACTCGTCAGAGTGCATGTCGAGCGAGCTAGATCTTTTTACACTCCCCGCGACTCAAACTTCAATCGAAGGCAGCAGTTTTCTGAACTATAAGCCTGTGTCATCGATCAGCGATGAAGGCGACGCCCCGATCGAATTTGTCGTACCCAGCGCCAGCGAGCATTACCTCGATCTCGAGCATACCATGCTGTACGTAAAGGCACAGATATTACCGCTAGCTGATCCCGACGTGAATTTAAAATTTGCACCCGTAAACAACCTTCTTCACTCAATGTTCAATCAAATCGATATTTTAGTCAATCAAAAACTTGTCCCGCCGCCAAACAACGCGTATCCCTACAGAGCTTACATCGAGTCGCTGTTCAGTTTTTCACAGGCAGCCAAAGAGTCTCATCTGACAGCTAGCCCCTGGTACGATGACACACCGACTTGCTTCGAGGCCATCCCACAAAATCAAGGAGTGGGCTCTAACAAGAGGCTCATCAATCGTCAAAACTATACGATCGGCGGAAAGACATTCGACATGATTGGCCATCTGCAGGGCGACTTGTTTAATCAAGATAAAATACTTATCAATGGTGTCGAAATGCGCGTGCACCTAGTGCGGAGCAAAGACGCCTTTTGTCTGATGGACAGCACAGACGAGGGGCAATTTGGCATAAGGATAAAAGAAGCTACGCTCATTATTCGCCGCGTGAAAATAAACCCCGGTATTTTAATCGCGCACGCCAATACTTTGGCCAAGGCAAATGCCAAGTATCCCATAACGAGCATCGAAATCAAAACTTTCACGCTTCACGCCGGTATACACGGCGACAGCATTGATAATGCAATTCTAGGCCACCTGCCGAAACGCGTAATCATCGGTTTCGTAGATAACAGAGCGTTCAACGGAAATCGACGACTTAATCCTTTCACCTTTCAACACTTCGACATAAATTACCTCTCCCTCGCCGCCGATGGTGTGCAAATTCCGAGCAAACCATTACAGCCACACTTTACCGGGAACAATGCATTGTTTAACGAAGCCTTTCAAACACTCTATTGGGGCACCGGTATACATTTCCTCAACGAGGGCCTCGGCATAAACAGAACCAATTATTCACAGGGCTATTTTCTCACAGCTTTCGATCTCACGCCTGACTTATCGGCTCACTGTCACACACACTGGAATCTCGTTCGGTCTGGTAGCGTGCGTATAGAAGTAGGCTTCGAAGTCGCACCGACAACTACGATAAACTGCATTGTTTATGCCGAATACGATAACATTCTCGAAATCGATTCCACTCGACAAATTTTATCGGATTTCAGTGCCTAAATGCTGACGTCAGCACTACAGGTGGCTCCAGTCTCGCCGAGCGTAAAAGCGGCGGGCCAAAAGTGGAGGGAGCGCTAACAACGTACGCTCTATGCCACCTCGCGTCACTTCGTTTTTTCTCTCGCACCCGTCAGCATATACGCACTTTTGCGCGAGTTATGTGGCAAGCCCCGGTGGATCACCAAGGAAAGGTAACACACACACAGGTAACACTCGCCAAAGTATGTAATCGAACAAAGGGTGTTGATTAGAATAATGATTTATTAAAACGTCGTTACAGGTTGGATGCCCGACAGAGACTGGCGATCGTCGATGCGAAGTGCAGTAAGAGAGTATAAAGAGAGTATATGTATAAAGTATATATGAAAAGTATATATTGCATCTTCATTGTCTTCTGGCTTCTCTTTGTCCATGCAGATTCCATTCGGAGCGATAAGGAGGCTGGCTGGCCGATGCGTCTAAGTACCTATGTGGTGACTCATATAACTCCTCCATGGCCAAGTTCAATGACGTCCTCGTCTTTGATGTCCTTATCTTTGGACTTTTTGGTAAGTTGCGGTCGTTGTTTCTTGACTTTTATTTTGTATATTAAGTAAACCGATGTAATCGTTATGAACAGCAATACTAATATAATTGAATTTGTAGACATGACGAATTCGGTTCTAATTTGATTAGAGACTGGCATAGTTAGTGTAGGTGATGTCAAAGTTTTTAGGGTTTCAAAATTCAACTGGTGGTCTTTGATAACTAAAGGTGAAATTAGGCTGGATTGTTCCATTTCACCATGATTTTCGTCAAGTCGGTATCCCTGTACTTGTACATCATTTCCTTGTATTTCATATGTTCCTCGGATCATCAATTGGTCATTATCATGTTTAACCTTGATCAGATAATTACTCGATACTAGCGTTAAATTTTCAGATAATTTGTATGTCAATATTAAAGGTGAACTAATTGAAATGATAATCGGTTTGACTCTTTCCGTTATAATTTGTTGACATAAAAAATTCTTTTCATACATCTGTCAGCACTTATTAGCAAATAGTTTTATAGATGACCCGGTCAAACTCCATGGCGTGGTGATAACTTATGTCTGATTGTTGTAATTGATTATAGCAAGTCTTTGATGGAGTGAAAATTCGATAGGATTAAGGATAGGGATTTTGATAGTGTATACAATAAAATTTTGTGTGAATGCAATTGATCCCTGAGCAAAGCGAAAATCTAGCAAATTATGGTAATATTAACTATATGGTGATATTAACTCTTTCTGAGAGTAGATTGCCAATAAATGTACACGTATATCCGATATTTGGTCATATGTTTAATTATATTCGTGTTGTTATTTATTTGTTTACTTATCGTATTTATTATGCTTATTGACTTATTTGAAGTAAATATATTTTACTGTTGTTGATTTTGTAGAGAATTTAAGTAGTTGTTTATCTTTTCTAAATCGTTTGCATCTGGGTTCCCAAAAATGTATTTTATAGCTGTGCCTAATCCGTTTATTAACCCTCTCTTCGTTCTCATGTTTGATGGCATTATTATTTGTAGATTCTGGTGTATTTCATTACATAGAATTTCGGCTTGCTTTAGTAAACTCGACTCTCTTAATTCGCTTTGGTTAGATAATATTGTATAGCTAGCTGTTATATGTTTAAAAGTTTTCAAAAGCGTAGTAACATCCTTGTTGAAATGTAGGTAATGATAACTTCCAACTATTCTTCTAGTTCCTTGTTGGTAATCGTAATGCGTCTTATTTTGGTTGATTTCGCTACTCTCCGCGAGCAGAGCTATGAGCATCAAGATTAGTGCCGTCTTCATTGTCCTGTAAAGAAGAAGTTTTTCTTATTCTTTTGTCACTTTGTAAATTATATCGGCGTTCTTGACCATGAATATAGCAACCTAACGAGGGGCCTTGTTGTGTCTCAACAAGTAATTTTTGATATCGTGGTGCGGTTTTGTCGCGTTGTTGTTGATGTGTTTTCATGTAAATCTCTTTATTTTCCAACGATTTGTCAGGACTATTAGGTAACTTTTGTTGCTCTTTTTGGTTTTTATATAGCGTGTCATAAAAAGGTAACATTTCTTTTTTTCTGATTTCATTATATCTTTCTATGGTATCGGCATCGGGCTCGATAATGTGTTTCTGTAGTTCGTCATTAGGTCCATATAACAGTGTAAAAGGCATATAGTTAGTTGTAGAGTGTACACTCTGATTGTATATTAAGAGAGCGGTGATCATAAGATTTTTCACTGTTTCTTTTGGATTTTGATTGGATAAAATACTTAATTTTTCCTTTATGGTTGAATGCAGTCTTTCTATGGGTCCATTCGATGTGTGTCTGTTTATCGTTGTTTGATGATATTGAATTTTATGTTTGCGGCAAAACTCCTTAAATACTGCTGAGTTGAATTCACTTCCGTTGTCTGTCGTAATTTTATCCGGAAAGTTATAGTGTGAGGCAAAGTGTCTCAATTTGTTTATCATGGTCGTGGCATTTCCATCTGGTAGATAATAGGTCCATGTGTATATGTTCGAGCGGTCTTCTAGCTGTAATAGGACCGTATGTTTCTGTTTCATATGGGTTTCTCTCATACTTATACTCTAAGCATATCTCACATTGATTTATAAAATTTTGAATAAGTCGATACATATTAAGTGTATAGAGTTTTCTCTTAAAGTCTAATAAGGTCTCTCGAATACCGTTATGATTTTAATTATGATATGTCTCCAGTTCTTTTATGAAATTATTTTTATCAATCGTAGGTGTATACGTGGTTGTTTTGATTAGTTTTAATTTTTCATTGAAATGATCCTTCAATATTCTATACGTAATTCTTTCCAATTCTTCGGTCGTAAAGTAGATGCCATATTGCTTATCGGGTTTAATATTTTCCTTGAAAAACTTAAGTAAATGTGTTTCCGCATTTGATTTATTAATTTTCACCGTGTATTGTAATTTAAGTTTATCTTTGTTTACCTTTAAGTTGTAATCATTTCCTCGTTTTATGATAATGCTGTAATTAAAAGCGTGAACATTTTTGTCTATTATAGGTAGTGAAAAGGTCGAATTTTCTTCAGCTGTGTGGACTGTTGCCATGTCGTCGTCAAATATTTCGTCCATTTCTCCAGGTGTGACAGGTGCACCGTCAGGTGTTTGAGGCACCATTCAGAGTGAGTCTTCTTCTATTGTTTTATTAGCATTAATTTCAATTCGACTCAGTGCGTCGGCGACATAATTTTCAGAACCCTTTTTGTATTTTATTATGTAATCATATTCTTCTAATCTTAGTCTCCATCTAATGAGTCTAGCGTTACGCGTTTTTAAAGAATAGAGCCAGCTTAATGGCTTATGATCTGTTTCAATCGTAAATTTCTTACCATAGATATATGGTCTAAATTGTCTACATGCTTCCACTATTGCCAGTAATTCTTTCTCTATCGCCGGATAGCTTTGTTCTGCTGAGTTTAATGTTCGTGAATAACACGAGATAAGATGTTGTTCTTTGGATAAAACTGCACCTATTGCTTAGTTTGAGGCGTCGGTTGTGATAGTAAATGTTTTGGTGAAGTCTGGGTAGACGAGAACTGGTGCGTTAGTGATCAATTCTTTGAGTTTCTAGAACGCTTCTTTATAGTCTTTATCTTCTGGATCTATTTTTTCTTTTTTCTTGAGTGCTTTTGTCATTGGTTTCGCTATTTTTGAGTAATTTTTTATGAACTTTCTGTAAAAGCCGGTTAGTCCTAAAAATATTCTAACTTTTTTTTGGGTTTTAGGTATCGGATATTTTAGAATTGCTTTAATTTTATCGGGATTTGGTTTGATTCCGTCTGCTGTTATTATATGGCCTAAAAATGGAACTTATTTCCATAGAAATTTACTCTTATCTAATTGAATTTTTAAACCATATTGCTCTAGTTCTTCGAATATTAGCTTCAGATGTTGTAAATGTTCTTGGAGTGATTTCGAAAATATTACTATATCGTCCATATAAACGAAGCAGAATTTATGTAGATATTTCATTAAAATTCTATCCATCAGACGTTGAAAAGTAGCCGGAGCGTTTTTTAAACCAAAAGGCATTCTGACATATTCATAGTGTCCGTTTTCTATGGTAAACGCTATCTTTTCAATTGAATCTTTGTTGACGGGTATTTGGTGGAAACCTCGTGCTAAATCTAATGTACTAAAGTAAGAACATTTGCCCAGATTTTCTAGAATGTCGTCCATTCTAGGTAATGGATATTTGTCTTCGATGATGTTGTCGTTTAATTTACGATAATCTATTACCATTCTCTATTTTTTGCTTCCATTTGCATCTTCTTTCTTCGGAACTATCCATACGAGGGATGAGTAGGGCGAGTTGCTTGGTTGAATAATTTCTTCGTCTAACAGTTTTCTGATTTGAGTTTGAATTTCTTCTTTTAGATGGTATGGGTATCTAAAACTCTTTACATAGATAGGGTGATCGTCCTTTGTTCTTATATTGTGTGAAACCGCAGAAGTCGCTGATAATTTTTTATTTTCATTGTAGAAACAGTCTTTGTACTTCTGGCATAGTGATGTAATTTTATATCTTTCTTCTTCGTTCATGTGATCAGTTCGTATCGGTAATTCTACTCCTTGATGATGATTCACTTTAACATTCTGATGATCGTCCGGTGTATTTTTAAAGTAATTTATTTCAAACTTAGATGTGCTAAAAATTTGAGTTGTGTAATTAATATGCGCTTCCAAATTCTGCAAATCCTTATATTAAACAATCCTCCGATTAAACAATCGTACGTATAGTGCCATGTTGCTATTAAGAAAGTTATAGGTGTGTCGTCACCGTATTCACGTAATATAGGAAAGGTAAGCGCATGTGTACCTTTCGTCGTTTTGTGCACCGATTTAATTTCGAATTCGTAAGGAAATATGAATTTTGAAAATAGATTATATGCAATTTCTGGATTGATAATGGATGATGAGGCTCCAGAATCGATGACAATTTTAAGAGGTGGATTTGTCGTTATTAAGTGTGGTAATTCGGGTGAATTGCTAATCGAATTTAAATTTATCACGTTATTTCTGTTGTATTGGGGAGCTTGTTGAAAATTTTGGCAATTATCACTCTCGTCGTTTTCTTGATTAAATTCTTCATGGTCTTGCATAGGTGAGTCATTTTGATAATCGACTATTTCTTCTTCTCCTTGTTCTTGTTGATGATGCAACTCTTCAGCGATAAAGTTTGCTGGTCCTGTGCTTCTAAAGAAGTTCGTTCTTGGTTTAAAGTTATTTTGTGCTGGTGAATTATTCGATCTATTTGTTGGATTAACGCCTTGTTTGTTAGTATTTCTTGTACTGACTGACATTAGTGTTGGTTGGTAATTTTGTTTTCTTGGCAGATTATTATTATTTTGACCAAAATTGTTATTACTATAATTTGTGGGGATAAATCCAGGTTGTGTTTGTGCAAATGCGGGTGTTGGTTGTAAATAAAATGGATTTACATTTCTTGAAGCACTTGGTAAATTATTTGAAGGGTGAATAATTTTTGGATTACTATTAGTCGCAAATGGGTTTGTACTTTTAGCATTGATTGTACCGAATACGTCGGTCTTAGGTTTGTTATCACGTTGTCGTGCGAAATTGAGGAAAGCACTTTGTTGTTCATGGTTGTCGTATATACGGCATTTTATTATACATGCCTCAACGTCGTCTAAATCAAAATGTAGCAAGTAAGAATGGTAAGGCTCTTTAATACCGTTTATAAAAGTACTTTTGGATACGTTTTCATAAAATGTATTTTTAATACTTATAACATTAGCGTCTCGATTATTTAACTGTATGTGTTCCTTCAATTTATTTAGCCTGGTTTGATTTCGTCCGCGTATTTTTCGTAAGACTGATTTATCAATTGATACCATACACTTAGTCTGTTAAATAGTAACTCCTCCGAACTTGGGTCACTAAATCTATTAACTAAGAGCATTTTACATGCGGCATATGTAGCCGGGTTATTTGCCACTATTAGGTCTAGTGCTTCACCGCGAATCTTTGATTTGATTAATGCGAATAATGCCTCGTTTATTGCATTATCTGCAGTCGCCACATTTTCGACGAATTTGTCGCACGTTTGTATAAAGTGCGAAAGAAGTCTTGTACTTCCTTCATATATGGGGATCGCGTCGCGCCATATCGTAAGTCGCAATTTAAATTGTTCTACCGTAAGATTTTGTTGATTATCTCCGTTATTTGCCATTTTGCTTTATCTTTGATTACGCTTCACGTAAAATCAATTGCACTTAAAAGGATAGGGTTGGGTAGGATATAGGAAATTTCAAAGACTTACTAGTTTGTCTTTAATGATTTCGGGTGAATCTCTGCTTGCAGGTGGACTCCAATCTTGACGTGGTAGGTTCCGTGATGATGGACGTTGAAACGCCAACTGCTTCCTCGCTGAAGATTTCCGTCACCAGGTTGAGGGAGAATCTGAGTTTTGCAGTTTCACGGTCCTGTCTCCGCAGCGCCAGTTATGCGGCAAGCCCCGGTGGATCACCAAGGAAAGGTAACACACACACAGGTAACACTCGCCCAAGTAAGTAATCAAACAAAGGGTGTTGATTAGAATAATGATTTATTAAAACGTCGTTACAGGTTGGATGCCCGACAGAGACTGGCGATCGTCGATGCGAAGTGCAGTAAGAGAGTATAAAGAGAGTATATGTATAAAGTATATATGAAAAGTATATATTGCATCTTCATTGTCTTCTGGCTTCTCTTTGTCCATGAAGATTCCATTCGGAGCGATAAGGAGGCTGGCTGGCCGATGCGTCTAAGTACCTATGTGGTGACTCATATAACTCGCGCGCCCCAAACAGCATGGACTACGTAATAGATATTAAAGGCTTCCGTGATGTCGAAAAAAAATTTTTGCCAAAGGAGGTGGCAATCATTTGTCTGCAGAAAAAAAATTATGGATCACTGGATCGTACAGCCGCCCTGCAGCTTTGATGACTTGCGTGAGGAGGTTAAACAGACCATACTTACTGTGTTGTTGACATTCACGGACTTCATTGGTTCGAGGGGGAAGTGAGCCTTCGCCAGTTGCATCGACATCTCTACAATATCGCACGAGCGGCGAGAAGAATTTACGTACGCGTTGAGGAGAAGGCCCGCTACATCGAAACACTATTTGGACGCTGTATATGTAACTTGGAGAAATACGCTTCTCCAACATTTGGAAAGTTCAACATTATTTTTCCAAAAAACACCGTGTGCGCCACGCATTCGCAGAAAAAGAAAAAAGAATTTTATGCCTTATACAAGGCTAATCAAATAAAGAAATGGCTACGCTCGCTACTACCCGAAGAATGGCAGCATGCTTCGAAGGAAAAGGTGAATAGTGAAATGTATTTTTCAGCGCTTCACGAGTACCACAGCAAGGAGAAGAAAAAAACTCTGCGGATTGCAGAGAAATCGGACGATGATGACTACGAAGCAAAAGATACAAATAGGAACTATTCGAATAGTTACAACATATACTTCACAGCTGGCGGAGACTCTGCATCATTGTCTCAAGAATAAACACCCCAGAAATAACACGAGCCATCAGTGGACTCGCTGCTAATTCGATCGGAGTCTATGCCGCTCACCATATACCATGGCGCTTGAGCCTTCTCGCAGCCATCGTGACTAATATCGACACGGCGCATTAACCTGGATCTCATTGGGAGGCACCTACTTTGACAGCTACGATCTGGGACGTAAGTCGCGCTGGCATCTCGACCGACTCGGAAGAAATTGCAAGTGACTCGTGTGGAACAAGAAAAAGTTGCAGAGCATCGATTCGAAAGTCTGCGGTGAATATCGTATTATGTTTTTGTATTTTATGTATAGCGGGCGTAGTTTACGCACTTTTTGTCAAGTCTTTACGCGCGATTCTGACGCAAACGACAAATTAGTTGCCACGATTTGTAAAAATGTCAGGAGAAAAGGCCATGGCAAAAAAGTAAGAAAACAAAAGAACATGCGTCGCGTGAACAATTTCCGCGGACAACTTCCACAGGGACAGGATTTTGTAAGCAATCGTGTAAACCATTGTCGCAATAATGATGTCGCCGTTCTTTGTACTAATGTATGATGTTAATTTTAATGATTTTTCTTCTTTGTGTGTATGAATAGTTTGTAGGCTTCTCTATGCACTTTGTACTTTTAACCTTTAGTTTAATATCCCTGGCGCAAAACATATTCAATTTTAGTTTGTAAGTAATCAGTCTCGGTTGTACGCGCTGCTTTAAAATGTATGTAATCATAGTTTGTAAGTTCTTGTGTATTTTTACTACGTAAGTTTTTTCTTAATAATCTGATCGATCGATTAAAATTTTTTAACAAAATAACTTCTTTCATTTATCGATCCCACACTCTTCCAGTAAATTATCCAATCCACTTTGTTTCCTTGAAAAAAATAATAGTCGAGTTTCATTTTTGTTCACACACACACACACGACTAAAAAACACGATGAAACGCGTTGCTTGCCAGTCTAGTCCTGACTTTCTTGGAATAGTTATCGATATTTACGCACTGATCGCGTTTCTCTCTATTGTACAAAAATTATCTACACGTACGTGACTAAAATTGATGAACTCATTTTCGCTGTTACCGAATACTCAAGCGTAATAAAATACCTCTTGAACTACGATGTGCATCGTTTTATCAAAGGTAACGTTACAATCTCGATTAACGATAAATATTTTCAAAACAAAGATATCTTTCTCTTTGAGAATAGATCGTGCTTCTGTCTTGTACAAAACTTATCTACACGTACGTGCCTAAAACCGATGAACTCATTTCCGCTGTTACCGATGAACTCACGCGTAATAAAATACCTCTTGAACTACGATATGCATCGCTTATGGATAAATATTTTCAAAACAAAGATATCTTTCTCTTTGAGAATAATTTTTCTCACAATGCGTTCCCCCCACCACCACGCTCCAACAGCATGTATACGCAGCGCTCTGTCATTGGCTAAAGGCTTACCACCACCCACTGCACAAAGGAGCAGAGGGAGGTACACGCTCGCCCGTGTATAAAGAACTGTAGGGCATCGCGGCCGGGATAATATAGTAGAAGCGCAACAGCTGAAAGCACCACATCTCTATCGTTAAGCAGTATTTTCTTAAAAAGAAAGAACGAACCGCACTGTGCACTATCTAAAAAACACATCATCATCAGCATCTCGGGCGTTGCTGACAGTATTTTTTATTAAAAGTGCGCGTAAAGAGTGTTAAAATGAATCAAGAGAATATTCCGCACACACTGCTATTCAACACGAGCTACGCTCTCAATAAATCGCACCAAAGTTTGTCTATCTTGGCTTACAATACTTCGGCAAGCAGTTTCGCCCTGTTATTCAATTTGGCGGCGGCGTTTCACCTCACAAATACGTCACTATGGACAAACCTAGCTGGGAAAAATTCACGGAACATTTTGTCACCATTCAAGAATATCTGATCAACGAGAATCGAACACCTAGAAAAATCATCCTACCCGCTCACGACATTTGATTGATGGCCTGCAACAGCTCAAAAGCCGTATCCGTCAACCATAGTCGGGAAATTACACCGCCTGACTTCTCGAGCTGCTATGAACACGAGGCGCAGGACTGGGATACCGTCGATGGACGCAGTCCCTGTGTCACTCACGGCATAATCCACGACGACGATACTGTCAGCACCACCACCACCACCACCACCACCACCATCATCACCACCGACGACGACGAACCGCCCAAAAAGAAGAGAAAATCGACATTTTATCGAGTGTTGTGATGCAGTTAAAGACATTTGCGCACTTGAAAAAATTACGCGAGTGTATAACTTTTAGATTCAAACAACTAGAAAATATCGCGGTATTTATTAATTCTGCGGTAGAGTTAATTATTAATAATATCAAAATACACATTGATGAGAAATGTCTGCGTGCACTATTATGTGTTACTTATGTAAATGTGTGTGTATGCATGTATGGTGTGTTAATAAAACGGGGTGTATGATTTTTACCAAAACAATTGTTTTCATTTATCGACCTCACATTCGTCCAGTAAATTATCCAATCCACTTTGTTTCCTTGAAAAAAAATAATAATCGAGTTTCCCTTTTTTCACACATACATATGACTAGAAAAATACGATTAAACGCGCTGCTACCTGCAAGCATATCCCTTGCTTTGTATAGCTATAGAGTACTTTCTCCCAATCCACACAAACGAGCGCTTACTCATCTCTCTCTCTCTCACACCAAAACGCCCCACTCCTCTCTTGCCAGGCGGCTTGCAGGCACGCATGCACAAACGCGCACAGCAGTACGCTCAAACCGCCCGGAGAGAGACCACACGCGTGACCGATATAGTGTAGTCCCCACTCCTACGCACCGCAACACCCATCACAGTCCCGCGCTCAACCTGCCCACGGTGAGAGGAGTGGGGAGGCCTACTGTAGTCCACCCCTCTCCAGCCAGCGGTGCCCTGCGCTCAAGCTGGCTGCGCAGGAATGGGGGCGCCATGACTGGTATAGCGCACTAGCAGGTATCATGTTACGCCATGACCGCTATAGCGAGATCGGAGGTATCAGGTTACGGCACCATCAAGTGGGCACTTTAACAGTAGCTATACAGTAGCTCATTAACAATAGGCTATTAATCATTGTTTATAGAAACAAACACCAATTAGCTACTGTTTTGCTACTGTTTATATGAACAAACACTTGAGATAAGAGATGTTTATATAAACACTTGAGTCAAGTGCCCACTTGAAGATGACACCGGCGCTGTAACCTGATACCTATCTGTCTCGCTATAGCGATACACCTACTACTGTGATCCATTTTTTGTTGGTGTACAATTTCTATCACTTCTTTTTTGCTTAATTACTATATTCGCTTTCTCTACGCATTGATTTATTATCGTTATAGTTTCATCTGTTGCACAGTTAGGTTCTTGTTTTGTTAACCTTTTGTTCCCATCCACATATTTAGTAATATTTATTAATTTATCATAGTTGACTTTTTTCTTATTTCTTTATCGTTAAGCGGCATTCTTACATTATTAAATTGTTCAAATAGTGGAAAGTGATCATTAAAAGGGTTTGGACTTTACAGTTATTGTGTTTAATTTTATAAAGAAATTCTCAATACATGTACCTCCTTGTCCAATAGATGAAGGTCAGGTTACACAATGGAAACGTGGAATATATTCATATGCTAAGAAATGTTTAGAAATTCTTGATTAATGTTGTTATCATAGTTTTGTGTGTACATTATGTCTCTGTTAAAATCCAATTATACAGTGATTTTTAACATTTCTATTTTCTATCAAGAATTTTTTGGTTGACACTACAAATTTAGTTTAGGTATATCATGAGATCTATATATTGCTGATATTCTGAAATTTTCATTGTTATTAAAATTTAAATCTGTAACTAAAAATTTTGTTCTGTCAATTTCAATTATTTTGGTATCCTTATTTATATCATTTCTTATAAATAATACAACACGGTTTGATTTATTGATTTTGCTATTATTATAAAAAATTTTATATCCCGGTAGTTGGAAAAGTTCAATGTGGTGAATTTTTCACGTTTCGGAACATACAATTACTGACGGTTTATTATTTAAACTTTTTACAAAAACTTCCAATTAATTTAGATTTTCATTCAGACTTCTGACGTTGACATGTAATATTACAAAATTTTGACGTCCTAATTTTTTTTTTTTAATTCAGTAGTATCTTTCAATTCATTTTCTTTTTGTATTATTTCATCAAAATTTAACGTATCGTTGTCTATTATGACTCTGTTTGACTTGTTATTTTCTCATTCAATGAATTCTGTGTTTGACTTGTTATTTTTTCATTCAATGAATTCAATGATTCTACAGATAGAACCGAATTTCATGCCGACCTTGACTTGTTAAGATAGCTACCTACTTTACCTATGTCTCTGGGTATTACACGTCTGACACTGTAGTCCGTTGAATCTATAAACTTCTTTACCATGGTTTTGAATACTTCGCATCTTTCATAATCTGTTGCATCATGGTCGATGTTGATATTTTGTCTTGTGTTTGTTATTGTTGTATATATAGTTTGTATATTTCATTACATTTACATCCCATTCATTTGCTTTGTGTGCATTTCATTTTCATTCCTACTCTTAATTTTCTTTATAGCTGAACTTATTTTCTCTAAAATCGGTAATTCATTGGCCTTTCTTTTGGTACCTTTTACAATTGCCTTGGCTTTTATTTTCATCGCAGCACATTTTTTTCTTTTCTTATTTTCAAAAAGATTTCATATTTGGAAGGAAGTGAAACTTCTTTTTAGTTTTAGCGTGTTCTCTGCAGTGGGAATAAATGCGTGATAGTTTAGCGTACCGGGTATTGCTATAGCGTTCTCAAATCTTGGCTTTAATTCTAATACTGCTTTCCATACTCTGCTTTTTCGCTAAAGAATACTCTAGTATCTTTACCATGCGCGGTAGCATAAAAATATCACTCTGCTGGAATTCCGATATCTTTCTGGTGGAAAAGGAGATTTGAAAAATTTCTTTTATTTTTTAAATGTTGACCTGCACCATCAGACACGTAATATATTTTTTTAGGTTAAAATTCCGTTATCAAATAATTTATAATTATTTTTTGATATTGGTAAACTGCAACAGTATCGTGATTGAGTTTATTAGATATAATAGCTAAGCTCCTATGTTCAAGTTTATCATTTTTTTTTCAAGTATATTACAACTGTCAACTGATAAGAATTTTTCCATCGGTCTTACAGTCTTACAAATTAAATTAAAATAATTAATATTTATGGCAGTCAGATTGCCCTTGTTTATAATCACCCCCGCAGAATCTGAAATAAAAACTTAATTAAAATCTGGAAAAAACTTTGTTAGCAAAGGACGATCTGACTGCCCACCACCACCACATTGTCCGACGTTTCGAGCCTACTCCGGCTCCTCCTCAGGGACTGAAATAAAACCCGCGATACACCTCCTTATATACCATGCACCCATACCCCCTTCTTTTCTCTTACCCCACCACCCGCCACATTCCCCTCTCCAACTTGCCATTCTCATTTAAATTAATAAAGAATGATAAATGCTATCTAATTTACTTGACTCTATCATTAAATTTACATTATTCCGATTTCTTAGAATGTGAATACTTTCAAGGCTTTCCCTCTTATATTTATTCTTAATCCCCTGTTCCAAAATATCCACACTCCCAAAATCGAAAGAATGCAAACTATTTAAACAATGTTCTTTCAAACCCGATGTACAACTTGAGCTGCGTAAACTATATTGATGTTCATATATTCTCTTTTTCAAATATCTACCCGTTTGACCAATATAACAACCATTACAATCCCTACAATTAATTTTATAAACAACTCCCGATTTCAAACATTTATCATCCTTGTCTTTACAATTACTAAATAACCTTTCTAAATTATTATCATTTCTAAAGAAAACTTGAATATTATGTTTACTAAAAACCCTTCTAATCCTTTCCGACAAACCTCTAACATATGGTAAACTAAAATATGCATTCTTTCCATTTCTATTCCTTGTTTGATTATCTACCCGCTGCTTCAATCCACCATTATAAATTTCCCACACTCTCTCATCAATCATTTTATCAATAAATTTTACGGGATAACTATTTTTAATAAATGTTTCTCTAACTAAATTTAAATTCTTTTTCCTAAAATCTTTATGTGACAATTTAATCGCTCTGTCAATGACACCTTTGATCGCACCTGTCTTGTTTCCGAATTGGTGGTGAGAATCAAAATTTAAAAATCTACCTGACCATGTAGGTTTTCTATACCAATCTAATTTCACTCTATTATTATTACCTCTAATGACTCTAATATCTAATCATAGGATGGTTTCATTGGATGTAGTATCTTTGTTTACAAATATACCTTTAGAGTTGTTGAATGATATTATACAAGATAAATGGTCTGAAATTAAAGTACATACTAGTTTAACAAAAGATGAATTTTTAAAGGCACTTAATTTGGTTTTTAAAAACACAATTTTTTCTTTTGATAATAGTCTATATGAACAAAGATATGGTTGTCCAATGGGATCACCTTTGTCACCTGTTATAGCCAATTTAGTAATGGAAAAATTGGAAAGTATTGCTTTGTCTAAGTTGGTTTTACAGCCAATTATTTTTAAAAGATATGTTGATGACATTTTTGCAGTTGTACCAGAATGTTTTGTGGATGAAATGGTGGATGTGTTTAATTCTATCCATGATAGAATTAAATTCACAAAAGAAGTTGAGAAAGATTATCAATTGAGTTTTTAGATATTAGAGTCATTAGAGGTAATAATAATAGAGTGAAATTAGATTGGTATAGAAAACCTACATGGTCAGGTAGATTTTTAAATTTTGATTCTCACCACCAATTCGGAAACAAGACAGGTGCGATCAAAGGTGTCATTGACAGAGCGATTAAATTGTCACATAAAGATTTTAGGAAAAAGAATTTAAATTTAGTTAGAGAAACATTTATTAAAAATAGTTATCCCGTAAAATTTATTGATAAAATGATTGATGAGAGAGTGTGGGAAATTTATAATGGTGGATTGAAGCAGCGGGTAGATAATCAAACAAGGAATAGAAATGGAAAGAATGCATATTTTAGTTTACCATATGTTAGAGGTTTGTCGGAAAGGATTAGAAGGGTTTTTAGTAAACATAATATTCAAGTTTTCTTTAGAAATGATAATAATTTAGAAAGGTTATTTAGTAATTGTAAAGACAAGGATGATAAATGTTTGAAATCGGGAGTTGTTTATAAAATTAATTGTAGGGATTGTAATGGTTGTTATATTGGTCAAACGGGTAGATATTTGAAAAAGAGAATATATGAACATCAATATAGTTTACGCAGCTCAAGTTGTACATCGGGTTTGAAAGAACATTGTTTAAATAGTTTGCATTCTTTCGATTTTGGGAGTGTGGATATTTTGGAACAGGGGATTAAGAATAAATATAAGAGGGAAAGCCTTGAAAGTATTCACATTCTAAGAAATCGGAATAATGTAAATTTAATGATAGAGTCAAGTAAATTAGATAGCATTTATCATTCTTTATTAATTTAAATGAGAATGGCAAGTTGGAGAGGGGAATGTGGCGGGTGGTGGGGTAAGAGAAAAGAAGGGGGTATGGGTGCATGGTATATAAGGAGGTGTATCGCGGGTTTTATTTCAGTCCCTGAGGAGGAGCCGGAGTAGGCTCGAAACGTCGGACAATGTGGTGGTGGTGGGCAGTCAGATCGTCCTTTGCTAACAAAGTTTTTTCCAGATTTTAATTAAGTTTTTATTTCAGATTCTGCGGGGGTGATTATAAACAAGGGCAATCTGACTGCCATAAATATTAATTATTTTAATTTAATTTGTAAGACTGTAAGACCGATGGAAAAATTCTTATCAAGTGATATTAAATTGCAGTCGACATAAGTAATATTTTTAATGATATTACAACTGTGAATATAGTTTCTTGGTTATTATTCCAGTGAAATGATCGAGTTGAATTTTGAATTAAAACCCGTAATTTTCTGCAAAATCATAACAAGCTATGAATTCTCCGTCTGATAGATTTTCCTTTAGGTCTTTGATGAAAGGAGACTGTTTTTTCGCAAAGTAATCATGAGTTTTCAATTTCATCAATTCTTTACAAAATAAATCTAAATTTTCATGAGTATTCATAGCTTGTGAGACTATTAAGCAGTAATCAGTTTGCATCGACATTTCAAATTGAACTTCGTACATGTCATTATCAGCAAGAGATTTAAGAAGCATTTCCTTTAGTTTTCTTGTAGTTGGAAAATCTAAACAGTCCCCATAAAATATGCTGTTGAAGGATTAGTGCACACAATTGCCTGAATGCAATCATCATAAGTTTTTAAAGGTAACTCTGTATCTTTTGTTAAGTACTCTAAATCAATTCCCTTAATCATCAATTTCATATTTTCATGATGTACACATACACACACACACAACATGAGTACCGCTACTTCCTGCTAATACACAGTATGCCATTCTAAATTGAGTGAATTGGAAGAATCCTACTTTAACATTTTCATGTTCTTGTTTAAATTGAGCATATAACTCGTTCAAATTAGTAAGTAGTAATCTTTTCTGAACATGGACTCGATTACCATCATCCCATTTAATGGATATAAAATCTTCCATGCCCGGCAGTAGCCGACTTACATCATCACGTTCATAAAAATGTTTTATTAAATTTTCAGTTACAACAGAGAGCACCTTTCCTTTCCCTTTATATGGCGATGTTAGAATACCATGTTCAGTAACTAAATTTTTGGCTTCTCTAGCCTCTCACCCAGGGCAACGGAATTCTCTCATGAGCTCCCTAGGACTCCAAAATTTCGGCGCCAAAGTGAGCAAGAGAATTCTTTCTTGCTTAGTTTTTGATTTTAAAAACTTATCTTTTATTTGATCAAGAACTACAATGCCTGCTTTATGATAATGATCATTACAGTTTATCCATTTCTTTCTTGAGTTTCGAGATTAGAAATTTCTATCTTACATTTTATACATATTTTTCCACCAATAGGTACAGTGGGATATTTTTCTCACTAAATATTGAGAAAAGTCTACCAATTTAACATTTTTGGGGTGATTTGTTTTATTCAATGTATTTACACACATCAATTTCAAAAGAGAATTCATTATGTATAATCAAAATATCAACAAATACTGCTTTTTTTAATCGAAATCTGTAGTATAAAGTAATTGTGAAAAATTCACGGGACGAATTCAATGAAATTTGGGTGCTTATTATCAACAGAGATAAACAAAAGTTTTGGTTGGTTATCCATTTTGCAGTCACCTAGCGGCTCGAGCTAATAACCGCCCGGCCGCATAAACTCGCGTCCAGCATTCACGATGCATCACGTCTTCACAGTTTAATTCCTCGAAAATATCAAAGAAGGCCACATGGGAGAAAAGCTATTTCTATGTAAATAAAACCTCAGCTTTCGATCTAGACCATAAAAAAAGATATTAAAAAGGTGCTTTTTGAGATATAACATACAATCAACACGTTGTTAAAAAACCTAATTTATTAAGTACGTTCTCATAACATAGTTTGTCTAGTCCTTTTATTCGTCTAATCTCATCTATTCAATAAGCACTCTCTACAAATGGTAATAATTTTTTTCATGACTATATAAATAATAATATTATTAATATAAAACTTTCTACGAAAGTATAAAATAAGGCAAGTATAACAGTTTTTTCTGTATAATCTACTTTACCTTCCTCTCTTTCCCCTCTCCCCTCTCTCTCTCTCTCTCTCTCATTCCCTCTCTCTCTCATTCTCTCTCTCTATCTCTCTCTCTCTCTCTCTCTATCTCTCTCTCTCTCTCTCTCTCTCTCTCTCTCTCTCTCTCTCTCTCTCTCTCTCTCTCTCTCTCTCTCTCTCTCTCTCTCTCTCTCTCTCTCTCTCTCTCTCTCTCTCTCTCTCTCTCTCTCTCTCTCTCTCTCTCTCTCTCTCTCTCTCTCTCTCTCTCTCTCTCTCTCTCTCTCTCTCTCTCTCTCTCTCTCTCTCTCTCTCTCTCTCTCTTTCTCTCTCAACATTCGTCAAACTCTGTATACCAGAAACTTTAATAAGAGCATAAATATTTTTTGAAAACAAAACGTTTTTTAAAAAACTAATTTTTTAAGTACGTTTTAACAACAGAATTTGTCTAGTCCTTTTATTTCTTCTAATCTCATCTATGTATTCAATAAGCACTTTCTAAAAATGGTAATAGTTTGTTATATGACAGTACAAATAATACTATTATTAATATAAAACTTTCTACGAAAGTATAAAATAAGGTAAATATAGAAGTTTTTTAGTCTATGAAATAATAATATTTAGGATTTTTTAAAAGAAATCAAATAAATACTAGTGAAAACGTCTTTTACTTTTTTGAGTCAATGTATGCTGATGCAGAACAAATTATATGTAACTAAATCCATTCAAATTATTCACTGCAAATCAAACAAACGAAGTTGTGAAATCAGTTATCGATAGTCAAGTAAAGCTAACAACTCTCCGACACCACTGTTTGACTATTCTCAGAAATGTATTCAAATTTTTTCAACTTTCTATATAAGTTAAACACAAGAAAGTACTGAAATCCATTTATTGTAGTCAAGTACCCATAAGTTAACTTGACTGACACAATAGAACTTTTCGTATCTACTCAAAATTATTCAGCCAGCAGGCATAAAGTACCTACTACTTAACGCCCAAGAGGCTTAATAGTTCACACACTCCTACAAAATTTTACAGAACCTACGTACTTTACACCCGTGTGAGCGAAAATTATTTAATTATATAACTATAATGTCTTCTTTTTACGTCTAAAATCCATAAGAATTTGTTCAGATATTTACAACAAGTCAAAGCCTACATAAAAAATTACACAATTACCAACACATCCCTATTTTTCATTATTCTTTCTCAATTTTGAACTTTGACTCAATTCTCAATTTTGACTCATAAATTCATTGCAGTGCATAACTGTTTCCACTTCAGAAAATAAAATGTCAGTTGTATCATAGTGAGTGCAGTCGATGTTTGATGATAGTATAGCTTTCCGGCATAAACAAAGATTCTATTGTACTTTTATATAGTATCACACGTTTTTCTTCCTTTGAAAGTTCATTCGAATTGGTGTACTATCTGTTTTATGTAAGAGTGAGGATCGATTCAATTTTTTTTCACAAAATACTCGTTCCAGTCCATTTACTATTGTATTTTGTCAAATTAAAAAAGATCTTAACGCAGGTATGTCTTTGGATCAGTAGATCCCAGCTGCACAATTCTTTACAAGCAAGCATTGCTGCTTGTTTTTTTCTTGAAACCATAAGCGAGATGTGAATGTTGCTTTTACAACAGCTCAGTTTCGTTTCAGCATAGATTAAACTTTTAAAGTCTTCCACCCTGGGAAAATCATACATGAGAATAACTGAGCACTTTTATTTGTTGATATTTTCACAATAATAACACATCCTTTTTCCTTTTTTCATTTGACATAATCTTTGGTGAGATATGTTAGATATAAGTTCTTCAATTGAAAGTATGTAAATTAATAATGCCCCATTATCTACACACAATCTTGTAAGAAAACACAAACAATTTATGAACTGGGAATCACTGAGAATCAAAGATTTCTTGATGATATTCTTGTATAGTAGATTAATCTTTTAACGTCTCCCACCCTGGGAAAATCATATATGAGAATAACTGAGCACTTTTATTTGTTGACATTTTCGCAATAATAACACATTCTTTTTCCTTTTTTCGTTCGACGTAATCTTTGGTGAGATATGTTAGATATTGTTGGAATATGTGAATGTTTCAACGTGCAGCGCGCTGTACGCGAGGATAGGTACAATGATATGCGCGTCTGCCAAGCGACGGCGGATGAAATACACACATGAGTGTCTCCCCACTCCAGTATGACTGTATGAGAGTTGCGTGGACGCGAGAGCAGTGTAGCGCACTTAGAATGTTTCTTACTCTCTCGCTATTCAACTGCGATGTAAGTCGGACGTGCCGACTGGCGTTTTTGCCACCTCAATAAACTCTATATTTATCTCTCTATTAAATAATGGTTTCTTAATTTACCACAAACCTCAACACTATTAATTATCCAACCTCAACATGGTAGCAGAGCGTGGTTGGTAAGTAAAAAAGAAAAAAGACTCTGACTCAATACAAGCCTCGGAGAGAATTGGGGCAGCCTTGCCGTAGCAAGAAAAAAGCACATGGCTAGTGAAAAATTAACTGTGAAAAATATTGAAGGAAAAGTGCAAAAGTAAGAAAAATACAAGTGTGAATAAATAATAGAATATGTCTATAAGTGATAGAAGAAAGAATTTTGAAAAATTTATGAATAATTCAAGCCGATGCGAGCAGAATAGATTTCTTGTGTGAAGCACGCTGCACGGTGCAAGAATAGAGCACGTGGCAGAATTTGAGATTATACATGTGGTAAATGGACACTAAAGGAAAAGTAAAAACCAATGAAGAAGGAATACGAGATAACTTTGAAGATGAAAGCGAAGAAGTAATTGAGGAAAAGATTGCTGAAAAACGTTTTGTGAAAATAGTGCAGAAAGTAATTACGCTAAATAAAGTAATAAAAGTGTACGAAGATATTAAATTAAAAGAAGTCGAGATGGCTAAGCAAGCAAAAATCGAAGATATAGTAATTCCCATTTTTGATGGTGCAAATTATACAAGTTGGAAATTTCGCTTAATGACTCTATAAAGAGTGCAAAGAGCATAATGCAAAGAGCGCTTAATGACTCTATAAAGAGTGCAAAGAGCAAGCCGAAAGAGAACGGGCTGAGACAGATAAAGCAGATGAATGGAAGAAAAAGGATTTAAAGGCAAGAAATATATTAATTAGCACTATCTCAGATAAGCAATTAGAATATGTTTGTGAGTGCGAATCAGCCTATGAAATGATTGCGAATTTGGATAAATTATATGTGACGAAATCCACGTCATTACAAATAATATGCCGAGGAAAAATTGAAGATATTAAATTAAAGAATTATGAAAATGTTGAAGAATTCTTCGTAGAATTGGAGAAAGCAGTGAACGAATTTAAAGCAGCCGGAGGAAAGATAGATGAAACTGAGAAAATGCGATACTTAATCAAAGCATTACCAGCAAGTTATAGCTATATTGGTGACTTTATCGACGTCTTTCCAGAAAGAGAAAGGACAGTAGATTACGTAAAATCAAAAGTCAAAGAAAAGAATTTAGTTAAAAATAATTCAGAAAAGAAGAGTAATGCAAGCACGTTCTCAACAAAGACAAACGGACAGTGCTTTACTTGCGGCAAAGTCGGACATTATCAAAAGGATTGTTGGAAAGGCCAACAAGGCGGCAGAGGCAGAGGTGCCCAATCATCGAGAGGACAACTTGGAAACCAACAAGGCTACAATCGAGGCAGAGGACGCCGACGCAGTTCAAATCAAAACAAGTCAACGGACGAGCAGCATGGTTCATCATCCGAGACGTGGTCAACACAAGTATGCGGCCCAGGAGTAAAGGACATAACAGGTTATAGCGTAAATACAGAATGCGAAGGTAATGAAATAAATAGGTTATTGGACAGTGGTTCCACAGACCATATTATTAAAAGCGATAAATATTTTGAGAAGTATATAGTTTTAAAAGATCCGGTAAATGTAAAATTACCAGACGGTAAAACGTTAGAAGCGACGAAAATCGGTAATATAAAAGTTAAAGTTAGAAATTATTATAATGAAAAACAAATTGATTTGAGTAATGTATATTATGTAGAAGGAATTAACCAAAATTTGTTAAGCTTTTCCAGAATAACTAAAAATGCTACAATAACTGCACGAGACAGTAATGCTAAAATTTACAATAAATCGGGAGAATTAGTAGCTATTATAAATAAAATTGATAATTTGTATTCTTTGAAAAGTTATGCACTAACGAATAAAAATAAAGATAAATATGTAAATTCAGTAAGATTATCATATAAAGAAAAATGGCATAGAGCACTTGGCCATGTAAATTTTAATTATTTGAATAGAATAGTAAATAATAAATTAGTTGAAGGTTTACCAGATAAATTGGAAAAAATAGATATGAAATGTGCAAATTGCATACAAAGTAAAATGGCAAATATACCGTTTGAAAATAATCGAACAAAAACGAAAGAAATCCTAGAGTTAATACACACTGATTTAAATGGTCCACATAGTACTACTGGCTATGGTGGAGAAAAATATTTTCTTACATTTATTGATGATTATAGTAAATGTACTAGAATCTTTTGCATTAAGAATAAGTCAGAAACTGCAAGTTGTTTTATTGAATTCGTAAATTTAGTAGAAAATAAATTCAATAAGAGAATTAAAAAGGTGCAATGTGATAACGGTAGAGAATATCTAAATCGCGAAATTTTCGATTTTGTAAAATCAAAAGGAATAGAATTATTGACATGTCCACCCTACGTCCACGAATTAAATGGAGTAGCGGAGAGATATAATAGATCCGCAATGGATATAGGTAGATGCTTAATGAGAGAAGCAAAAATTCATAGAAGATATTGGCCGGAAATAATGAAAACGCTAGCTTATTTAAAAAATCGAACAATTGCAAACACGTCAGAGAATAAAACTCCTTATGAAATATTTTTCGGGATAAAGTCAAATGTTAAAAATTTAAAAATTTACGGACGTAGAGTCTTCGTAAGAGTTCCGGAAGCTCTAAGGAAAAGTAAGTGGGATAATAAGGCACAACTAGGTGTATTAGTAGGATACGTTGAAAACGGTTATAAAGCCTTAGTTAATAATAAAGTAATTACTGCAAGGCATGTTGATATAATAGAAGATAGTATAAAGTTAATCTGTTTAGAAAACGAAAATAGTGATTCTGAAATTAACGTAGAATTAAATGAAACAAACAACAGCGGTTCTGAATATCCTTCTCACTCTACTGCGACCTTCGGGGAAAGTAGAGGAGAGTAAACTGAATTAATCGATGCAAATAATGTAAACGATAACGAATCTGATAACGAAGACAACGAAAATAGAGATACTAACAATACCGCGAAAATCTCAAAGAAAGAAAAGTCCAGTAAATAGATACGGAAATCCAGTTACTCTTTTTATTTATGTAAATTATATTGATGCAAATGTACCAAATACATTCGAGGAGGCGATATACTCCAGCGAATATAAACAATGGCAAATAGCAATGGATTTCGAAATAAACAGTTTAAAAAAATCACACATGGCAAATTGTCGAAAGTCCAAAAGATAAAAAGGTCATTGATGTTAAATGGGTTTATAAAAAGAAAAATAACGATACTTATAGAGCGAGATTAGTTGTAAGAGGATTCCAACAAAAAGAATATGTTGAAAATGTTTATTCACCTGTAAGTAAAATGCAAACGCTGAAAATTTTATTGTCTTACAGTTGTAAAAATAATTTGTTTATAGAACAAATGGATGTTGAAACGGCATTTTTAAATGGCAATGTAAAATCAGAAGTGTACACTAATGAACCAAAAGGTTATGAAACTGGAGACAATAAAGTTTGCAAATTGCAAAAGGCTCTGTATGGTCAGAGAAAGTCCTAGAGCATGGTATGATTGTTTCAGCGAATATGTAACTATGATTGCTGTTTATATGTAAATAATACAAGCAAAGATTCAATATATATACCGGGTGTCCCATTTTAAAACCACCAGGCAAATATCTCGAAAACTAAGGGAGATGGAAAAAAACTTTTAATACAACAGTTGTAGGGTTCAGAGGGGCCCAACTGATCGTGACCTTGGTTATGACCTTGAGATCAATGATCAAGGTCATTTGAAGGTCAAATCGATTTTTTCAAATGGGAACCCCCACTTTTGACCTTGTAAATGGAAAGAGCGGAAAATTTTACGTTCAAATATGTCCTTGAGTCAAGGTCATAGTCACGGTCATGGTCATGTTTAAAATCAAAATCAATCAACGCATCAAAACATTCCCATAATTAGGTATACGAGACAAATTGTTAAATACAAAAGTTGTAGGGTTCAGAGGGGCCCAACTGATCGTAACCTTGGTTATGACCTTGTGGTCAATGATAAGGTCATTTGAAGGTCAAATCGATTTTTCCAAATGGGAACCCCCATTTTTGACCTCGTAAATGGAAAGAGCGGAAAATTTTACGTTCAGATATGTCCTTGAGTCAAGGCCATGGTCATGGTCATGGTCATGTTTAAAATCAAAATCAATCAACGCATCCAAACATTCCCATAATTACGCATACGAGTGTTAAATACAGAAGTTGTAGGGTTTGGAGCGGCCCAACTGATCGTGACCTTGGTTATGACCTTCAGGTCAATGATCAAGGTCATTTGAAGGTCAAATCGATTTTTTCAAATGGGAACCCCTATTTTTGACCTCGTAAATGGAAAGAGCGGAAAATTTTACTATTTTTACTATTATCAATATTTACCAGGGTTAACCACTTATATCAAATAATAACAAAAGTTAATAAGTGTTGACCACCTGTATCCAATAGTGACCAGTAGTATTCAGCATTGATCGGCAATAGTCAATAATTATTACTGTTTACATCAAATTATTTTCAAATTGAGCACACTTATATTGGCACAGAAAATTAAACTTTTTCGTTTTAAAATATTGTATAGTATAATAACATATTATTTCTTTTGTGGTGTGTTTTGATAAATAATTGCATTTACAACTAAAAAAGAAGGCCTGACTATTCTGCTAATGAAATAGTTGACATTCTTCTTATTTTAGGAGAATGTCGACGAAACTATCGAGAGGCAAGAAGATTGTATCGTGCTCGGTTCCCTCAACGACAACATCCTGATCATACGGTAATACGTGACATTGAACTGCGCGGTCGACAAGGAAACTTCGTTCGAAGAAGGAGGACACTGAATGAACACGATTATGAAAATAATCCTCGCTTTCTTGCTGTTCTAGCCATGGTACATTTAAATGTTCATGTCAGTTTACGCGAAATCGAGTTAAAAATGGGTATTCCAAGATCTACGGCCAGTAGATATTTACGATATGCGCGTTACCATCCTTACCACATTACTCTAAATCAAGCTTTAACTGTGGAAGATTATCGACGGAGAATAACATTTTGCCAATGGGCAACACAACAAATTACTGATGATGAAAATTACTTTAACAATGTTCTTTTTAGCCACGGCTACATTTCAGAGTACTGGTATGTTGAATCGCCATAATTGCCACTACTGGTCTCCTGTTAATCCTCATTGGATGCGAGAAGTTGATCATCAGCATCGCTGGAATGTAACGGTATGGTGTGGTATTATTAACGGATGTCTATTGGACCTTATTTTTTTGAAGGTCACGTAACTCAACATACTTATTTACAGTTGCTGAGAGATGAGCTGCCACTCTTTCTAGAAAACGTTGATCTCCATACAAGGGCCAGAATGTGGCTACAACAAGATGGTGCTCCTCCACATTATGCCAGAATTGTCAGAGATTTTCTTAATGAAAGGTTTAACGGTCGATGGATTGGTGGAAGAGGTCCCATAGCATGGCCACCAAGATCTCCAGATCTGACATCTCCAGATTTTTATTTATGGGGCTTCCTAAAAAATACAGTCTACCGCAACAGGCCAACTACAAGAGATGACATGATTCAAAGGATTACACAAATCTGCTTAAGTATTCCACGTCAAGTATTATTAAATACTGTTAGAAACTTTAAAAGGAGAATAGAATGTTGTCAACAAGTAAATGGTGCAACTTTTGAGCATCTTCTTCACTAAATGGTGACCGAAACACTTGGATCCTATGACTAAATACACATGAACGTGGAATTTTCCAATGAATTTTTAGCTGGCCTGATCATCTCCGACCTTGCCTTACCTGGCCGGGTCATCTCCGACCTTGCCTTAACTGACCGGGTCATCTCCGACTTTGCCTTAACTGGCCGGGTCATCTCCGACCTTGCCTTAACTGTCCGGGTCATCTCCGACCTTGCCTTAACTGGCCGGGTCATCTCCGACCTTGCCTTAACTGGCCGGGTAATCTCCGACCTTGCCTTAGGTGACCGGGTCATCTCCGACTTTGCTCTTAACTGCACGGAAACTGACCATAACTTTGACCATGACCTTGACCCAAGGTCATATCAGAATTTTTCGGTTTTTCTATTTACGAGGTCAAAAGTGAGGGTTGCCATTAAATAAAATTGATTTAACCTTCAAACGACATCATCCTTGACCTCAAGTTTATGGTCAAGGTCACGATCAGTTGGGCCACTCCAAACACTACAACTTCTGTATTTACCACTCGTATGCGTAATTATGGGAATGTTTGGATGCGTTGATTGATTTTGATTTTAAACATGACCATGACCATGACCATGGCCTTGACTCAAGGACATATCTAAACGTAAAATTTTCCGCTCTTTCCATTTACGAGGTCAAAAGTGGGGGTTCCCATTTGAAAAAATCGATTTGACCTTCAAATGACCTTGATCATTGACCTCGAGGTCATAACCAAGGTTACGATCAGTTGGGCCCCTCTGAACCCTACAACTTTTGTATTTAACAATTTGTCTCGTATACCTAATTATGGGAATGTTTTGATGCGTTTATTGATTTTGATTTTAAACATGACCATGACCATGACCATGACCTTGATTTAAGGACATATCTGAACGTAAAATTTTCCGCTCTTTCCATTTACGAGGTCAAAAGTGGGGGTTCCCATTTGAAAAAATCGATTTGACCTTCAAATGAACTTGATCATTGACCTCAAGGTCATAACCAAGGTCACGATCAGTTGGACCCCTCTGAACCCTACAACTTTTGTATTAAAAGTTTTTTTCCATCTCCCTTAGTTTTCGAGATATTTGCCTGGTGGTTTTAAAATGGGACACCCGGTATATATATGTACTTCCAATTATTATGATAACCACATTTTTTTTATGTCTAAACCCTTATCTATTTTCCCATATTAATATTAACGTTAGATACATGTTGTTTAGTATGAGAATTTGAACGGAGTATAATTTTCATTAGATTCTATCTTTATTTTGGTGACATTGAGGTGAGAAATAGAGGTAAGGAATGAGAGACGTCCTTGGGCGACGACCGAATTTTATTATTGTTACGGAGAGGTATTTCTAACCTCTCTCGTAACAGTATTTCTAAGATGATCCACATGCTTTCTATGCATACCATAAAAGGTATAAACACCAAGTAGAACGTTGGCCTGTAAATTCATTAGATGTTATAATTGAATTTATTAACAAAATGTAAATTAATTTTCAAACTATTTATTATTTGTATATTTAAGATGAGAATTAAAATAAAATATTTTCTTATTACAGGTCAAAGAATCATATTATAGCAAATTTTGGTTGTGGTGAAGCAAAACTTGCGAAATCCGTACCAAACACAATTCACTCATTCGACTTATTGGCAGTAAATGACAAAGTCAAAGCTTCCGATATGGTAAATATGCCTCTTCTTACAGGGTATATTAGGCCGAATCCATTTCAAATCAGGTGGACCGCGTATGCCTATGTCACCGATCATTTTGGAATTAAAGTATTCATGTTCTTCTCCAAAAATTATTTGACCCGTATATTTTTATTTTTTTGTTGCATCAAAATTTCATGCGTTCAGCAATGGCAAAGAATTCCGAGAAAAACCTTACTTAGAAAAAAATTTTTTCAATGTAATTTTCAAACCGCTACTGCTTCACCAGTTCTTTAAGCTTTTTAGCGTGTAAAACATAATTTCACTAAGGTTTGAGCCCTCTTTCACGTTCTTTATGTTATTTAAAAAAAAAAATAAAAAATGCACGAGTTATGTACTTTTTACTGAAAAATGCACTTTTTAGAAAAGTGCATTTTTCTCAAAAACACCACTTTTTTTTTGCTCAATTTTTTTTTGTCCTGATAGAGGACCTAAATACCTATCTAGACGTATTTGTGAAATTCCCGACCCGTGCCCAGGAATAGCGATCATTAATGAGATAATACACAAACAAATTTTTCACGCTTAACCCTTACATATAGTCAATGGTATAACAGTCAATATAAAGGTTTTTATCTTTGTGCGTAAGCAATCTACAAGTACACATAGTATCTGTTGTATTTTTTATTTTTGTCTTTTAGATTTTTTATTTTTATATCTACCTTTCTTTTTCTGCTTCATTGTTCTTACTTCAGTAAGGCGACAATCAGCGGTTTTTGCTGTTAAACAATGTACTTTATCATTGCACGTTTCTTTAATCCATAAATGTATTATTTTAATTGCATCTGTATATTTTTGAACGTGCTCTACAAAATCATTAGCATTTTGAATGGATTTTTCATGGGACTCTCGAAGATTATGCGAAGTAGCATAATGCTTTATAAATCCACTCACACCATCTACAGCTCCTTTGCCATGTTCAGTAGCAGAGAACAACCATTTTATATCAAATGATGCTCGTTTTAATTCGTATAATTGAAAGCCAATTTTAAAGTGGCTATAGCGGCGCCTTCTGATACAATGGTAATTTTTGTTATTCAATGACAACAATTGTCTTTCAGGTAGGTTATAATGTTTGCTACTGCGAGCAAAGCATACGCTGAATCATGTTTTCAGTCATTGCTTATGACTGTGTAACTTCGTGTCGAATCCCCTTGAAAAGACAATGCTGTGAAAATAGAAATTTGATCATTAACTCAATGATTTGAACGTATACTTTGCTATCAGTAGAAAACATTATAACCTACTTGAAAGACAATTGTTGTCATTCAATAACAAAAATTACCATTGTATCAGACGGTGCCACTATAGCCACTTTAAAAATCGCTTTCAGTTATACGAATTAAAACGAGCACCGTTTGATATAAAATGGTTGCTCTCTGCTACTGGGCACGGCAAAGGAGCTGTAGATGGTGTCGGTGGACTTATAAAACATTATGCTACTTCACATAATCTTCGAGATCCCCATGAAAAATCCATTCAAAATGCTAATGATTTTGTAGAGCACGTTCAAAAATATACAGATGCAATTAAAATAATACATTTACAAGACGTTGACGTAGAAGAGTTTAGAAAAGTAAAAAATGTTGATTAGCTTGCTACTCCTATGTATCCTGGAATTCAAAAAACTCATTTATGGATTAAAGAAACGTGCAATAATAAAGTACAGTGTTTAACAGCAAAGACCGCTGATTGTCCCCTTACTGAAGTAAGAACAATGAAGCAGAAAAAGAAAGGTAGATATAAAAATAAAAAATCTAAGAGACAAAAATAAAAAATACAACAGATACTATGTGTACTTGTATATTGCTTACGCACAAAGATAAAAACCTTTATATTGACTGTTATACCATTGACTATATGTAAGGGTTAAACGTGAAAAATTTGTTTGTGTATTATCTCATTAATGATCGCTATTCCTGGGCACGGGTCGGGAATTTCACAAATACGTCTAGATAGGTATTTAGGTCCTCTATCAGGACAAAAAAAAATTGAGCAAATAAAAATGGTGTTTTTGAGAAAAATGCACTTTTCTAAAAAGTGCATTTTTCAGTAAAAAGTACATAACTCGCAAAAAGTACATCAATTTTTATTTTTTTTTTAAATAACATAAAGAACGTGAAAGAGGGCTCAAACCTTAGTGAAATTATGTGTTACACGCTAAAAAGCTTAAAAAACTGGTGAAGCAGTAGCGGTTTGAAAATTACATTGAAAAAATTTTTTTCCAAGTAAGGTTTTTCTCGGAATTCTTTGCCATTGCTGAACGCATGAAATTTTGATGCAACAAAAAAATAAAAATATACGGGTCAAATAATTTTTGGAGAAGAACATGAATACCTAAATTCCAAAATGATCGGTGACATAGGCATACGTAAATGGATTCGGCCATTAATGTTATTATATTTTGTTTATCACTTATGGAATAAAATTTCAGAGATTATTTACTAGAAGCTAATCGAGTACTTTCTATAAAGTAAGTTTAAAATAATTATACTTCATTTTCTATATTTCTAATTTGTAATAAATTCATAATTATTTTTTTTCAGTGGAATCCTTAAAAAAACAAAGGTTGAAAGCAGATTTAATAAAATAGAAGATTTTATCAAATTGATGTCTCATCATGGATTTTTTAATACTTGGAAAGATTTATCAAATAATTTATTTTACTTCATGAATTTAAAAAAAATAAAAAATGTTTTAAAAAGATATGAAAAAACTTCCTGTTCTAACATTAAAATCATGTTTGTACAAAAAGTAGAAGTTTGTGCAAATTTTGGTTGT
This sequence comes from Torymus aiolomorphi, assembly GCA_036365515.1. Classification (NCBI taxonomy): domain Eukaryota; kingdom Metazoa; phylum Arthropoda; class Insecta; order Hymenoptera; family Torymidae; genus Torymus; species Torymus aiolomorphi. Next base: position 2,788,490 of record CM070873.1, on the reverse strand, counting down.
GGTGAAGCAAAACTTGCGAAATCTGTACCACACACAGTTCACTCACTCGACTTATTGGCAGTAAATGACAAAGTCAAAGCTTGCGATATAGTAAATATGCCTCTTCTTACAGGGTGTATTAATGTTATTATATTTTGTTTATCACTTATGGAATCAAATTATAGAGATTATTGACTAGAAGCTAATCGAGTACTTTCTATAAAGTAAGTTTAAAATAATTATACTTCATTTTCTATATTTCTAATTTGTAATAAATTCATAACTATTTTTTTTCAGTGGAATCCTTAAAAAAACAAAGGTTGAAAGCAGATTTAATAAAATAGAAGATTTTATCAAATTGATGTCTCATCATGGATTTTTTAATACTTGGAAAGATTTATCAAATAATTTATTTTACTTCATTAATTAAAAGAAAAACAAAAAATGTTTTAAAAAGATATGAAAAAACTTCCTGTTCTAACATTAAAACCATGTTTGTACAAAAAGAAATAAAGTATAATATTTTTGGTACGATAAAAATAATGCATTGATAATTTTATTTATATGCCAGCTTGAACGATATATTGTATATTTCAAAATGTATCGATCTAAAATGCACAATATTTAGTAAAACAAAATTGTATAAATTAATTCATTTCTTTTATATTGTTTCACAATAATGTATAAATATTATGATATAGCTTCTTAAGTTACAAGTAGATTTATAATTTATAAACATACAATATGGATCATATGAATGATAGCGATCATTGAAACAATCAATGACGAACCGATAAATCCAGTAAATGAAGAAACTTTAGCTATTCAATTTGCTTCAGGAGAAAATAAACGGCCAATTTCTCTATTAATGGATGAAGATTTAGAAGAACTTGCTTTTCCCACTGTTTATTGTGGACATAAAAGAATATTAAAATAAAAAATTAGCTTAGGACAAATGGCTAATTCAGAAGCTCGTATGTTCGATAGACGTTGTGCTCTAAACATAGCAAAACTTATGTTAAGCCATTGTAGAACGCGTCTAAGTAGACTAGTATCCAACGTGCAAATAGCTATGAGAAAGAAATCCTTTAAAAATAATACTATTACGGTACAAAATATTTTAAATAATGATTCATTACAAGCGATGATTCAGCATAATGATGGCTATAGAATTTTACAAATTGATCGGTCAAGTCCTGCTTTTTGGGAACAAAATAAAAAAAATGTATTCAGTATGATATGTCAACTTGGTATGCCTCACATTTTCTTAACTGTATCTGCAGCTGAAATGAAATGGTCAGAATTAAACATTATGTTAAAAAAAATTCTTGACAATATCGATATAAGTGCGGAAGAATGTGATCAATTAACTTGGCAAGAAAAAATAAAACTTATACAAAATGATCCAGTTACATGTGCTCGATATTGTCATTACCGAATTCAAGAATTCTTCAAACTTTTGAAATGTCAGAATGGAATATTTGATGAATATGATCTTGAAGTACAGAGTAGAATTCTAACACAGAGGAAGTCCACATATTCATTGCATGTTATGGTAAAAAAAGGTCCACATTTTGTTCGCCAAGACTCAAATTCTGTTAAAAAATGCGAAAAATTTATTGATAAATTTATAACAGTCTACAAAGATCCAGAAATACCTGATTTAATTAATTATCAGGTTCATAAACATAATGCTACTTGCAAGAAACGAGCTTTTAGAGCAGACAGTGATCATTGTAGGTTTGGATTTCCCCAACTACCAATGATTTCAACAAAAATATTATTGCCTAAAAGCACAACAATGCTTAACGATAGTATAAAAAAATATATTGAAAATAAATGGTTTCTGATTAAAAATACGATCGATTTAATTGCAAGGGAAGACAAAAAAGTACAAACTATTACGACAACTAATGATTTTTTGAATTATATTCAATTAACTGAAATAAATTACTTGAATATTATCTCATATAATATTAAAAGACCAACAATTTATTTAAAAAGAAATATTAATGAATTAAGAATCAATGCTTATAACAATAATTTTAATAGTAATGAAATGCAACATGGATATACAATTTATATTAGATCCATATGCTTGTATATGTTACATTATCAATTACATCGGGAAAAGCCAACGAGGATTATCTAAATTATTAAAAGAAACTGCTGACCAGGTCAAAAAAGGAAATTACTCATTGTAACAACAATTGCGTCATATTGTTAACGTTTTTATAAACAAAACTGAAGTTTCAGCACAAGAAATAGCTTATCATATTTTAAGCATGCCTTTATCTGTTTGTTCAAGGCAATGTGTATTTATTAATACTTCTCCAGAAAATGAAAGATGTCATTTATTAAAATCGAAACAAAAACTAGAACAAATTTTGGCTGCTGATCCTAATTCCACTTATATAATTGAACCTAATATAGGTTTTTGTACAATATTTAATATAGGAAACATATTAAATAATGTACAAAAACTAGCTCCTCAGAAAACACAAAATTTATTGTACGAAATCGTTGCTAAAATTAATATGAGATATATGATAGGTGTAAACATTGATGTTGAAGATGGACCTACAAATGGAGCATGTGGTTGTCTTCGACATGAGATATGGGGCCAAAACAAATAAAAAAAAAAATTAATTTTAAGAATCTATATAGAATTTGAAAACTTAGATGTAGGTAAACTAGCGAGAAATAAATCAAAAAATTATATGAAGAATCATAATATTAATCCTAATTGGACACCTATTGAACGTGTGGTTAGAACTATATCAATAAAAAGAAACAGTATTTACAAAGTTGTAAGGAAACAAATACCAATAATTCCTGCTGAAGGAATAATAATTCATAAATCTCAAGGTAGTACTTTTGAAAATATAGTCATACACACAGGAAATTGTCGTTTAAATACAAGATTACTTTATGTTGCTTTCAGTAGAGTAACATCTCTTAAAGGTTTATTTATTCAAGGGCAATATATTCCACCAAATACAAAGTCTGTTGATGTTGCAAAAAAAGAAGTAGAACGATTAAAAAGAGAGAATCCCATGCAATTCAATCACAAATTCCCACAAGACTTTAAAACAAGTGAAAGAATTTTAGTAATATTTCATAATGTAAGATCATTAAACAAACATTTACTCGATATATCTTCAGATAGAGCTTTTATTAACGCAGACATATTAATTTTCGTTGAAACATGGACATTAAAAAATGATCCATTAATCATAAATGAATTTGCCTTCATTTCAACTAATGATTGTGAAAATATTCGAAAACCTTTTGGCCATGCTGTTTTTATAAAACATTCAATTTTAGAAAATAATTATATAAGAAAATTTTACGATAAATGTTTTGAACAGCAAATAAATGTTACTGGATTTTTCATAAATGATACTATATTGATATTTATTTACAATAAAACTAATGCACCATTCCATCAATTACAATTTACGATTAATGAAGCCTGTACGTTAGCAAAAAATGAAAATCCATCTTATTCAAATATTATTATGGTTGGAGATTTAAAAATAAATTTGATGGATGAAACGAATTTAAAAGTAAAACAATTGATGAATTTAATGTTCGAATTAAAGTTATTGCATGTTACTCCTATCAATCATTCATCAACATTATATGATTCACAAATTGATTGCTGCTTTTCTCTATCAAATGCAATACAAGCTTTCTACTATGAAACTATATTTAGTGATCATAAGGCTGTTTGGTTTCAACTGTAAAATGGTCAGATCATCAAACTAATTCTAAATAGTTTTAACAATCCATTATTTAAAAATAATAAATTCAAATACAAAAACAAACTGTTTATATAAACTAAGTAATTAAATTTTTTTTCTATTTAACATTAAGTCGTACTATCAATAAAACGTTAATTAATAAATGAAGCTAATGGCTATTACAGGCAATCGATAAAGTATAAGGAAGGTGCCTAACTTATCAATCATCGATTTTATTCTTTTTACATGTGTATACTTACACATCTCTAATTATTCTAAGCTATTAGAGTAAAGCAGTCAAGGATATTAATGCACAATTATTTTAATAATTTTAAAGTGCAGTCCAGAATTTTTAAAGGATGAGGAAAGGAAAGGTAAACGTATAGGATGAAAAAATGAGAACGAAAAAAATAACGGCCCAGGTCGGGATCGAACCGACAACCTTCTGCATACCGGGCAGCTACGCTACCATTTGCGCCACTGGGATGACGATTCTATCAGGACCCTAACCGCTTCTTAATCGTTCTCAATTTTTTATTTCCCCAACACCCCTCGTCTGCGTTATTAAGCCAAAGCAGACAATGTTAATTTATCAATTGTAGATAATGCCCGAATATATTTATGTTAATTAATAAATGAAGCTAATGGCTATTACGGGCAATCGATAAAGGATAAGGAAGGTGCCTAACTTATCAATCATCGATTTTATTCTTTTTACATGTGTATACTTACACATCATTTATTAATTAACATAAAAATATTCGGGCATCAGCTTCAATTGATAAATTAACATTGTCTGCTTTGGCTTAATAACGCAGACGGGGGGGGGGGGTGTTGGGGAAATAAAAAATTGAGAACGATTAAAAAGCGGTGAGGATTCTGATAGAATCGTCATCCCAGTGGCGCAAATGGTAGCGTAGCTGCCCGGAATGCAGAAGGTTGTCGGTTCGATCCCAACCTGGGCCGTTATTTTTTTCGTTCTCATTTTTTCATCCTATACGTTTACCTTTCCTTTCCTCATCCTTTAAAAATTCTTGACTGCACTTTAAAATTATTAAAATAATTGTGCATTAATATCCTTGACTGCTTTACTCTAATAGCTTAGAATAATTAGAGATGTGTAAGTATACACATGTAAAAAGAATAAAATCGATGATTGATAAGTTAGGCACCTTCCTTATCCTTTATCGATTGCCCGTAATAGCCATTAGCTTCATTTATTAATTAACATAAAAATATTCGGGCATTAGCTTCAATTGATAAATTAAAATATCAATAAAACATTCCAAAAATCATATAATTATAAAAATATAATAATAAAATATAAAAAAAATATAAATTGATGTTGAACTATAAAAGAATAAAAATTATATAATATATATAAGTACATATTAAAGTAATATTACATTTACAACATAAAATACTTGTGTAATGTATGTACTGTTAATATTTAATTTAGATTTATGTACTTATTTTTTTTTTTTTTTTTTATTACTAAGTTTAATTATTTAAAAAAAAAAAAGAATGATTAATTATTTCGACATACATACCTAAAAAGAAACAATCGAATTATTTAGGTGGGACTATAGAATTTTTTTTTATTATTTATTATTATTATATATTTAATTTATTTATTTATTTATATTATTTATAAATATCGGAAGTGTTGCAATTTTCGCTTTTATAAAAATACAAGGTTCTCCTGAGTATTGCGGTCGTGCCTATTATGTAAAAACGAAGTTTTTACATAGGGTGGGGGCGGGCGACGAGCGAAGCGAGGAGCAGGTGTGTGTGGGGGCGAGGGAGATGGCGTGCCGAAGGCACGCTGAGGGGCGCAGCCCCCCTAGTTAAATATATCTTTAGTATTTACTGACTTCTATAATACTAAATTTTTATTTTCTGTTGACAGATAAAATAAATAAAATATGTTGTAACGGGTGCATGCAATAAGGGCGAAAGAGCCGCGTGTACCGCGCCGCGAGATTTGAATCGCGCGCGCTTGCACGTACAGCGGCTCGCCGCGCGCCAAGTGGGACGCGCGGGAGGCGAAGCAAGAAGAAGAAGAAGACGCCGCCGTAACGCTCCGAAGGGACGCCGCGGCCATTGATGAGCAGTCTAGTCCTGTAGCGCAACAGGTGCGCACGTGCTCTCCCGCCTCTCCAGTGCCGTGCCTCCCAGTGCCCCGCGAGTGCCGCATCACGCCCTGCGGGAATAGCCCTCCGCGCCTCCGATCCGCCGCCAGCCCCGCAGCGACTCAACGCCGGCTGCCTTCGCCGGCAGGGCCACTCCACCAGCGGAAGAGTGAGAGGAGGAAAAGAGAAAGAGGCGGCAGCAGAGGCTCGAGCAGCCACGAGGACCGACGCCTCGCAGCGAGGAGGCGAGAGTGCGAGAGCGTGAGAGAGAGAGAGAGAGAGAGAGAGAGACAGACCTCGGGCGACGCGCTGGCCAGCGCCAAAGTAAGTGTGCGCTTTCCTTGTATTTTTGCCGCGTAGGTTTTGCGTGCGAGCGGCCACGCGTAAGTAGTGTTGCGCGGCTATCCGGCGCCGCCTGCGTAGAGGCAAGCGGCCTCGTGTTCGAGAGCGCGGCGGCCATTTTGTGGCGTCTCGCGGCGCGGTGACGCCGGCCGTGCGACCGGCCGGCTCCGCGTAAGTCTCGGCCTGCGCGTTCGATTTTGTAGGTGATGTTCGGGCTTCGCGCCCCTTAGCGCGATCCTTTTTTTTTGGACAATAAACCTTCTTTATTTTACTTTTTCTTCGTTCGTGTCGAGTCTGTCATTTCGCGAGTAACCGTTCCCTATCTCCCCGAATACCGCCCTCTACCTTTTCAGCAGCTGCAGCTAGTCGGAGGCATCACCTCCTAGAGGAGCAACGTCAACGGGGAAATTGTAAGTGAAAGTCGCTCAGGTTAACCTGAGCGGCGTTGTACGGGAACACCGGCGAGAGTAAGTAAAGCTAGTGCATATCTAGCCGCCGGTGAATTGTGCGTCGAAGTTAGCGGTAGCGGCAGAGCGCAGCGCCGGGTCTAGTAGAAGGCGGCCTAAGCTTTCGACACTAGAAAACCCCTAGCTGCCCCGGGCGTAGTCGACGCCCGCATAATACCTTCGCGCACCCCAGGGAGGGATTCATACCCTCTTGTAAATTCACCCCGTTACAACTGGCGCCCATTAACGTGTTGCAGCACATTAGATTAGGGAACGGCGAATTTTACAGTAATTGGCTGGTCGTCGAAACAGGTCGAGACGCGCGTTGCGAATAATTAATTATCGCGGTGATAATTAATTATTACAAAGTGTACAGTGTGTGCAAGGGTAACCAACTGGTGGTTTCTAACATTGCTTGGAGGAATTTACCCGGCCTGCACGTATTTAGTGAGGAACATTGCTTGTGAAGGCCGAGCATTTGTTGAAGTATTTAGCGAGGACGACAAAGAGATTAGGTAGCAATTATCTATTAATTATTTATTATATTATAAGATTTATTAAAATTGTTTTATATAGGTCCTAGCGTTTTATCTCTTTGTTCGTCATCACACGTGCACACCGGGGAGTAAACTAACGGATTACGCACCCAATATTTAAATATTGGGGATTTCGTTTGGATTTTCGGATTTAGGGCTTAATTCGCGAAGACGCCTGTGCGGGGGATACCGTAAGGTGCACGCGCAGTAATTTTGGGCCCGCGCACGCGCAGAATCCGAAAATAAAAAGTGAAAAATCACTATCGCGAATTCGGTTGCCCATCCCACGAGGAGGTGGGCGTATTCACTAATTTCGTTTTTGCGCATGCGCAAAAGGTCGAAAGATCAAATTTTTGTTTTTACCCGCAGAATTGTCTGCGCATGCGTCGGCGGTACTGATACATATAGTGATTTTAGTGCCGCGCATGCGCAGCACCCGAAAATCGCGAATTTCAGTTTTGACCGGGAATCGGTTGCGCGGGCGACTATTACGCTTGCGCAATACGCCAAAAGCGACATAACCTCCAGGCAAGTGAGTAAAAGCGAGTGAACCTCGGTATAGCGTAAATACCAAACCACCAGTTGGGAAGATCGTTACTTCCTGAGCCAGTGGTAATCCAGTAGGTACCTTGTGAAGAATACCACTGGCCGTGCAAAAGCATTGTAAATTACGGGATTGAAGAGGAATCCCCTTGCACACGCACAACCAGCGAACGATGTCGTACAACATCCAGGAAGCTGTGGAGGATTGAGTGTGGTCGATCTCGCCAAGCGAGATCGATAGCCACCTGTCGGAGTTGCAATTGAGGCGACACGACTCCACATTCTTGAGAATGCACAGGCTAAGCCAGTGGATGCTGGGTAACTATACGCCTCAAGACTTCGAGGAGTATGTTCCACTCGCGAGCCATAGGCCAAATCGTGAGGAAATGGCAAATTCGATTCTCTGGGGCGAAGAGCCAGAGTATCGACGTATTCCTAGCGAGGCTGGAGGACTGTCGAGTCCTGGCAAACCTCTCCGAAGAAGAGGTGTTGTCGTCGCTGTCAGAGCTGTTCACTGACACGGCGGCCACGTGGTACCGTAATGAGAAAGAGAAATGGGCCACGTGGTAAGATTTCGTGACTGCAGCGAAACGCTGGTACGGGACGACGAAGAGGTACCAGCAGCGGTCGATAGCAGAGGCGAACAACCGCACCCAAGGGGCGGACGAGGCCGTGAGAGATTATATCACGTGCCTCATTGCGATAGTGAGGAAAATATCGCCGCCCCCCAGCTCGGAGCAACAGCTGGATCAGCTGCACCGAAACCTACGGCCCCAGCTGCAAGCGATGGTCCGTAGGTCAGACTTCAGCACAGTAGAGGAGCTACTGGAGTTGGCAGTGGACGCGGAGCAAACGTTGGAGAATTCCAAGACGTTCCGACCTCCACCACCGCCAACAGCGGCGCTACTGCCGGAAATGGCGTATAAACCGCCGGCAAACACCGACGCGCCACGAAAGCCGGAAGGCGATGCCAAGGAAGGCAATGTGGCTGCTGCGGTGGTCGAGAAGGACGCCAAGCTGGAGGGCTTGGAGGAAATGCTTCGGCGAGTGCTAAACGAGCGTCTTTCCGACCGGCGAGGCTCCGGAGGAGAGCGCTCCGGGCGAAATACGCCCCCTGGACCGCGCAGAGGGCGCGGTAACCAGCCATCTGAGCGTGGCGGGGCAAGGAGGCCCCCAGAACCCAGGCAGGGGGCGAAGGTGACGAGCCCACCGAACGGATCCGCGCCCTCCGCCAGCCCCGAGGGTAACCCTCCGAAAGGACCAAGGCCACCGCTGAGTTGCTACTCATGCGGCCTTGTAGGCTATATAGCGCGCTACTGTCCTAATTGTGCGGGAAACGGGAAAGGGAGCGCGTAGAGGGGATCACTACCGCCACCCACCCCGACGAGGTCCCCAAAACCGAAGATGTTTTGGCCGCGTGCGATAGACGCCCTGCCGCGAAAGAGTCCTCGGTACCCTCGCCAGTTGCGAACCGAGGAGAGGCCTCGGCGAAGCAACCGACCGACGCAGAAACAAGGTGGTGGCTGCGAATTGAGGTCGGCGAGTTTAATCTCCGCGCTTTGTTGGACCCGGGAGCATCCACGACGGTGATGGGCTCCGTCGGACTCCAACTAGCTACAGCGATGGACCGGAAGTTTGTAGCGTCCGAGAAGAGAGGGGTAAGGCTAGCGGATGGAAGCCGCAGCCCCTTGCTAGGCCACGTGATGCTGCCCATCACTGTGGCTGGCCTCACTCGCGATATCCGAGTCGCCATAATGCCGAATTTAGATGCCGACTGCTACTTAGGAGTCAACTTTGTACGAGCGTTCAGGGCCGTACTAGACCCGGATACGGATAGGCTATTCTGTAGGGAGACGGAAGCCTACGTCGAGCTGGAAGTAGCCAGCTTGACCCCCGATCCTAGCTCGGTAGCGGCAATTGGGCTCGAGGACGCTACAGACCTTCAGCGAGAGGAGCTGAAGGCCATGGTGGACGAGGTCCTAGGCAAGCTCCCGCCAGGATTAGGTTGCGTCAGAGGCGTGGAGCATGAGATTCATGTAGGAAGCGCTCGACCAATCAAGCAGCGCCATTATCCAGTGTCGGCTAAGGTGCAGGAGGAGATGCATCGCTAGGTTTGCGAAATGTTGAACCAAGGCATCATCGAGCCCTCCAAGAGCGGGTGGTCGAGCCCCGTCGTGATGGCGCCGAAGAGTGACGGCACACGACGGTTCTGCAACGATCTGCGGAAGGTGAATGCAGTCACCGAACCCGACGCCTATCCTCTGCCGAATATGCAGGATATTCTGCGGAAATTGAGGAAGGCGAAGTTCATCTCCACGCTTGACCTCAAGAGCGCGTATCATCAGATACCGTTAGCGGAGGAGGCGCGGCCCATCACCGCTTTCACGGTGCCGGGGCTGGGCCTGTTCCAGTTCCGGCGGATGCCGTACGGACTGACGAACGCGCCGGCCACCTTCCAGCGGCTCATTGACCAAGAGCTCGGACCCGAGCTGGAGCCTTACGTCTACGCCTACCTCGACGACATCATCGTAGTCGCAGAAACGTTCGAGGAGCATAAGAAGTGCTTGAAAAGGGTGTTGGAAAGGCTCGTCGCCGCTGGACTAACCCTCAACGCAGAAAAATGTGTTTTCTGCAAGCAAGAGGTAGCATATTTGGGCTTCTTGGTTAACCGGGACGGCACGAGGCCGAACCCGGCCAAGATCGAGCCAATCAAGAATTTTCCGCAGCCACGGAATCTGAGGCAGCTGCGCCGATTCCTGGGTACTTCAACGTGGTATAGGAAGTTCATCCCGAACTATGCCACGATCGCCGAGCTGCTCACGAGTCTGACGAAGAAGAACCAGAAGTAAGAGTGGCTCGACGAGCAGCAACGCGCCTTCGAGCTGTTGAAGGCGATGATTATGACCGCTCCGGTCCTACATCGCCCTGATCCAGACGGCCTTTTCATCGTGCAGACCGATGCGAGCGATGTAGGCCTTGGCGCGGTGCTGCTACAGGAAGTAGAGACCCAAGAGCGGGTGATGGAGTTCGCGAGCCGGGTGTTAACCCCGGCAGAGCGAAACTATAGCGTTACGGAAAGGGAGTGCCTTGCGGTGGTCTGGGCGATACAGAAGTTTCGCCCTTACATCGAAGGCTACGAGTTTAGGGTTGTGACAGACCACAGCAGTCTGCGATGGCTCTGTCAGATGAAAAATCCCACGAGCAGGCTCGCTCGGTGGGCGTTGGAGTTGCAAGGCCACAAGTTTTCGATCGAGCATCGAAAAGGCACCTTGAACCACGTAGCCGACGCCCTCTCCCGGATGTACGAGGATGAGGAAGGCCCGGAGGTGGCTGCGGTGTCCTGGTCAATGGACACCGAGGACGCGTGGTATCGAGAGTGGAGCGCCAAAGTCCGAGAGCAACCCAACGATTTTCCAACCTACAAACTCGTCGCGGGCAACCTTTACCGGTACCAACCGAACCCGGACGTTGACGCGGCCCTCGGCGACGATGAGGATGCTTGGAAGCTGGTAGTACCAGAGGAGCATCGTCGCGAGGTGTTGCAAGAGTGCCATGACGACGCCACCGCTGGACATCTCGGACGAGAAAAGACGTTTGCCAGAATAGCCCTGCGCTACTACTGGCCACGTTACTACGCGGAAACGCAAGAGTACGTGCGCCACTGCGAAACGTGTCAGCGGTTTAAGGTGGAACAAAGAGCTCCAGCCGGCCTCATGGGTCGACGAGTCGTCGAGAGACCCTGGCAGGTCGTCGCTGGAGACATAATAGGACCGCTGCCTCGCACCTCTAAAGGTTTTGAATACATTGTGGTGTTTCAAGACCTTTTCTCCAGGTGGGCGGAGGCTTCGCCGATACGGAAGGCTAACGCAAAGACGGTGGTAGGAGAATTGGACCGGAAGGTTTTCCTCCGGTTCGGTTGCCCAGAAGTGTTCCTCTCTGACAACGGCACAGAGTTCAAGAACCGTGTCGTAGAGGAATTCTTGAGGGAGCGAGGTGTGCATCACACCAACACTCCCACCTACCACCCGCAGGCTAATCCGGTGGAGCGCGCCAATCGTACTTTAAAAACGATGGTCGCCTCTTACCTTAAGGAGCGGCACATCACATGGGACGAGAAGCTTCCGGAACTTCTCTTCGCCATGAATACGGCGGTGCATAGCTCTACCGGAGTCAGCCCCGCCATGTTGCTTTACGGTAGGCAGCCAGAGCCCTCTGGTACGCAGCGTAGGCTGCAAGAGGTCGCAGCAGAGACCCCGGCACAAGAAGAAAGTTTGGCCCGTTGGAAGGAGCGGCTCGACGCCCTTCCAAAGCTTCATCAACGAGCCGCCTCGCAGGCGAGAGCGGCTCAAGATCGCCAAGCCAGCTATTATGACGCCGGCAGGCGAGAGCCAGATTTCAAGCCGGGAGACAGGGTCTGGAAGCGCAGCCACCCACTCTCCTCGGCCGCGAAGGGCGTCGCGGCGAAATTAGCGCCTAGGTTTGAAGGGCCGTATTGGATTACGGCCGTGCTAGGCTCCAACACCTACAGATTGGTAGGTGAGGGGGGCCAAATTGAGGAGATAGTGGCCGCTGAGCAGCTTAAGCCCTATCGCGGTGAGTTGCCTGAATCGAATGGAGTCGACACGGAAGGCGACCCCAGGGGAACGCCTGAGAACGAACCACCCGCCCCTCAGGGGACAGGGAAGCCCCCCGAGAGCACGCGGGGGAGACCGCGGAGGGCGCGCGGCGCAACTACGGGTCCCGCCGAACCAACTTCGGTAGGACAGCGAGCCCCGAATGCTCCTCGCAGGGGACGCGGTCGTCCCCGCAAGCCTCCGTAGCGTTGCGTGCCTAGCGCTTCTCCCCCCCCCCCCCGAGACGTGCGATAAACTACGCGCGGATATAGTGCAACTGGCCTAACCTGAGATGTCCTTTTCCAGATGTTGGAGATCCCGGAGCAGACGTTGGAGGAGGCCATGGCCGCGCTAATAACCCTCGACTTGGGCAAACCCGTCGAGGGCGTGGCCCAGGCGGTACTCCGCCTCCTGCGCCAACTTCGGGAGCGCCTCGAGGACGAGGCTAGGGAGCGGCTGCAGGAGCAGCCCCTCCTAGAGGAGGCCAATGCCCACGAGGAGAGCCGGGCGGGTACCAGCCCCGGCGTGCCCCGCTTCGCCCCCAAGTAGGAGCCTGCCACGCCGCCCCGCGGCGCAATCCCCGCCGGCTTCCCGCGGAGGGTCCACCGCGATGCCGCCTCGCAGACCGAGGCCCACCTCCTGCCCGCGGAGCCCACCTGGGACGAGTTGCGCGCCGGGCTGTCGGCGGTCCGGGAGATGGACCGCGCCGCCAACCAGGCCCGCGCCGAGGTTTTCGCGGCCTTGGAGCGGCACGTCGGGGTCCACGGGAAGCAGCCGCCGGAGGTCAACTCCTGGCGCCGGATGATGCTGGCCAAGCAGGAGGAGGCCGAGCACCTGGTCGCCTGGCGCGCGGAGCGACGTTCCCGCATGCAGCGGGAAAAGGAGGTGGAGGAGGCACGTCTCCGTGCCGCGTCGGAGCGGGCCCTGGAGGAGGCCCGCGCCCGCCGCCTCGCCGAGGAGGCTGAACTCCAGGCAGCACGCGCTCGGTGGGACCAGGCCCGCCGAGACGAAGAGCGGGCGGCCGTCGACCTGGGCCTCGCGCGGGAACGCTCGCCCGTCCGGCCGAACCCGCCAGGAGCGGGACGCCCCCGTTTCTGCTACGTGTGCGGGTGGCCGGGTGTGCGCCTGCCGCGCAAATACCCCCGAGTGGCCACGCATCCGCCGAAAACCACGGCGCCTCCCCGTGGCTAGCCCGGGGAGGGACGCTCTCGGTTCAGCAGGCCCTCCCTTCGAGGGTCCGAACCGTACAGTTTTTTTGGTTGAAATTTTTTTTTGTACATGGTTTTTTTTTCCGTGTAAATATTTTGGTGTACATAGTGTATAGGTGATGTGCCCGAGAGGCTGAAATAAAAGGAAGAGCCTCCACCTAACCTGTTGTTTTCGCCTTATTTCTGCGCCCTTCCTCTTTTCAGATGTCGCGTACGGGGTACGCCAAATCTGGGTGGGGGGTGTAACGGCTGCATGCAATAAGGGCGAAAGAGCCGCGTGTACCGCGCCGCGAGATTTGAATCGCGCGCGCTTGCACGTACAACGGCTCGCCGCGCGCCAAGCGGGACGCGCGGGAGGCGAAGCAAGAAGAAGAAGAAGACGCCGCCGCGACGCTCCGAAGGGACGCCGCGGCCATTGATGAGCAGTCTAGTACTGTAGCGCAACAGGTGCGCACGTGCTCTCCCGCCTCTCCAGTGCCGTGCCTCCGAGTGCCCCGCGAGTGCCGCATCACGCCCTGCGGGAATAGCCCTCCGCGCCTCCGATCCGCCGCCAGCCCCGCAGCGACGCAACGCCGGCTGCCTTCGCCGGCCGGGCCACTCCGCCAGCGGAAGAGTGAGAGGAGGAAAAGAGAAAGAGGCGGCAGCAGAGGCTCGAGCAGCCACGAGGACCGACGCCTCGCAGCGAGGAGGCGAGAGTGCGAGAGCGTGAGAGAGAGAGAGAGAGGGACAGACCTCGGGCGACGCGCTGGCCAGCGCCAAAGTAAGTGTGCGCTTTCCTTGTATTTTTGCCGCGTAGGTTTTGCGTGCGAGCGGCCACGCGTAAGTAGTGTTGCGCGGCTATCCGGCGCCGCCTGCGTAGAGGCAAGCGGCCTCGTATTTGAGAGCGCGGCGGCCATTTTGTGGCGTCTCGCGGCGCGGTGACGCCGGCCGTGCGACCGGCCGGCTCCGCGTAAGTCTCGGCCTGCGCGTTCGATTTTGTAGGTGATGTTCGGGCTTCGCGCCCCTTAGCGCGATCCTTTTTTTTTGGACAATAAACCTTCTTTATTTTACTTTTTCTTCGTTCGTGTCGAGTCTGTCGTTTCGCGAGTAACCGTTCCCTATCTCCCCGAATACCGCCCTCTACCTTTTCAGCAGCTGCATCTAGTCGGAGGCATCACCTCCTAGAGGAGCAACGTCAACGGGGAAATTGTAAGTGAAAGTCGCTCAGGTTAACCTGAGCGGCGTTGTACGGGAACACCGGCGAGAGTAAGTAAAGCTAGTGCATATCTAGCCGCCGGTGAATTGTGCGCCGAAGTTAGCGGTAGCGGCAGAGCGCAGCGCCGGGTCTAGTAGAAGGCGGCCTAAGCTTTCGACACTAGAAAACCCCTAGCTGCCCCGGGCGTAGTCGATGCCCGCATAATACCTTCGCGCACCCCAGGGAGGGATTCATACCCTCTTGTAAATTCACCCCGTTACAATGTATATGATATATTTATCATATAAATATTTTATTTATTTTATCTGTCAACAGAAAATAAAATATTTATTTCTTTTATGATTATTTGTATAAATTTATTTTTCAGTTATAGATATATAATTAACTGTTCCCATTACCGGTTGTACTTAATACTTTAATTTCTATGTTATGGTGATAATACAGTATAATTGTTTTGACATGGTCACAAGCATTTCAGATAAAAATATATCGCTTGGTTTTGTACCGAAATAATAATTTGTGAATGCAGTCTTACACCTATACGCCTTTCTGGCCAAAATAACCTAAAAAAAATTATACAAAATTATTATTATAATAAAATAATGAAAATATATTGTAAATATAACTTATCTTGAATAAAATGAGCATAGGCAGAGGTCCTTAAACTCATTTTATTCTCAATTACAGCATTTTCAGAAAAAAAAGTTTGTTGTAACTTTTGTCTATAACCGCATGATGGATTTTCATCGGACAAAGTGCAAATTCACTGAATTACGAGTCCATATATCAACGGCTTTCTCAGTATTTTGAAATTTTACTTCTACTGATTTTCTTTGTTTAACTTGATGCTTTTTCTTCAGAATATTTGCGTTTCTCGTGGTCAGAGCCATTTTTCAAAATTTATCTTATAAAAACAGATAAATAGAAATTTTAAAGATTTCACAATTATATAAATCATTCATTATTTATATGAATTTACTCAATCTTATATATAATTTATGATTTGAAACCGTATGGAATATCAGTTTTATTATAAGAAATAAAAAACGTCTTAACACCAAAGATTTCAGTTCAATTAAAAAAGTTTGCAACATTTAATAATAAATTTTAATCTTTTATGGGATGGAACTGACAGGGACGGAACTGACATTTTTAAGTTTAAAAAGCTCGCACGTCGCGTATTCTCAATATTACCTATTCTCCGCGTAGGTAGTTCTTATATCCACCAAATACTATGAAAAATGCATTTTACTTACCATTAAACATAAACTAAACAGGGTATTACACGGGGGACGGAGCTGACTAAAATATTTGTTCGCTGTGAAATTAGAAAAAGAAGTAATTCGCGTTTGCGGATTTTCTAATTTTTAACGGCTTTGCCGCTTCCATCATTCGTCCGTGTGCTCGCGCTGGAGGAATCGACCGCTAGATGACGTTGTGGAGCCAAGTAGCGCTGTGTTCAAAGCAATTAATGATATTATCAACATTTTCGTGCAAATCGCTGGACAAAAAGTATCTATCATTATTTAATAATAGTTTGTTGAATTTGACCTTGAAAATAATGGAAACATGTATTAAAAACCCTGCAATTTACAATGTGTATGTGGGAATTAGGCTTCTTCGCTTGAATTTCACGTGGCACAAGTTTTTATATTGAAAATCTTGTTTAGGACAAGGGACGGAACTGACATTTTGACTCTATTTTATTGATTTTTTTTAACGGACAGTTAAAAAATGCTTTCTGTAGATCTTCCAAGAAAGTTAACGTCATTATATATATATATATATATATATATATATATATATATATATATATATATATATATATATATATATATATATATATATATATATATTAGAGCCTGTGAAACATTTGTTTTTATTCGCACATCTTTATGTAATCTCTGGACGCCATTTGGGGCAGTTATGGCAGAATAATCCATATAGATTCGAACATTAATTTAATTAAATATGTGGGTAATAACCCAATGGGATATTCGACCCGTTGGGCTTGTTTTTCAGATCTATTTAAGTGTATGACTGCACGCGCATAACCAGGAGATATTTCTTGCGCAAATCATAGCTTTCAGGAAGAATCTGGAATACCTATACTAGCTTTTTGTCCCGACAAACTCGATTTTTAGGACCATTTAAGTTTACGACTGCACGCGCATAGCCGCGAAACGATTTATGCGCTAGGAAGGCCTGGGTACTTCCCGATTAGGTAGCCTTAGATCCGCGATAAAAGCTTTAATTTGGGCAAAAGTCATTCCCTAGGCATGTAGGTGCAATTAATTATTTAAATAGGACTCGAAAACGAGCTTAGCGGGTCGAAAAACCCACTAATAGCCTCAGATCCGCGATGAAAGCTTTGATTTGCGCAAAAATCGGCCCCTGAGTATTTAGGTGCAATTATATTTTTGAATAGACCTCGAAATAGAGCTTAGCAGGTCGAAAAACTCCCTAGGTAGACTCAGATTGCGCGAAAATTATCGTCTGGGCATGCGCGTGTACAGTTGCGCTGAAATAGATCTCAATAACGAGTTCAGCGGGTTAAAGAACCATCAGCTTTGCGCTAGAGGCTGATATATACGGAAATCGTCTATTAAATGATATTAGTCACTCAAGTAAAAAATTCAAAAACCGACCGTGCGAGTTGGCACCTTCTTACGATCTCGCCCGTGTTGGTACCTTTTTACGCGCTCGCCCGAGTTGGTACCTTTTTACGCGTTCGCTCCAGTTTGTACCATCTTACGATCTCGCCTGAGTTGTTACCTTCTTATGCGTTCGCCGGAGTTGGTGCCTTATTCCTCTCAGCCGACGATATGCAATAATGATAAAGAATTTGGAGGAGAAGTTATTATAGTATCAGGAGATTTTCGACAAACTCTACCTATTGTATGTCATGGAAATAGAACCCAAATTATTGAAAATTGTATTAAAAAAAGTTATTTATGGAGCCAATTAAAAATTATGTCTTTGAAAGAAAATCAAAGGCTTGACGCACGTGATAATGAATTTAAGAACTGGCTTTTGCGTATAGGAGATGGCTGTTTTGAAAATCAATTTGAAATTGAAAATGAAGTTATAAAAATTCCAACTGAAATTTTGTCCAAAGCAGATATTGTTGAAGAAATTTTTGGAGAAGAAATTGATATAAAGAACCCTGATTTTTACGAAAGTATAATTTTAGCGCCAAAAAATACTGATGTTATAAAATTGAATAAACAAATAATATCTACAATAAGTGGATCAGTAACAGAGTATGCCAGTATAGATTCTGCAGATGGTACAAATAATTAAAAATTAGATTCAATATTACCAATGGAATTTTTAAATACACTTACCCCCAATAGTTTACGTCCACACAAATTGAGTTGAAAGTAGGGGCTGCAGTTATGTTATTGAGAAATTTAAAGTTTAATGAAGGATTATGTAATGGTACAAGATTAATAATTAAATATTTAAATCAGTATTCTATTGTAGCAGAAATTATTGGTGGTAGTGAGTCTGGCTTTGCGGTTATATTACCTAGAATAACTTTATCTCCTTCACTGGAAGAAATACCATTTCATATGTCCAGACGACAATTCCCTGTTAGACTCGCTCATGCAATGACAATTAATAAATCACAAGGACAATCTTTCAAAAAAGCAGGAATATTACCATGATCAGTATTTAGTCATGGGCAGTTATTCTGTGTTATATGTTCTGTTATATTCTGTGTTATATGTTCTGTGTTCAAGAGTGAGAAATAAAAAGAATTTAAAGATTTTATTAACAGAAAATTCAATTTTCAAACCGAAGATTAAACATCAAACTTCGACTGAAGATGTATCTAAAATATTTTCGAAAAATCTTGTTTTTAGAGAAATTTTGTAATTAATTAATTGGCAGCAATATTTTCATAAATGAGCAGGCAAAAAATAAGAAAAATAAAAAAAAATTGAACTTTGTTTGACTTATAATTATAAAAAAAAAATCAAGTAAAAAAATTAAGCACTGATACGGCAATATACGGCAATATACAAATAGACTTTTTTTTTCAATGAGGAAGTGGATCCTTTGAGGGCCAATTTTCCAAATATTGTAAATACAAATAAGTTTCCGTCGTTTTTTTATAAAAATTATCAATTTATTGTAAAAAAAATATACGTTACATTTTATTCAAAATATTGTCCGTCATTGGCTACTACTTTTTGCCATCTTTCTGGCAGCATTCGGATGCCACGTCGAAAAAACTCTTCATCTTTTCAGGCTACCCATGAAGCGACTCAATTTTTGGCTTCTTCGTAAGAAGTGAAGTGCTGCTTGACCAGGACGTGAGCCATCGACCGGAACAAGTGGTAGTCCGAAGGAGCAATGTCTGGTGAATACGGCGGGTGGGGTAAGACATCCCATTGTAAAGCTTCCAAAGTATCCTTGACGACTTTTGCAACATGTGGCCGAGCGTTGTCGTGCTGAAAAATTACTTTGTCATGTCTTTTGGCATATTGGGGGCGTTTAAGCTTCAATTCTCTGCTCAATTGCAACCGCTGCTGTTGATAACGTTCTCCAGTGATAGTTTCGTTAGACTGGAGTAGCTCGTAATAGATTACTCCGAGCTGATCCCATCAAATGCACAACATTAACTTTTTGCCTTAAATATTTGGTTTAGCCGTTGAAGTTGGTACATGGCCGGGCTTACCCCATGATTTTCTACGCTTTGGGTTGTCGTAGTAGATCCACTTTTCATCCCCCGTCACTATTCGATGCAAAAAACCTTTTCGACTTTGTCTTTGGAGAAGTTGTTCGCACGTGAAAAGACGGCGCTCGACGTCTCTGGGTTTCAGTTCATGCGGAACCCAATTTCCTTGCTTTTGTACCATGTCAATGGTCTCGAGATGGTGTGAAATCGCTTGTTGAGTCACTCCCAAGCTTTCTGCGAGCTGCTCTTCAGTTTGGCATGAGTCTTGGTCCAATAATGCCTCTAACTCAGCGTCTTCAAACTTGACTGGCCTTCCTTCGCGTTCTTTATCTTCCACGTCAAACTCGCCGTTTTTAAACTTTTGAAACCACTCACGACAACTTCTCTCACTTAAAGCAGTATCACCGTAAACTTCTACAAGCGACCGATGCGTCTCAGCAACAGATTTCTTTAAATGAAATAAATCAATAAAAACTTCTCGCAAATGACGCTTATTCGGTACAAAACTCGACATTTTCGAACAAAAAAAAATGTATACTGCCAATACAAAGTCAATAGTATTTTAAGGTTATGTTGTTGCCAGGTGTCCAAACTTTCTATGTGACATTTTACATCTGACGATTTCAAAGTAATCTTGTCGGTGGAGCCATCTCTTGAAAACGGCGGAAACTTATTTGTATACCCAATAAAAATACAAATTCTTAAGCAAAATTTTTTTGCAACGTTTCGCCAGGATATCCCCTGGCCTCTTCAGGAAAATCGTCTAAGTCGGCATTACACACCAGTTTAGACGATTTGCCTGAAGAGGCCAGGGGATATCCTGGCGAAACGTTGCAAAGAAATTTTGCTTGAGAATTTGTATTTTTATTTAGAAAATTGGACTTCAAAGGATCCACTTCCTCATTTGAAAATTAAACATGGAGGGTGAAAGTCAGAATTATATACAAATAAACGTTCATGTCACTAACAAACACCGCTATAATGCGGTCTTTGTATATGAAATTTGTACTGCTAAATTAAAGAATATCAATAAAATGTTATGTTTATATTTCATTTTATTGAAATTATTTAATTTAACGTATTATATTATACATTCAAAGTATAAATGACAGTCTCAACACAGTAAAACGCAGAGTAAGTGGGCGTAGGTGCGTGGACGTGAGTGTGTGGACGTATGTGGGTGGGCATATAGCGTGGGCATAAGTGCGCCGATGTAAATGGGTGGGTGTAAGTGTGCGGCCGGATGTTATTAGGAGAAGTTAACCTTCTGGAGCGGTCATCAAAAAAAGTCGGTGTTTTATTTTTTTTAATATAACTGAAGATAAATCCATTAAAAAACATTCAAATGTAACGTAAATCCCAAATTTTCACGCCTATTTCATGCAGACCAATCAAAATGAATCTTTAAATACTTCACAACATCCGGCCACCACTTTTTTAAGAAACGCGATTAGCATTGCAGATAGTCGATTTTTCCGATTAACAACCACGAACGATCTTAAATATCGAATTGATCTTGAAGTCTTGAAAATCGATTTTGAATAGAAAGAGAATGTCGCGAATGTTGAGAAGGAAAGGCCTATTGAGGAGATCGTGTGGGGAGAGAGAGAGAGAGAGAGAGAGAGAGAGAGAGAGAGAGAGAGAGAGAGAGAGAGAGAGAGAGAGAGAGAGAGAGAGAGAGAGAGAGAGAGAGAGAGGTTAGGGAAAATTAATGAACGATTCTAATCCTATAACTATATGAAGTGAAGAGATAAAGAATTTATAAAGTTGAGATTGCATGCACCATCGGTGCAGATCTCAACCAAACTGCATAGGCACACAGCGCAACGCACTTCTTCCTTTTCTGCAAAATTCCAGAACAGCTGTATATCAACAAATAATTATTGATCCATACTTAATGAATTATCAGTTTACATTAACGACCTATTATTAAACATATTTAAATATTTTTTTTTATATCATGAAAGAATAATGACTTTCTATAAAATTTATAATAATACAAAATTTTCTGTGAAAAACGAAATGAGAAAAGTCGTCTGTCAAAAGAAAGCAATTATTTTAATTTTTACAAATTAACACCAAATAAAAGTATACTTTAACCGCAGAGACAGTTTTAAAAATAAAAATATTATTTATTTTTATAAAAGTAAATATGTAATTTTCTGTTCCCGATAATTATTTAAATATTAGTAACAAATTTTGGTGATATTTAAAATCTGCAAAACATTTATAATTTCCTTATTTTAAGTAGAGTACATTATTATAAAATTATAAGCACTGTCGTTTGAATTTAAAAATAGTATCGAAATGCGAAAAAAGGATTAAAATATTAAAGAAGTTTATCTTATTTTTATCTAAAGTAATAACGAGATCGTGACATCGATAAGAAGAGCAATGATTTCAGGCTTAAGAATGTTTCAACGATGCAGTAATCCCCAACAAGTTTCAAATTGAGAAAATATAACTTCTTTATTATTACTGCTTTATTTCATTATTACAGTGTAAGCTTTTAAGGACGTTCACCGGTGAAAAACGAACCAAAGGGGGAAAATTTATATCATGGGTGTGATAGTTCTAATGTAAAAAAACGTTATTTTTATATAATTCTAAGGGATTTGACAAGATATAAAAAAAATTTAATAATTAAAAATTTGAAATATTGCTAGTGTAAATATTGCTTATGAAAAAAGTACAATAATCTATTATAGAAATCTTTATTTTTTATTCGATTTTAATGGGATAGGGCTCATCCTCATGGGATTTCAGGTAGGGGTTACCACAAAATAATTGAGAAATTATCAAAAAGAGAAATGTGGCATACATTTGTTTATAAAAGTGGCATGTGGGCCTTATAATTAAATGTACACCACGTTTCAGTCTATGATAATTTCTCAATTATTTTATGGTAACCCCTACCTCAAATCGTATGAGGAAGATAATAAGCCTTATCCCATTAAAATCGGATAAAAAATAAAGATTACATTATTAACAAGAAAACTTCGGTTACTGAAAAAATAAAATAAAACTGTAGCAAACGATAAGAAACCATACGAAACTGCACAAAAGATTAAGGGGGTATTACAGTTAAATTGTTTTTTTTTTGATTCACCTAAAAAATAAAAATTTTGATCAGTAATGATATTTTATATATGTATTATACAAATATAGTTTATGTTTGAGAAAATAGCCCTACTGTAAACCCATTTGATCCAAAGATATTGAGATTTTAAAATTTGTATCCTGCCGTAAGCTACAGATTGGAGGATTTTATATTTTTTAATGCGATATGGGCCAAAATCTTTGATTTTTATATCTCCCTTGACTGACGCTATTCGCATCCCTTAATTTTTCCAATTCATATTTTTAAAGTCAAAAATTTGATATAAAATCCACCATTTTTTAAAAATTCCTTCTAAGTGAATAAAAAAATTCCATAAAAGTCATCGATGAACTGCGTATGCAAAAATAAAATTTTCAAGTATGATACAATGTTCATTGTTGGATAAGAATCGATGCAAATCAATAAATAGGTACATTTTCGAGCACAAGTCTTGCGCACTTAATTATAAAAATAATGACATATCACCTGAAGCGCGCGCTCGCTTCCGCTCGAGATCGCGCGCAGGCCAGCCTAGTCACCGTTGCATCGTAAGTTTGAACTACCTATGCCCTTATATCAAAAGCGATATACGGTGCGATGAAAATCTATGGGTTTTCGAGGAAATTTTAAGCGCGGGGCTGTTTGAAGCACGACGAGCAGCTGAGCGCCATTCTTTCTTAAAATATTGAAAAGTGTTGTAATCCATAAGTCACAGCAGCAAACTTGACCACATGACATAACGCTAGCATTCCGGCTTATTTAGATAGCGCGTACGCTATACTATAGGCAAGGTGCGTCTTCTGCATACAAAAGGCCTGCTGAACTCACGCACGAGAAAAGTGTGGAATGACGATTTCCTTAGATTTTAAAGATTCTTTGCATCAAAATTATGTAATCGCATCATACTGATGTATTGGGATTTAAAGATAAAGTTAAGGATAGACTATTTACTATCCGCTGTATGCTGCATAATGCGTGCGAATCTCAGGCTGTCCGTATTTAGTTAACTTATAACTATTTAGTTAACTTATAACTCTTATAAATTGCGCGTAGATAGTCGCATATTTCCGCGCAATATATACGTACAAGGGGACAATTGGAACAATGCTAACAAAGCGGAAAGCGCACTGGTATTGTCTAGTACATAGCGCATTTAGTAGAACAGCCTAAAGTTTTATATAAAATCGAGGTTAGCTCGCACGTAAGCATTATAAACGCCGATATCGACTTGTACACGAGCATATTGGTTAATGTTCTCGACAGCTTGGTCTTGGGCGCGTTCGCACTTTTTTTTCGTCAGCTTTCCGATGGTGATCTTTATTTTTAATAATGTTTACATTTTAACCTAAAAAAAAACATAAAAAAAATAAAATCAAGGAGCGCGGGAGCGCTCCGAAGGCAAGTATAAAATATAGAAGGAGCCTAAAGGAGCGACCCGTGCTACTCATACAATGAAATGGGTGTGCACGAAATCAATGGGCCTATATCAAGGAGCGCGGGAGCGCTCCGAAGGCAATTATAGAAGAAGCCTAAAAGAGTGACCCGTGCTACATATACATTGAAATGGGTGTACGAAAAATTCAATGCGCTTTTACGTATATTGCGTTAGTTTTTAGTATATAACATATCCCTCTTAATCGAAAGCCATTTCATTGCTCTACTCAAATCAAAACATTTTATTTAAAAAGATTATCTCGTTCAGAAGATATAGAGAGCTGAATTTTTTTATGTGCGATTTCCTTTTATACTTTTCTTCTCCTTATTCCGGCGTCCGGTTTGCAGCTCTTACGACACTTCCGGTTGTTGTCGTCTATCTTACGCTTGTATATATACACACACACACACACACACACACACACAACACACACACACACACACACACACACACACACACACCCGTATCTGATCGATCTAACCTTACATACAACATGTCAGTATTTTTTTATATACAAATGTTATCATATCGTGAGTTAGTTAATAACACATTTCAAAGATCTCAAGAAGTTGCTAGATTGTTTAGGTTAAGAACTTATGCTTAGCAATCTAAGAAGAAGAATTTTTATCTATCTATTATTTTATAGATATACATTTTACAAATGTTATCATATCGTGAGTTAGTTAATTAGTTATGTATTTGAAAGATCTCAAGTTGTCAACTGGTGATGAGAAAAATTGATCTATTCGTCTATCAATCAATGGGGAAAATAACTTTCATTATATAAGTACTTACTAGCTAAATGTTAAATGGCTAAAATAATTTTTTTAAACTTGATACATTGTGAGATTTTTTATTTTTACAGATATCATACCAGAAGATTTTTTTCGAGTCATTTTGAAGATATATATAATTATAGCCAATAATGTTGAGGAGTTCTAATTGTGTACTGTCTGAAAAATCTAATTTTGAATTAAGAAAAATGAACGAGTGCCCTTATGACCCTTGGAGTTATTATTAACGAACAAGAAAAAGTTATTTTAATACAAGAACAGACACGTACTACTCAAGATAGAAAAACCAAACCAATATTACTATGGGGAAAATATATTATTATTTACGACACAATATTTTTCAAGACATATCTATAACATAATTATAGTGAAGTCAGTGCAAGTTTTCAGATCAGATGTAATAAAATGTTTTGTATAATAAATGAAATAAAGTAGCGGTATGATGTATTAAATGAAGTGTTTATAACAAATTTAAAACCTCTACTTAAAATCAGAATTTAAAATAATGTGAGACGTTAGAGCTTTGGTCAAAAAAAAGCATTTTTTGTCTATACTTCAAGAAACTGAGTCGATATTAGTGCTGTGCTCTTGTACATATTTACTTAACCACGAATTAAAAAATTATGCCCAATGAAATTAAAATACAGAAAAAAGCAAAAATGATGTGTTATTGTTGTGAAAATTTCAACGAATAAAAGTGCTCAGTTAATCTAATTTTATAATTTTCTCACGGTGGGAAACGTCAAAATGTTTCAGAGGATTTCTCAGTAAATATTTTTCTAGACAAGATTCAGATAATTATTTGAAAAAGTATACAAGAATGTTAAGAAAGCTTTTATTATCAGTAATTATAGTTCATAAATTGATTGTTTTTAATTTTACAAGATGTGTGCGGCAATCATGAGTTATTAAATTAAGCTGTTTTATACTTTCTACTATAAAAGAATATGGAGAAAGCTTTTTTCTCCCAATGATTCTTAGTTCATAAACTTTTGTTTTTAATTTTGCAAGATGTGTCTGATAGATTATTAATTCAAGTGGTTTCTAGTGAAAACTTCAACGAATCCAAGTGTTGAAAATAATGTAATTAATGTTTGGCTTATGGTGAGGGGCACCAAATGATTCAGAGGAGCCATTTGTTCTGTGAATATACAGTACATGAAACCATAATATAAATTACTGTAATGGCCACTTTTTGAATCTGCAACCAACATTTTAATTTGCTAGCTGATTGTGATGCAATAGTATGATTATTAGATCTAGTAACCTTGCAAGTCTTTGATAAAATATTATGAAAAAGAAATATGTGGATATCAAAATAATGAAATGAGTTCCATCTTTAGAATGTGCAATAAAAGGCTAAAGGTAAATTTTAGCACAAATTTAATAATGTAATAATAATTTGTCAAAACAACAAAAGCAAATGGATGAATAAGAGTGTTTCGTAAAAAAACTTAGTATCAGGTTCTGTTACGTAAGGGTAGTTAACTTGGCAAACTTTGAGCTTCGCATTTTGTAAAGGCTAGAGGATTAGGTGATTTCAGAGAAATAGATGCGAAAGAATAGTTTTTAAAAAACTTTGTACCGCCTGCTGCTATGGAAATGGTAGTTGACATGAGAACTCAACTTCTCAGCCAACTTTGAGCTTCAAGTTTTATAAAAGCAAGAGAATCAGGTAATATAGAGATTTGAATTATAATTCTGAGAACTTGCACTTTTTTCTTTTATTCCTTGCGATAGCTACAAAGAAAAAATATATTATTGTTATCGTTTTTAACAAATTTAAATTCTCTGTCGAAATACTAATAAAAGTTTAATGTTTTTATCCAAACAATCTTGCTCTCAACAACTGTCCAACTCTCTACAAAGAACTTGACTGAAAGCTTAAATGTTTTTTTGAAACAATTATAATAAACACTTTTAAAAACTATTTATTAAAGTATTTTCTATCTGTAAATTATTCATTATTATATTTTCTCTACAAAATATCTCAAAAAATCGTCCATTTCGATATCTTTTAAAAAATCCATTAATAAATTATTTTACAAAACTTCTACAATCCTTTACAAACTTTTGCAAGCAACGAGAAATTCTTTTCCAAAACCTTTACAATCACTTTACAAAAACTTTTACAAACGATAAGAATTTTTTCGTAAACCATAAGAATTATTTTCCGAAACCTATACAATATCCTAAAAAATTATTTACGTTTTATTTTATGAAAAGGAATTCTACGAATAAATAATAAATGTTTGCGTTCTAAAGTCAAAATAAATTTCTTTCACGCAGATACTGAAAGTCAAACCCAAAAAAGTTGTGAAATCAATTAAAGTGTAGTTTTATACTTAACAGACATTATTTACAATGTAGTTTTACTCTTAAAAAGTTGTGAAATCTCTTTAAAAAATTATTTTACAAAAGTGAAAACTTATAGGCAAGAATAAGTTTGGTTACTATTCTACATAGTTTGTACTTAACAAACATTATTTACTAAACTCTCCCACCCTCTTTTACCCCTCTCTCTCTCCCTCTGTACCAAAAACTTTAATGAAAGCTTAAATATTTTTTCAAAACAATCAACACGTTCTTTAAAAAACTAATTTTTTAAATATATTCTATCCACACCATTTGTCTATAGTCCTTTTATTTATTCTGATCTCATATATTCAATAACCGCTCTCTACAAATGGTAAGAATTTTTTTCATGACTGTACAAATAACTTTTATTTATTCGAATCTCATCTATTCAATAAGCACTCTGCAAATGGTAATAATTTTTTTCATGACTGTACCAATAATAATATTGTTAATATAAAACTTTCTACGAAAGTATAAAATAAGGCAAGTATAGACGTTTTTTCTGTATAATCTATAAAATAATAATATTTATGTTTTTTTAAAAGAAATCAAATAAATAACAGTGAAAAAGTCTTTTACTTCTTTGAGTCATTGTATGCTGAACAAATTATATGTAAGTAAGTACATTCAAATTGTTCATTGCAAATCAAACAAATGAAAGTTGTGAAATCAATTATCGATAGTCAAGTAATGCAAACAACTCTCGGAAACAACTGTATGACTATTCTGAGAAATGTACTAAAATTTGTTCATCCTTCTATACAAATTAAACACAAGAACGTACTGAAATCAATTTATTGTAGTCAAGTACCTACAAGTTAACTTGACAGAATAATACAACTTTTCGTAACTACTTAAAAATATTCAGTCAGCGGGCATAAAGTACTACTTAACGCCTAACAGGCGTAAGAGCTCCCATACTCCTACCAAACTTTATAGAACCTACGCACTTTACGCCCGTGTGGGCGAAAATTATTTTAATTATATAACTACTATACCTTCTTTTTATTTCTAAAATTCATAAGAATTTTATCAGATATTTACGAAAAGGCAAAGCCTACATTAAAAAATTATATAGTGTTTTGTGTTGAATGAAGGATGGTGGACTGTAGAGGTTCGGAAAATGAATAACTTCCCTGTAGAGATTAAATGTAGCTTTATTTTGGTCGACTCCGTCGTGCCTCTAGGCGTACAGTCGTTGCTGTCTCTCTGCCGTCGCGTGCTGAACTGGAGCCGGCCGGCGCTGCGGAGTGCCGTCGGCGTGCCTTGGTAGTTGGAGGGGCGGTAAGAGCGGCCCGCGTGGAGAGCGCTGACTGGCTGCGCACCTGCGGGAGCCGAATATCGCCTTATATGGCGTGATGACGTCAGCGTCGCGAATGTTCGAGGCGTTGGATCGCCAACTTTCCGCCCACCTTCATCAAATTGACGAACGGACCTCAAGAAGGAGGCTTACGACCTTGGCGATGGGACAACGGAGAGTGGTGGTGGCGGTACGAAGATCGACGACACGCGTGAGGCCATCACTACCTGGATGGATGGCTGTGATGCGAGCTATGGGCCATTTGGATGGTGGCGTGAGCTCGTTGCGAACGAGAACGAGTTCGCCCACGGTGACTGAGGGTTGTGGCTGTCTCCACTTCATACGTGACTGCAGAGTCGTCAAGTACTCCATGGACCACCTGGCCCAGAAATGATGCGTCATCTGACTGATTAAAAGCCAGCGTTTTCCTGGAGGCACATTGACTTTGGTGAGGTCTTCTTCCGGCACTAGAAATGACGAACGCTGTATAAGAAAATGTGACGGTGACAGAAAATCAAGATCAGAAGGATCATCCGTGAGAGCAGTTAAGGGCCTTGAGTTAAGGCACGCTTCAATTCGGCACATAAGGGTAGCGAGCTCCGAAAATGTGAAAACTTGATCTCCTACGAGACGGCGTAAGTGATGCTTAGCCGATTTAACTGCTGCTTCCCAAATGCCTCCAAAGTGAGGTGCACTGGGAGGATTAAAGAGCCATACCGTACCTTCCTGAGCAAGCGATTTGTTGACTTGAGAATAAAAAGGAGATGACTCATCAACCATTTTTCTTAACTGAGCGTCAGCACCTACGAAGTTTGTTCCTTGATCGGAATAAAGCTCTTTACAATGACCTCTACGAGCGGTGAATCGATGAAACGCTGCAATAAAGGCTTCACTGGAATAATCCTCCACTATTTCTATGTGGACGGCTCTAGTAGCCATGCAGATGAATATAGCAATATACCCCTTCATTGTGCCTTTACCTCTCGTTTTTGTAAGCCGAGCGTTGATAGGACCGGCATAATCGACACCAGAACGTTCAAAGGGCGAGGAAGGTCTGACGCGTGACTTGGATAGCTCGCCCATTAATTGAGTAGGCACCCGAGCAGCCTGGCGTGAGCATGTGAGGCAGGCTCTGATGATTTTCCTAACCGCGGATCGACCTTTCACTACACAGTACTGACGTCTGAGTGTGGCAAGAGTTAACTGAGTGCCACCATGAAGAGTGCGATGATGAGCATCTCTAATTAACAACGTTGTAAAGTGACAATCAGCAGGTAAAATTAGTGGATGCTTAGCATCTTCCTCGTGAAGAGAGTGAGAGAGTCGACCGCTCACCCTGAGCAAATGATTTTGTATCATAGGATTTAATGGCAAAAGAGTACTCTTCGTTGAAAGTTTACCTTTTCGCTGTAACTGTTGGAGCTCAAATTTAAAATACGCTGTTTCAACTAGATAGATCAGACAAAGTCTGGTGTTCTCAATCTCACTAGCACTTATTTCCTCCGAAGTCGGAGTGTGATGGCATAGTAGGGATTAAAGTACAGTACGAAAACTAACAACTGAACTTGAAGTCGCTTCGCGTTCAGTTTTCGAGCAGATTCTGAAGATGAATCTAAAGCAGTACGATGCCATACGATATAACTCATTTAATGACGAATATTTTTTAATAAGACTCCAAATTTCTGGTGTATTCTCGACAAAATTTGACATGTCTTTTCTAGCGACTAGAGTATGACTAGGTTGAATATTCAAACTATTTACCGAGAAATTGAGTTCATCATGAGAGCTTGACCAAGGTTCATGGCTATCAGAAAGCCAAACGGGACCTTTCCACCATAAGCTATGCAAAGCTAGTTTCGAGGGCTAAATTCCTCGTGATATGACATTGGCGGGGTTGTCAGCTGATCGCACATGATGCCAATATGCGTCAGGCAATGTGAATTTCTGAGCACCTATTAGCCACGAAAACACCCCATCTTGAAGGGTGGTCTTTCAGCCAAAAAAGCACATCCGGTGAATCTGACCAAAGGTGAACACTCTCAACCTTTATTGGGAAAGCTTCGATAAACATTTGAACGAGGCGAGCAAGTAGCAACGCTGCGCAAAGTTCTAAACGAGGTATAGTTAGCGTCTTAATTGGAGTTACCTTTGTTTTAGCCACTTGAAGTGTGACTAGAGTATTTTGATTCTGAATCATTTGAAGATAAAGAACAGCACCATATGCAAACTTCGATGCGTCAGCAAACCCGTGAATTTCGATTAATTCGCAATTAGGTGTAAATCCACTCCAACGCGGGATTTTAATATGACTGATCAAATGAAGATCTTGCAACCAATTCTGCCAACGACTAGATATTTCAGAGGGAAGCTCCTCATCCCATCTAATTGTTAGAAGCCACAACGATTGCAGGATAATCTTGGCAGTGACTACGATGGGAGCTAACCAACCCATAGGGTCAAAAAGACGAGCTATTCTAGAAAGAACAGAGCGTTTAGTAACAGACAAATCAAATGGAGTATTCTCGATGTAGAAACTGAAACAATCACTTTGAGGGTGCCAATCTATACCTAATATTGGTACTGATGTTTCTGAGGCAAAAAGCGAGATCGAATCAGAAGCTAACATATTCGGGGGCAAGCTAGCAAGTACTTCTGGTGTGTTTCAAGTCCACTTACGAAGATTAAAGTGACCTAGTTTAAAAAGTTGAATTAACTCTTCCTGCTTCTGCGAAGCTTTCTCTAGAGAGTGAGCACCAGAAAGTAAATTATCCGAATACATTTCTGAACGAACGGCTTCAGCTGCTATTGGATAAGTTTTGCCGTAGTCTTCGGCAAGTTTCAGAAGCGTGCGTATGGCTAGAAAAGGTGAACAAGCCAAGCCATATGTCACGGTAGTTAGGCGATAAGTGTGAACAGGTTCATCCTTATTGAAACGCCATAAGATTGACTGGTAGGATTGATCAAATTGTTCGACACCAATCTGCCGAAACATTTTCTTCACGTCGGCTGAAAGAGCGACCTTGTACCTACACCAAGCACAGATCAACGCGACGGGATTTTGAAGAAGATTAAGGCCAATGTGTAGAAGGTCATTAACCGAAATTCCTAATTTGCTCTTGCTCGAGCCGTTAAACACAGTACGCAATTTGGTCGTCGTACTCGTTTCCTTCCATACACCGTGATGTGGTAAGAAGGCTTGATTCTTAGGAAATGAATCTAAATCAGTGGTAAGAGTCATATGACCTAAGTCAATGTTACTCTTTGATGAATTCAATATACGCTGTTTTCAGCTTTTCGTCCTTAGTGAAGTTAGCTTCAAGACGATTGAGAGCGCGTAAAGCGGCAGAATATGAGCCTTCGAGGTGAGCAGAGCTCAGAGTTTCTCGATCCTTCCAAGGCAGACTTACTATGTACCGACCCGACTCATCCTATCGAGTGGTTTTTTGATAAAAATCCTCGCACGCTTGTTCGTCAGGTGAGTAAGATTTTTTGTCGACAGGTATTTCCTCCGCCCTCCAAAAATCTTATACGAGCTCCAAAAGTTTGGCTTCATGCTCGCAGCTGTTCGAACAATGAAGAGATATTGATTCTAGCCCTAGTTCTGAAGTTGAAGAAGAGAGATTACCTGTCAAGAGCCATCCAAGTTTGGAACTAAGTGCTATCGGCTGAAGACTTTGGCTCTTAACTATTTGATTTTCAATGATTTGCGCATAAACGCTAGCACCGAGTAGAATATCGATACGTGAAGGTTCGAGATGCTTGGGGTCTGCTAGTTGCAGCCCTCTTAAGTATTCGAAATTTGTATTACCCCCTACGACGGGAGGCTTATACGACGAGTGTTTTGGCAAGACTATCGAGCCAACCTTTAGAGAGAAGGTTGAATCAAAATGAGGTTGTATAGAAAGACAAGCTACCTTAGAAGATACAGCAGCTGCCTTTTCGCCTATACCTTGAATGTGCGTATGACTGATTCTACAATCTAATGAGAGCAAGTTACACAAGGCTTGTGTAACAAGTGAGATTTGAGATCCGAGGTCGATGAGCGCATGAACTAGAATTTTGGTTCCGTTAGGACCAAGGGCGTTAACCCTAGCGGTTGCTAAAAGTACTCCAGTCTCTTAGTACTTACTCCACTATTAAGGGAGACTGACTGTGAGGCAAGTTGAAAGTCATTGGAAACGACAACGTTGCTACAGTTTGGGTTAGTGGTGCCGGGCACGGAGTCAATCTGATCAGTCTGCGGCGAACTGATTACTTCACTGCTGTCAGTGTGCACCAAAGTGTGATGCTTAGATTTACAAAGAATGCATCGGTACGTGGAAGTACAATTTCTAACGTTGTGCTTCCCTAAACAATTGTAACAAAGATTAGAGGATTTGATCAACTCCTTTCGCTCAGGAATCGTTTTATTGAGAATTCGTTCACATCTGTTCGTAAAATGAGATAGATTGCAAATCGAACATCTCTTCTTTGTTGTGTTCGAAGATGAAGTTTGATGTGAAAAAACCGACTGAGCATTGTCATGCTCTGGCTTACGTGATTTTGAGTTGGGTGATGAAGTTTTAGGGTTATTGTTCGAAAAGGTTCTAGTACCTGCTTCGATGGCCTCTAGAGTGAGTGTTTAACTTCGAAGGAATGCTTGAAGTTGTTCCATTGTCGGAGGATCAACACTATCAACTAGATGCTTCTCCCATTCTTTACGAGTATTTAAATCAAGCCGATTCAGCGTAAAATGTACGATTAAATCACTACCTAAAGAAGCAGCTCTATTTAGAGAGGTCAGACTAGCGATGGGATTGAAAATTTCCCTATAAATCCGTTTGATTTCCGACGAAGATTCTGCCTTCATTGATTTAACTGAGAAAATTTCTGAAACGTGAGAACTAACAATGCGACGTTGATTCTCGTAATATTCAATTAAAGCTGTCCAGGCTCGTTCATAATTATCACCAGAAATGGGAAGAGATTTAATTTTCTCAAGTGCCTCACCAGTGAGGTGAGTGCGAAGATAATGCAATTTCAAGACAGGCGTTAAGTCTTCGCGACGATGTATGACCAAACGAAAGACATCCCTAAAATTCTCCCAATCAGCGAATTTTCCTGAAAATTTAGGTAAATCTATTTTTGGCAACGATTGAAACGAAACGTTCCTAGGTCGAGCAGTGCTGGTAGGCACTGGCTCAGCAGTCGAATTAGAAGATCCTTGAGCAGCATCTCTAGTTTCAAGGGTTTCTAAGTAATCAAGAAAGTCTCCTCTGCGGAGGTAAAAGCTATCCCCAACCAGATCAAAGAGATTAGTTGTAAAATAGGCATGATCTAGATCAATATCCTCAACGAGCATAAGTTTCTCGTGATTTACCCGAAAAGACGTAAAATTAGTTTCGAGTCCGGTTAGACATGATTTTGCATAACCTTTCGTCATATTATCTTTACCCTTAGATTTGAAATTTTTAAAGGAGTTTGTAATTTTAGCTTGGAGTACTATCTGCTTAGCATGAAACGCCTCCATTTTGAGATCAAGTTAAATTAGACTAGTACCAAATTTGACTATTTAAACTTTGGTAGTGAGTTAACTATTCTTGCCCACTCGAGAGTAGAACAAGAAATAGTGAGAGTTATTACATC
The DNA here is from genome assembly GCA_036365515.1 of Torymus aiolomorphi. Classification (NCBI taxonomy): domain Eukaryota; kingdom Metazoa; phylum Arthropoda; class Insecta; order Hymenoptera; family Torymidae; genus Torymus; species Torymus aiolomorphi. The sequence goes on along the minus strand of CM070873.1, from coordinate 2,754,451 downwards.
TAAGTCTTAACCTAGATTATAATACTTATGCTAGTATGTGGTGACGATGTGCCTGAAGATGCAACGTCGAGTGCGTCTGCTAACGTTCCCACGGTGAATCAGCTGATGATGGCACTGCAGTGGCTGCACGGCATCAAGGCTCCTACTGTCGGTAAATGCAGCTATCCCTGCAGCGTAGTCAGCTTTTGAATCAGGAACGTGTCCAGATGAAGGTCAGCAGTCGATGTTGAAATCACGATGAATTGTCATCAAGCCGCAATAAACTGCAAGGTCCAGTAACATAAGTATTTGCTAAGACAAAAAATTACATTCAATTTCATCAAGACTAGTTTCAAAGACTACAAGTTAAATTAAAAATAACCTTAAACTCAATTAAATAGTTCTACTTTCAATCAAACTCACTCGAGTTTTAACTAAGTATGCTTAATTTCGTTAAATCGGTATGACGAGTGAAGAGACTAGAATGAACTAGACGACGAGTCGCACATAATAAAGTTAAATAAAATTGGAATGATACGTGTGTCCAAGTATTAGGACAAAGCATCCGAGCGCATTCCTAGCGCGGTGCAGGTGGGCTCAACCGGCTGGAGAGAGCGAAGCAGATGGACTCGTCCATGTACAGCTTTGTTCCGCTGGCGCGCCCCCCTGGCTTATGAAAATGTACTCGTCCCCTCCAATTATGCTTGGTGACGACGTACGTGGCGTCCTGGACGTAACGCGTCCTTATGGTCGTCCTCTTGATGTTGTCTCTTCCTCCTTCGTGGAAAGCTTCCTGTATGCCCGGTCAACGCCTCGCTCCTCGTTGCTGTAGCGAGCGATGTCCACGCGGGTACTCCGTGGCTTGACTCGTGTGAGCCCCATAGCGTGTAGGCTCCACGCGGGTACTCCTTGGCTTGACTGATGTGGACCCCGTAGCGTGTACGCTCCACGCGGGTGGTCCGTGAATTGAGAGGCGTGAACCCCTTTTCGAATCGTTGCAAAAGCCGGCAACGATTAAGTGATCATCGTACGATCGCGATGATTCTAGAGCTGGCTTAACCATGGTTCTTCTATCGAAACTGCCACTTGTTGCTCTTGACTGCAACAAGATGGCTGCCAATCACTCTTGGCGGATTGAAGCTGGTCAGCGACGCACGTTTCTTAACAAAAATGCCACTTGTTGCTCTTGGCTACAACAAGATGGCTAATCATCGTAAAAGCGATGATTCTAGAACCGCCGATCATCGTACGAACGCGATGATTCTAGAGCTGTCTTAACCGTGGCTCTTGACGACGTCTTGGAGTCGGTAGACACGCACACTTCAAGGCGCTTTCAGAAATGGGGCGAATAGCAATTGATGTGCTATTTCCCCTAGGAAACCTTGGAGATTGGCTTCCGAGTGCACACGACGGCAAATTAACGAAAGAGAGAGAGACAGCAACGTACGCGCGATGTCAACATGTGGGCACATGTGACTTTTACGGCACTCACGACCACGAACACTTTGATGCGTACCTACAAAAGAAGATAGCTATCTCTACACCACTCGAGAGTGAGCGTAGAAGATAGAGAGAGGCTTCTTCGGCGTGGCCATGTCAATGTCCTCTCCCACGATCCGGCTCGAAGGACCAAATGTTTTGTGTTGAATGAAGGATGGTGGACTGTAGAGGTTCGGAAAATGAATAACTTCTGTGCAGAGATTAAATGTAGCTTTATTTTGGTCGACTCCGTCGTGCCTCTGGGCGTACAGTCGTTGCTGTCTCTCTGCCGTCGCGTGCTGAACTGGAGCCGGCCGGCGCTGCGGAGTGCCGTCGGCGTGCCTTGGTAGTTGGAGAGGCCGTAACAGAGGACCGCGTGGAGAGCGCTGACTGGCTGCGCACCTGCGGGAGCCAAATATCGCCTTATATGGCGTGATGACGTCAGCGTCTCGAATGTTCGAGGCGTTGGGTCGCCAACACATAGTTACCACCACATCTCCATTTTTCATTGATCTTTCTCAATTTTGAAATATCTATAATATTACGCATCTTGGGAGGACAATAGAAGTCTATAGAGCTGCTCTAGCAGGGGTGGTCCTCCAATCTCCCATACATACTTGGCGGGCCCTATGGTTTGCAGTTTAATGTCTAGACATGGTCATATTCATATAAATATTCATATGTTTAAAGATCAGATAAAATGTATAAATGGGTTGCTTATACATATTAAGTAGAGCTCAGTATTGAATTTATTACTCGGTTTTTGAATAGGAAGTGCAAACCCGCATGAAAATATCATATGAGATCTCATATGAGAATATTGGACATCAGATCTCATTTGGGAATATCGGACATCAGATCTCATAGAGAATATCGGGCATCAGATCTCATATGAGATCCCATAATATGTAAAATTGCAGATGACATCACAAATATGATATCTCATATGAGATCTCATATGATATTTACACGACGGAAAAGAATAAAAAATAGGTGGATTACAAAATGGTTAATAAAATCTAAAGCACTTTTGAGTAGACAATAAATTTATATGCATTTTTTATCCCATTCCCGTTTAAGAAAGACGGACACAAGGAAAAATATTTTCGGTAATGAAAGTAAATCATGAGATTCTGCACATGTAGGGATATTATATTTAAACGGTATCAATTAAAAATTAGAGCCAATGTAATTATTTATAATGAGCTTATAGGTATAAACATTGTTAATGAATTTATGTAAAAATTTAGTATTCTACATTTACAAAACCGACCAGTAAACTGGAAACCGTCGGGCCCGCCAAGTATGTATGGGAGATTGGAGGACCACCCCTGCTAGAGCAGCTCTATAGACTTCTATTGTCCTCCCATGATGCGTAATATTATAGATATTTCAAAATTGAGAAAGATCAATGAAAAATGGACATGTGGTGATAACTATGTAATTTTTTTATATAGACTTTGACTTTTCGTAAATATCTGATAAAATTCTTATGAATTTTAGAAATAAAAAGAAGACATAGTAGTTATATAATTAAAATAATTTTCGCCCACACGGGCGTAATGTGCGTAGGTTCTATAAAGTTTGGTAGGAGTATGGGAGCTATTACGCCTGTTAGGCGTTAAGTAGTACGTTATGCCCGTTGACTGAATATTTTTAAGTAGCTACAAAAGTTGTATTATTCAATTAAGTTAACTTATGGGTACTTGACTACAATAAATTGATTTCAGTACTTTCTTGTGTATAATTTGTATAGAAGGATGAATATATATATATATATACGTTTTGCTTTAGTTTTTTTAAGATTACTCTGAATCGGAAGCCATTTCATTGTTCTACTTAAAACAGAAGATTTTATTTAAAAAGTTTATCTCGTTCAAAAGATATAAAGAACTGAATTTTTTTATGTCGACTTTCAGATCCTTAACTTTCTTTATTGGATTCAGCCTCACATCCGGTTTTCTCGACTTCCTGTGATGTTTTATATATATATATATATATATATATATATATATATATATATATATATATATATATATATATATGGGATATTTCAGGTGAAGTGAGCCGCTCAAAATTTTAAAATCGCTTCAAAGTTTTTTACTTATAGTTTTTTATGAAAAAATAATGTTCCTAGAGTTTGAGACCGAAATTTTCAAAAATAAAAAAGTTATGGAACATTGAAAATTCAAATTTTTTCCAATTTTTGGTTAAAATTCAACTTTATTCATTTTTTTACTCAAAATCTTCAAACTTTTTGTATAGAAAATTGATTGGGAAAAAGTTTGCATTTTTCTTGTAGAATGTGCCAGTATTTTTTTTGTGACCTTTTTTGAAAGTCTCTGATTGGTGGATTCATAATAAACCTTTATATTGAAAAAAAAAAAATGTGCGACACAATTTTTTTCCTTCAACAAAGTTTTTTCTGTTTTGTTTTTTAAAAAGCTTGAAAATGCCAGCTGGACCTAGACTGTTGCACTTAATTGAAAAGAGTTGCATGCATTTTTATAAGGAAATATCAAAAAAGCTGTATTTTTGACAATCTAGTGCATTTGGGAAGTTAATATTTTGATAAACTCCATATGTCATGGGCCGTGTCACTAAATTTTATGAAACTTTATACTAAAAGTACTTCAAACATCTATTTTCAACAATATTAAGTTAACGTATTATTTTATTCATATATTTTATTCATGTTTTGCTGAATATTGGATGAAATAGGCGCACAAGGCTACATATACTCTCTTCATGTATTTTATATGTCTACTTAAAACTAAATTCAGTAATTGATCAATTATTAGGAGTATAACAATATAAAATAAAGATGTAAATTCAAAGTTTGTTACAGTTGGAATTGACAATACACATATTCAAATGTGTAAATCAAGCCCATATTACACAATCTGTTTCAAGTAACTTAATTTTGTCATTAAGACTATGCTTTATAAAATTTCCCAAACTAATGATCAAGCTACTTAATTCCTATTTAATTACTAAAATGCATAATTTAGATATTTAATTCTAGCTGTACACTGAAACCAAACCGCAAAATAAACTTGTAAAGTTAATCATTATAAACACTTAATATTAAGGATATAGAGAATTGACGTACAGTAATTTAGCTACGATTATAGTTCAACACCTTAAATTTTTAAATTATTTCTAACAAAACTTTCTTATCCATACACATGCTATTCATGTAGTTACGTACACTGCAAATTTGTTCTCAAAGCAAATTAGTTAGATAAAAGAAAGATATTGAGAATAAATATATTATCGATAATGAATGAGAAAACATAATTTTTCTTACATTTTACAACCTATGATCAAGTATTTATTTTACTTACATTTAGTTCCATAAATCTTTAGCTATATTTCAAATAACGTAAGCCTAGTTATATATTTTTTCATAGCAGAATTCCTTTTAGAAATACCAAATAATTTGTAGTAATATCCATTGATTTTGGAGCCACAAGATAATTTTTCTAAATCTGATGCACTGAAAATAAAAATAATCACAAAGATATTTCTTCTTACAATTAATCTCAAGTATTATTTAAAACAAAAAATTTACTTATCTAATAATTTGTAATTTCACCAACTATAAATAATCTGCTTCTGCGTTATAATAATATAACATAATCCCAAGTTTGAATAAAATTAACCTGTTTGAAAACTAAGTGTAAAATGTAATTATTTCTTGGGTAAATCTTTAAAGGGCTCTCTACATCATAACAGAATGTACCGTATACCGTGTACCAATCCGTTGAACATCTATAAGGGCGTGGGCACAGTAACGTCACAGCGCCGTCGTGATGCTTTTACTGTTGCACGCGTGATGTCTCGAGTGACGACCAATCCTAGCTTGGCTCGGGTGGCCGAGAGTATTCAGTCCGCTCGAGACAAGCTGGGATTGGTCGTCACTTGAGACATCATGCGTGATAGAACAAGCATCATGTTATTGTGCCCGCTCCCTAAATCTTATTAATCAAACAACTTAAATTTTTAAATTATTTCTAACAAAACTTTCTTTCCATACACATGCTATTTATGTAGTTATATACACTGTGAATTTTTTCTCAAAGCAAAGTTATTAAGTGAACCATTTTTATTTTATATTTGTAACAGCCTAACCGATACTAGATATTTATTTATAAATATACCTTTAAATTTTCTGATGCTTTATAAAAAATATAATAGAATTTAATTAATATTTATTGGAGGGATTAAAGAAATTTTTATAATATCATGTACAGAATTTTATAATATTAATACTAATTTTTTAACGAAATATAAATTCTTTTTATAAAAAATATTTTACAAATATTTTTATAAATATTTTACAATTATTTTTACAATTATTTTACAAATATTTTTACAGTATGAAAATAAATAACTATAAGATCACATGTCTCAAAAAAAATCAGTACAATTTATTGTCATTGTAAACTGCAGCCATAGAAAATTTTTTTGATCTAACTACCCCATTGCCTATGGGTACTAAGCAATGTTGCTTATGAAGATCATGTACTCGACCTTTTAATTGAAACCTCTTATGCAAGTAGCAACTGCAGGATTTATACTGTTTATTTGAAAAGTATCTGAAACAAATAGAGGGCATTCTTCCAGTTTCTGACAGCCATTTATATAGATCCTTTGCTGACAAAATATGGTTGTTGTCTCATGACTGAAGGCTTGCTCTGATTGCACCTCTCTTAACAGTTGCTCCTAAGCCATCACATGGCCCTTTTCCGTGTGCTGTAGCAAAAAAATGCCATTCAGCTTCAACCTGGAAATCACTTTGATGGTAAGCTATGTTAATAGCGTTCTTGAAGTTTTTATATTGTTGCCGAGCTCCATCTGAGAAATAAAAAATCTTCTTCACTAAATTAAAACTGGATTTCAAGAATTCCATAAGAATTTTATGGAATCCGTATACAGCAATGCTGTCGTGCTGCAAGACCTCAGAAATTATAACTAAACTTTTATGTCTTGTATCTTGACCATCTTTGTAATAAATTACAATATTGTAGATTGTAGCCTGGTCATTGTTCCAGTGAAATCCTGGGATGGCATTTTGTACTGTAAAAGCGTAGTTTTCCGCAAAATCAATGATTATCTGGTATTCGCCTTCTTCCAACTTACTTTTTAATTCCCGAGCATATTTTGATTGTTCATAGGCAATATAAGAGTGTGGCAAAAGCTCAGATATTTTTTCATGAAAATAAGGAATGAAATCATCGGTACTTTTTGTAATATTTTCTAATGTAGGCTTCGGATTGTTGAACCACTGTTTGTAGGTAACGGTTTCAATATTTTGCTTTTCAAAAATTGTTTCCAAATATACATCCAAAGCACTGACTCCTGGACATAACTCGCAGTTTTGGAAGTAACAATTTTCAGTAGCTTCATCACATAGAATAATTTTAAAACAATCCTTGTAATGTGATAGCTGGATTGACTCATTCACAGTTAGACTTCGAAAAGAACAGCCTATAGGAAATAATGTATTAAAAATTTAGAATTAAAATTTTCTATTTTATAAACTAATGTTTTAACAATAAATCAAATACTAAAAATAATAACCAAATTAGCCACAGCTAAGCATGCTTCACACACTATAATTTTATTAAAACTGCATCATTTTTGTTTTTTTAACCTAGCAACCCATTACTCCCACAAGTAAATCATGAATCAATTGATATATCAAATCCATAATTATTTGTAAGATAGATAATAAAGTAATGAATATGAATATCAATAGTATTCAATATAAATCCAAAATATAATTTAAATCTTTCAAAATACCAAGATTACCAATATTTCACTTCATACAAATTTTGGGAAGTTAACAGGTTCAGTACCGACAAAGTGTAAGAAAAAAATACGTAAAGTTTATAAAGAGTAAAAAAACTTAAAGAAATGTTCAGTTGTAGTTTCTAATGATACGTATTCCTAATGATGTGTATTAATATATTAGATACAAAAAGCATTATGGGTAAAAGATTCAAAAGTTCTTTGTTATACACCAATTTAAAGTAGGACAAATTTCATGAGTCATATTTGACTAATGCCGTACTGAACCTGTTAAAAAAATATTTTTAAAAAGGCAAACTCACCAAGTATCATAAGTTTTACATTTTGGTGATACGAGCATACACAGATGCTATGTGTTCCACTGCTCCCGGCTAAAACACAGTTCTTTGGACGAAGTAAGGTGAACTTGGTGAAGCCAACTTTCACATCTGGTTGTTCTTCTTTCAGTAACTGGTATAGTTCATTCAGATTTAATAGCAAAAGTTGTTTCTGAATTTTTTGTTTCTCTCCATGTTCATTTCGCATAATAATAAAGTCCTTCATACCAGGTATTAAAGCACTAACATCGTTCCTTACATAAAAGCTTTTTACAATATCTACTACCTCCTCAGACAATGTATTACCTACAGAAAATTATATCAAAATATTAAAATAAACGAGTTGAAACAAAATCAATTTTGTTATGTAAATTTATAAAATCTTACCTTGCTTAGGAGAAGGCAAGGACAATATACCCTTACTATTTAATAAATCACGTGCTTTTTCCACTAGGCGTCTAGATACATTAAAATTACGCATTATTTCAGTTGCTGTCCAAGATGTTGGAAAAAGTGTAAGAATTTGTATTTTTTGCTCCTTTGTGCAAGAATCCTTATTTACCAAATCTATCAAATGATTTAATAATTCAAGTGAATTTAATACTTTTTCTGTAGGTAGAGGTACTTCTGGAATATCACTATCTGCGGATTCTTGCAATTCCATTATCAAATCCTCCGTGGCATAGTCACTTGCGAATGCATTTGTAGTTTGATTACTTGTAGTACTTGTAGTTGCTATAGGAGATGCATAAGCTGTATTTATTGTAGTAGCTAAAAAGATGATAATATTAATAAACATACTTTATAAATCAATAACGTAAACATTTTTATATAGTTTAACTAAAACATTATAATTTCAATATAAAATTATTTAATTTAAATTATAAAAACCAATTTATTTAAATAAAAAAATTTTAAACTTAATATCTTCAATATTATATTTTATTAAACTATTTAAATTAAATTATTAATATCAATAATATAAAAATCAATAACGTAAACAAGAATTAAAAGCTTGTGTACCTACCTGCCAAAGGAGTCCTTGGATTGGTAGTTGGGTGCAATTTCATAATTGTTTGTCTACATTTTGTACATACAAATTCTTGATCACTCAAATGAGGAAATAAGTTTTTAATCGTTCTAGAAACTCTTGACAATCCCTTAGTTTTATGATGAGTGCCTAGCTTTAACGGATTGCAACACCTGTCATATACACGACCTTTAAAATTATTTTTTCTTCTCACTATTTTTGGAGACATATCTCTTTACTGCCACTTCTCATAGAAGGAGTATATTCAAATCAAATACTTTCGTGAAAGTCGTTATCATAAACTGATTTTGTCGTTTTGGAGCAAGTGGAAAATAACGTCTTATTTAGATAACGAATTATTATTTCTATTCATTATTTTTTAAGACATCCCTTTATTGCCAATTCACATAAAAGGAGTACATTCAAATAAACTATTTTCGAAAAAATCGTTATCATACACTACTTTTGTCGTTTTGGAGCAAGTTGAGAAGTAAGTTCTATTTAGATGAAGATAGCTCGTCATAAAGTTTTCTTGTCATAGGTGTCGCTTTCAGTATCGAAAAATGGGAACTAGATGGTAGAGGAGGAACACTGGAATCGATGCGTTCCGATTGTACTCGTTTATGATTTCAAAAAGTAATTCATAGATGACATTTTTATTTAATTTATTGTCTTTAGTTTCTTTATTTTATTTTATATTATTCTATTCATTTTATTTCTGTATTCAATTTATTTGCCGTTAGTGCAATATTATTACATATTGTAGTAATATTGTTACAATATTAAAATGAATTATTGTAACTAAAATAATTGTAATGATAAAACGGTCATAAAGGTTTACAGGAACATTACCACAGGGGTTCTTTCCTGTTTAAAATTAAGTTAATATTTACGAAAATTGTAAATATGTCAAATCAAGTTTTTTTTTGGCAATAATATTCAGTGTTAAAAAATGTTAGAAAAGTTTTGTACGCGTAAAATATTATGCAACATACTGTACGGAAATTTTCACGTTTCCACAGTATTTTACATGATACATGTATAATTACTACATTAGAGACTGTCTACATAGTGGGCTTTGAGCTTTGGGCTTTGGGCAATGTGTAAAAGAAATCGTTGTCGGTTATCTTGTAAATTCACAATCCGTAGTCAATTATAAGGTTATGTCAGTATTCAGTTTTTTTTTCTTCCTTATGTGAGGTATCGACATTCGACACCAGGTCATGTCCTCTAAAGTATTCAGTTGTATAGAAGTTCTGTTCGTCTTCAACCACGGGTTGTGAATTTACAAGATAACCGACAACGTTTTTTTTACACATTGCCCAAAGCCCAAAGCTCAAAGCCCAAAACCCACTACGTAGACAGTCTCTTAACACAAGTTGCCTTAGAGCGAGTCCACATAATAGGGACACGTGCCTTGCGCCTTGCGCCTTGCGCCTTGCGCCTCTCGGAAAAAATCGTTGTCCGACATCTACCATACTCGTGACCCATGGTAGAAGTGGAACCGGTCTACAATAACAGTACCTACAGCAAGTATCCCTCTTATGTGGACTCGCTCTTAAGGACTCTTAATATCGTGTACTGTGCACCCCATAAAAGGCGCTTTTCATCGGTGTACCTTAATTCGCGCATGAGCCTTAACACCGTTCGATTTAATCTTTGATTAATAAGATTTAGGGAGCGGGCACAATAACATGATGCTTGTTCTATCACGCATGATGTCTCAAGTGACGACCAATCCCAGCTTGTCTCGAGCGGACTGAATACTCTCGGCCACCCGAGCCAAGCTAGGATTGGTCGTCACTCGAGACATCACGCGTGCAACAGTAAAAGCATCACGACGGCGCTGTGACGTTACTGTGCCCACGCCCTTATAGATGTTCAACGGATTGGTACACGGTATACGGTACATTCTGTTATGATGTAGAGAGCCCTTTAAAGATTTACCCAAGAAATAATTACATTTTACACTTAGTTTTCAAACAGGTTAATTTTATTCAAACTTGGGATTATGTTATATTATTATAACGCAGAAGCAGATTATTTATAGTTGGTGAAATTACAAATTATTAGATAAGTAAATTTTTTGTTTTAAATAATACTTGAGATTAATTGTAAGAAGAAATATCTTTGTGATTATTTTTATTTTCAGTGCATCAGATTTAGAAAAATTATCTTGTGGCTCCAAAATCAATGGATATTACTACAAATTATTTGGTATTTCTAAAAGGAATTCTGCTATGAAAAAATATATAACTAGGCTTACGTTATTTGAAATATAGCTAAAGATTTATGGAACTAAATGTAAGTAAAATAAATACTTGATCATAGGTTGTAAAATGTAAGAAAAATTATGTTTTCTCATTCATTATCGATAATATATTTATTCTCAATATCTTTCTTTTATCTAACTAATTTGCTTTGAGAACAAATTTGCAGTGTACGTAACTACATGAATAGCATGTGTATGGATAAGAAAGTTTTGTTAGAAATAATTTAAAAATTTAAGGTGTTGAACTATAATCGTAGCTAAATTACTGTACGTCAATTCTCTATATCCTTAATATTAAGTGTTTATAATGATTAACTTTACAAGTTTATTTTGCGGTTTGGTTTCAGTGTACAGCTAGAATTAAATATCTAAATTATGCATTTTAGTAATTAAATAGGAATTAAGTAGCTTGATCATTAGTTTGGGAAATTTTATAAAGCATAGTCTTAATGACAAAATTAAGTTACTTGAAACAGATTGTGTAATATGGGCTTGATTTACACATTTGAATATGTGTATTGTCAATTCCAACTGTAACAAATTTTGAATTTACATCTTTATTTTATATTGTTATACTCCTAATAATTGATCAATTACTGAATTTAGTTTTAAGTAGACATATAAAATACATGAAGAGAGTATATGTAGCCTTGTGCGCCTATTTCATCCAATATTCAGCAAAACATATGAATAAAATATATGAATAAAATAATACGTTAACTTAATATTGTTGAAAATAGATGTTTGAAGTACTTTTAGTATAAAGTTTGATAAAATTTAGTGACACGGTCCATGACATATGGAATTTATCAAAATATTAACTTCCCAAATGCACTAGATTGTCAAAAATACAGCTTTTTTGATATTTCCTTATAAAAATGCATGCAACTCTTTTCAATTAAGTGCAACAGTCTAGGTCCAGCTAGCATTTTCAAGCTTTTTAAAAAACAAAACAGAAAAAACTTTGTTGAAGGAAAAAAATTGTGTCGCACATTTTTTTTTTTCAATATAAAGGTTTATTATGAATCCACCAATCAGAGACTTTCAAAAAAGGTCACAAAAAAAATACTGGCACATTCTACAAGAAAAATGCAAACTTTTTCCCAATCAATGTTCTATACAAAAAGTTTGAAGATTTTGAGTAAAAACATGAATAAAGTTGAATTTTAACCAAAAATTGGAAAAAATTTGAATTTTCAATGTTCCATAACTTTTTTATTTTTGAAAATTTCGGTCTCAAACTCTAGGAACATTATTTTTTCATAAAAAACTATAAGTAAAAAACTTTGAAGCGATTTTAAAATTTTGAGCGGCTCACTTCACCTGAAATATCCCATATATATATATATATATATATATATATATATATATATATATATATATATATATATATATATATATATATATATATATATATATATATATATATATATATATATATATATATATATATATATATATATATATATATACCAACTATCATCATGCTCTACTTGTCAATGATAAAAAATTTTCATCTTATGACGATACATATACTTAATTAATATAAATAGATAATAATAAATATATATATATATGAAACAGGACTTATGTTGACATCGCGTGTTAATACTTATGTAAAATTAACACGTAAAAATTATGCATAAGTACCGCAAAGTCAGCATAAGTCTCGCACCAGTTCAGAAATTGTCTGCATAAGTCACGTTCCATACATATATATATATATATATATATATATATATATATATATATATATATATATATATATATATATATATATATATATATATATGTTTTATGTTAGTTTCCAGGACATTCCAGATGTTTAACGTTGGTTTCGGGGACATTTGTTAGTTTTGGGGACAGTCCCTGAATCTACATATGTTTAACGTCAGTTTTGAGGACATCGGCCCCCATAAGAGACATTATTTCTTTAGTCACGTATAGGTATACAGTAACATGGGGTCCTGGGAACTAACGTTATACAAGTTTATATATATATATATATATATATATATATATATATATATATATATATATATATTATGGTATGCGCATGCCTGTTGGACGAACTGTCTGCTACTCTATATGTATTATATACATATATTATATATATATACATATATTATGTATGTATATATATATATATATATATATATATATATATATATATATATATATTATTATCTATTTATATTAATTAAGTATATGCATTGTCATAGGATGAAAATTTTTTATCATTGACAAGTAGATCATGATGATAGTTGGTGTATAAATTATTATTTCATTTTGAATTTTGGAGTTAATTTGGAAAAATATAACCTATATAAGCAACTGTGATAATCAATGGGCAATAGCAATATTATAATCAGATAAGTAGTAAACTTTTATTATAAAGTTATAAATCTCAATAATGTTTTTAAGTATTGTTACTTTGTCAAATCTTGTTTTTATTTATAACATAATATAAGTAGCAAACTTTTATTAGAAAATAAATATCGTGAGTTAGTTTTAAATTATTAGTTAATTAATATAAATTTCATAGATTTCAAGCAGTCAACTGGTGATAAGAAGAATTCATCTATTCATGTTTCAATCAACGGAGGAATAACTTTTATTAGATAAGTACTTACTGGCTAAATCTTAAATTGCTAAAATCATCTTTTAAAAATTGATACTTTGTGCGATTTTTTACTTTTACAGATACAAATATTACACAAGAAGAGTTATGAAGGCATTTTGGAGATATAGCCAATAATTTTTTGGATATCTAATTTTTACAGATATTACATAAGAAGATTGTTTGGAGTTATTTTGGAGATATAGCCAATAATGTTAAGGAGTTTTATGTATATCTTAGAAAAGATTATGTCATATGAAAAAAACGAAAAGGACGTGTTATTGTGAAAATGTCAACAAATAAAAGTGCTCAGTTATTCTCATATGATTTTCCCAGTGTGGGAGACGTTAAAAGTTTAATCTATACAAGAATATCATCAAGAAACCTTTGATTCTCAGTGATTCCCAGTTCATAAACTGGTTGTTTTCTTACAAGATTATGTGTGGATAATGAGGTGTTATTAATTTACATAGTTTCCATTGAAGAACTTATATCTAACATATCTCACCAAAGATTATGTCGAACGAAAAAAGGAAAAAGGATGTGTTATTATTGTGAAAATGACAACAAATAAAAGTGCTCAGTTATTCTCATGTATGATTTTCCCAGGGTGGGAGACGTTAAAAGTTCAATCTTTACAAGAATATCATCAAGAAACCTTTGATTCTCAGTGATTCCCAGTTCATAAATTGGTTGTGTTTTCTTACAAGATTATGTGTAGATAATGAGGCATTATTAATTTACATACTTTCAATTGAAGAACTTATATTGATACTTTCAATTGAAGAACTTATATTGAGGTTGGATAATTAATAGTGTTGAGGTTTGTGGTAAATTAAGAAACCATTATTTAATAGAGAGAGATAAATATAGAGTTTATTGAGGTGGCAAAAACGCCAGGCATGTCCGACTTACATCGCAGTTGAATAGCGAGAGAGTAAGAAACATTCTAAGTGCGCTACACTGCTCTCGCGTCTCACGCAACTCTCATACAGACATGCTGGAGTGGGGAGACACTCATGTGTGTGTTTTGTCCGCCGTCGCTTGGCAGACGCGCATATCATTGTACCTATCCTCGCGTACAGCGCGCTGCACGTTGAAACATTCACATATTCCAACACGCCTCCTTGAATTTTCAACATTATAATTAAATGTTCATTCTTTCATTCATTTATACAGTAATTTTAAGTATCACGTCGTTAATAGATTTCTTTTATTTCAAATTACTCTCAACGCTTTTCTATTTTTCAAAAACTTCGTCTTATCTAAACTTTTTGTTAACATATCAGCTAGATTAAATTCTGAGTCTATTTTTACAACATCAATTATTCCATTTTCGTAGTTTTCATTAACGTAGTGATACTGCACTTCAATGTGCTTTGAGCTTTTTGTAAAATTACCAAATTTTGCGATTGCAATTGCGCCTGAGTTATCTTCATACATTTTAATTGGTTTATCAAATTTTACGTTAAATGATTCGCATAATAAATTTTTAATGAACAAGATTTCTGTCACTGCTTCGGAGATAGCAGTATATTCTGCAAAAGTAGAACATTTTGTTCTGTACTTTGTTTATGCGTTTTCCAAAAAATTAAATTTCTGTATAATCTAATTACAAAACCTGTTGTAGATTTTCTATCTACATTATCTCCTGCATAGTCAGAATCTACCATACAATCTAATACTTCGCTGTTAACATTATCATAGTACGTTAGCTTTAAATCTTTAGTCTTAAATAAGTATTTCAAAATTCTCAATGCATATTTAAAGTGTCTTTGGTCATAACAACTTTGGCAATTACTTAAATAATTAACGCTATATGTTATATCTGGCCTTGTGCCTGTACTGATATATAATAATTCGCCAATTAAATTTCTGTATTTTACTCTTTCATCTATTTCATTTGCTTGTTCTAATTTTAGATTACTCTCCATTGGAGTATGGTATAATTTTGCATTTTCAAGGTTGTATTTTATAGCCAAAGATTCGATATATTTCGTTTGACCTAAAGTCATTTTATCTCTGTCTTCACTATATTCAATATCGATGCCAATATATTGGTTAATTTTGCCCAAATCTTTTATTATAAATCTTTCCATTAAACTTGCTTTTACTTTGTTTATTTTATT
This sequence comes from Torymus aiolomorphi, assembly GCA_036365515.1. Classification (NCBI taxonomy): domain Eukaryota; kingdom Metazoa; phylum Arthropoda; class Insecta; order Hymenoptera; family Torymidae; genus Torymus; species Torymus aiolomorphi. The sequence continues at coordinate 2,738,808 of CM070873.1, read as the reverse complement.
TTTGTCTTTGCAACAAATCAAGAGATCATCTACAAAACATTTTAAAACCACCAGGCAAATATCTCGAAAACTAAGGGAGATGGAAAAAAACTTTTAATACAAAAGTTGTAGGGTTCAGAGGGGCCCAACTGATCGTGACCTTGTTTATGACCTTGAGGTTAATGATCAAGGTCATTTGAAGGTCAAACCGATTTTTTCAAATGGGAATCCCCACTTTTGACCTCGTAAATGGAAAGAGCGGAAAATTTTACGTTCAGATATGTCCTTGAGTCAAAGTCATGGTCATGGTCATGGTCATGTTTAAAATCAAAATCAATCAACGCATCAAAACATTCCCATAATTACGCATACGAGTGTTAAACACAGAAGTTGTAGGGTTTGGAGCGGCCCAACTGAACGTGACCTTGGTTATGACCTTGAGGTCAATGATCAAGGTCATTTGAAGGTCAAATCGATTTTTTCAAATGGGAACCCCTATTTTTGACCTCGTAAATGGAAAGAGCGGAAAATTTTACTATTTTTACTATTATCAATATTTATCAGGGTTAACCACTTATATCAAATAATAACAAAAGTTAATAAGTGTTGACCACCTGTATCCAATAGTGACCGGTAGTACTCAGTATTGATCGGTAATAGTTAATAATTATTACTGTTTACATCAAATTGTTTTCAAATTGAGCACACTCATATTAGCACAGAAAATTAAACTTTTTCGTTTTAAAATATTGTATAGTATAATAACATATTATTTCTTTTGTGGTGTGTTTTGATAAATAATTGCATTTACAACTAAAAAAGAATGCCTGACTATTCTGCTAATGAAATAGTTGACATTCTTCTTATTTTAGGAGAATGTCGACGAAACTATCGAGAGGCAAGCAGATTGTATCGTGCTCGGTTCCCTCAATGACAACATCCTGATCATACGGTAATACGTGACATTGAACTGCGCGGTCGACAAGGAAACTTCGTTCGAAGAAGGAGGACACTGAATGAACACGATTATGAAAATAATCCTCGTTTTCTTGCTGTTCTAGCCATGATACATTTAAATGCTCATGTCAGTTTACGCGAAATCGAGTTAACAATGGGTATTCCAAGATCTATGGCCAGTAGATATTTACGATATGCGCGTTACCATCCTTACCACATTAGTCTAAATCAAGCTTTAACTGTGGAAGATTATCGACGGAGAATAACATTTTGCCAATGGGCAACACAACAAATTACTGATGATGAAAATTACTTTAACAATGTTCTTTTTAGCCACTAGGCTACATTTCAGAGTACTGGTATGTTGAATCGCCATAATTGCCACTACTGGTCTCCTGTTAATCCTCATTGGATGCGAGAAGTTGATCATCAGCATCGCTGGAATGTAACGGTATGGTGTGGTATTATTAACGGATGTCTGATTGGACCTTATTTTTTTGAAGGTCACGTAACTCAACATACTTATTTACAGTTGCTGAGAGACGAGCTGCCACTCTTTCTAGAAAACGTTGATCTCCATACAAGGGCCATAATGTGGCTACAACAAGATGGTGGTCCTCCAAATTATGCCAGAATTGTCAGAGATTTTCTTAATGAAAGGTTTAACGGTCGATGGATTGGTGGAAGAGGTCCCGTAGCATGGCCACCAAGATCTCCAGATCTGACATCTCCAGATTTTTATTTACGGGGCTTCCTAAAAAATACAGTCTACCGCAACAGGCCAACTACAAGAGATGACATGATTCAAAGGATTACACAAATCTGCTTAAGTATTCCACGTCAAGTATTATTAAATACTGTTAGAAACTTTAAAAGGAGAATAGAATGTTGTCAACAAGTAAATGGTGCAACTTTTGAGCATCTTCTTCAGTAAATGGTGACCGTAACACTTGGATCCTATGACTAAATACACATGAACGTGGAATTTTCCAATGAATTTTTAGCTGGCCTGATCATCCCCGACCTTGCCTTAACTGGCCGGGTCATCTCCGACCTTGCCTTGACTGACCGAGTCATCTCCGACCTTACCTTAACTAGCCGGGTCATCTCCGACCTTGCCTTAACTGTTGGGGTCATCTCCGACCTTGCCTTAACTGGCCGGGTCATCTCCGACCTTGCCTTAACTGGCCGGGTAATCTCCGACCTTGCCTTAGGTGACCGGGTCATCTCCGACTTTGCTCTTAACTGCACGGAAACTGACCATAACTTTGACCATGACCTTGACCCAAGGTCATATCAGAATTTTTCGGTTTTTCTATTTACGAGGTCAAAAGTGAGGGTTGCCATTAAACAAAATTGATTTAACCTTCAAACGACATCATCCTTGACCTCAAGTTCATGGTCAAGGTCACGATCAGTTGGGCCCCTCCAAACACTACAACTTCTGTATATAACACTCGTATGCGTAATTATGGGAATGTTTGGATGCGTTGATTGATTTTGATTTTAAACATGACCATGACCATGGCCTTAACTCAAGGACATATCTAAACGTAGAATTTTCCGCTCTTTCCATTTACGAGGTCAAAAGTGGGGGTTCCCATTTGAAAAAATCGATTTGACCTTCAAATGACCTTGATCATTGACCTCAAGGTCATAACCAAAGTTACGATCAGTTGGACCCCTCTGAACCCTACAACTTTTGTATTTACCTACAACTTTTGTATTTAACAATTTGTCTCGTATACCTAATTATGGGAATGTTTTGATGCGTTTATTGATTTTGATTTTAAACATGACCATGACCATGACCTTGACTCAAGGACATATCTGAACGTAAAATTTTCCGCTCTTCCCATTTACGAGGTCAAAAGTGGGGGTTCCCATTTGAGAAAATCGATTTGACCTTCAAATGAACTTGATCATTGACCTCAATGTCATAACCAAGGTCACGATCAGTTGGGCCCCTCTGAACCCTACAACTTTTGTATTAAAAGTTTTTTTCCATCTCCCTTAGTTTTCGAGATATTTGCCTGGTGGTTTTAAAATGGGACACCCGGTATATATATATATATATATATATATATATATATATATATATATATATATATATATATATATAAAGACCTATACACGTTATTTCTGGTAATCTACAGGGTCCTATAGTTTATCTCTTCAGAGTTCCCTATATAAGCGCGTGACTAAAGAAATAATATTCCTGGGGTTATTGACTCTAGACGCGTCCCAGAAATAACGCTTACGTACAGAAAAATTTCCGGGACGTCCCGGAAAAAACAGCGCGTCCCGGAAATAACAGCGATGTACAGTGTAAACGTCCCGGAATGAACCGTTGCAGGTAAATATATATATATATATATATATATATATATATATATATATATATATATATATATATATATATATATATATATAAATATCATTATACGGTATTTTGAGGATTTCATAAAGAATTTGTACAATAGTGGTGATACAAATATAAACATTGTTATAAACAACCAATAAACAAGCGCGTGACTAAAGAAATAATGACCCTAAGGTTATTGACTAACACCACGACGCCTGCGGCGCCCGCTTTTACGGAAAAATATCACGGAATTTCCGAAATCGATGTATTAACACACTATTGTGGAAACCGCTGAAAAATCCTCAAAATGCCTCTCGAGTGCTTTGGACTTTTGAGGAGACTCCTCAAAATGCCTATAAAATCCTCAACATTCGGTATATATGACTTATATAATCCTCAAAATGCGTCCCAGATGTGAATATATATATATATATATATATATATATATATATATATATATATATATATATATATATATATATATATATATATATATATATATATATATATATATATATATATATATGTATATGTGTGTGCGTATGTGTCAAGTAGTATTAGGTCAAAATTACTATAAAGATTCTAAATAAATGCTCTAGCTGAAATAATTTCTCTTTGTAGAAAATAATGTTAGATTTAGTTGGAAAGACTATAAACTATTAGGGTAACGGGCTCGATCCTTGGGTTTTCTAGAAGCCTAAAGTTAGATGATACAAGAATTGAAGATATAAGAACACTAATAGATCCGAATTAACGATTATATAGGGTAACTCAGTCTTCATATCATTAAGGAAAACCCCTTAAAAGCGTGCTTACGATTTGTATCACAATAGATTAAGGAAATAGTGACAATTCTTAATATACTTAAAATTTATTAATCCCTCAAAACAATAAGTATATTTCTACTAGCGACAGTTTTATAAGGTTTAAATTTGTTTATTAAGACAATCACTAGATTATTAATAATACTAAATAAATAAATAAATAATTGATAATTCGTACGTTAAAAATATAAAATGTTAATTGTTGAACGAAACGTGTATAAGAAAAACCTTTGACTTTAATGATATCCCGTAATGCGTTTTTCCAAGAGAGTTTAGTTTTCAGATAAAGATTTCGTGGCTCGGATTAATTACAATATAAATTTCCACAATTATTTATCCTTATTTGGAATGTTTTATGAAGGCTCTTTGATTAAAATAACCCTTTTCCCAAATATTGAATTTAATCGATTCCCAACGCAGATAATTATTACTTCCGGGGATAATAAGAATGAATAAAATTTAATCAAAAATAATGTATAGTTATCTACATATAGTTATATCTATATATTTCCGAATAATCTGGTTGTATGTGTATACGTGTTTAATTAAAATAGTAACATAAAGTCTTACCTGAATAATATTGGAGGGAAGGATTTAGGAGAAATCAAATTCCTGAATAATGTATTAATTTCCTTTTATTTCCTCACTTATACACTTGCTTCAATCTCTCTTTTTCGTCTCGACTTGGCTCAATATCTAATTCTTTATTATTATTATTATTATAAAACAATAAAATTCGATCTTCCTTTCTTTCGATATCGTTTACGCGGGTTTACTGAATACGCAAATAAGTACAATAATTATCTCAATTGAACTCGTGCTATATAAATATAATACAAGACTTTACACTCTTCGTCGCACACGTTATACCGATCTTTCTCTCTTAATTGGTTTTTCCACTCTACTCAATAAATTAATTTCCTTTTCACACCTTCGTATTGTCCACGTTTTCTCTTCCCCCCCTACATCATTCTTCGGTCGCTCTCTCTCTCTCGCACTCATACTATTTTCCAGCGTCGGTAACGCGGCGCTCGCGCAATAGATCCGCGACGTGCTGTCCTCGCTGCAACGCGGTGGCTTCAGGCGTCGCGACTCGCCACGTTCCGGCAGCCAGCGCGTTGCTGCGCGGTCAGCACTTGAAATTTCAGTAACGAAACAGCGGACGTTCACCTGGAATATCACTGCTTGCTATTGAAATTCTTAGAGGTCGTTGCATTTTCGCTATTTCCTCATTCAGTTGTATTAAGTTATATTCAATACATTTCGTTTTTAACACATAAAATTTAGATTATTTTTTAACAAAAATACATAACGTAACAATACTTTTTACTCTCTGAACTCCCATTGCTATACAATTGTTCATTCAGAAATCTAAATTGTGAAGCTTTCAATTTAGCCAATATACGTTCTCTTAATGAAGGCATTGATATTTGTTTCTTATTCAGTTTTATAATTTCATGTCACTTATTATTTTGTTTACATTTAATTTTCTTAATGAATTGTTAACCACAGTTTGTTTATTAATTTTTTGTACACTAGAGCTTTGCAATATATATGTTTTTTGTTTCTCTTATTATTTTTCATATGTTTTCTTTTTCCGTCATTTAATCAGATGAGAGGTAAAAGGTTTTATCTTTGTTTTGATATTCTTTGTCACAACTTCATGCGCGCACTAACATAGGTTAGGGTATATCGGGTACACGGTCCACTAAGTATATTATATTTAATACCGAGCTTAATCTGCAGATGGGGTCTCGCGCGAATAGCGTTTCGTTTGCAATTTGCAATATGAATGGAATTTTAAAATGCATTTATGCATAAATTATGTAAACACCTATGTTACTCCATTCCTATGTATAATGGTGTTAACATAATTTATGTATAATATAAACAAAAATTTTTTACTTGGGATTTTTAATATATTTACTAAATTTATATTTCTTAATACAATACAATTGTGTCGATTATTATCCATGTATTTACGTGGATTTACGTGTATATTGGTAATAGTTATATTGTTAAGAATTATAGTGTAAAATAATAAAATACATACCAGTTTTGATAACTTCTTTTTGAGTATTTTTTTTTTTTTTGTTCTATCGATACTAACGGTCGTGCTGTCCAAGGAGTCAGGATGGTAAATGACAAGCCGAGTGTTTAGCTTAATGTCGACTTAAAATAACTCTCAATTAAGTAAAGTTTCGGATAATATATAGTTATAACTGGGTTAATTGAGTGTGAAAACTCTTTCTGAGTGTTTTTCCGTAAGGGTAATATATCGTCCTAAAAACACTCCTAGCGAAAAATCTGTATTTATTTTATTATACGTATAACGTATTAAATAAAATATATTAAATATATTAAAATTGTGTTGATAATATACTCAAAAAGATTGAGATGATGATTCTAACGACAGCTGCTTCAAGAGTTCTTTGTTCTATCGATACTAACGGTCGTGCTGTCCAAGGAGTCAGGATGGTAAATGACAAGCCGAGTGTTTAGCTTAATGTCGACGTTTCGGACTCTTTTTTTATTGAGTCCCTTCTCAAGACTCTAATACAAAAATCATATATTATAAACTTTTTGATACAAAAATGATAGAAAAATTTACATACAAATTACACATAATTACTTACAAGAAACAATAGTCTAACAAATTTTTAGGTGGTCACAGCGATACCACCAGTCAATTGAAAGTAAATTCGCAACATTTTGGCCTTTATATACAGTGGAGAATTACATATGTATTTGTTACATTAATACAAGAAGCCAATCATACATTGTATAAGGCGGTGCTTATTAGTTGTACAGAGAGAGAGTATTAGACAAATATATGTCAAGGAGGTGTCAAAGAGACGGGGAGGGCCCAAGATGACTGTGATTTTATATTTTGGGCGTGGCCATCTCTTTGTCTAACATACTCTCCTAATACCTTCTATCGTCTGTGATTGTGTTTGTAGGATATTGCTGTTGTAGAAAATGATTTTTATTGATAAAAGATTTATATTCGAACCTGAGTGTTTTTGTGTCTTGTTGATTATTAATATATTGTTTTTGCGCATGTATGAAAAGCATCTCAGCTAACTTTCGTTTAAACAAAAAACGTTCATTATGTAAAATTTTCACTTTTTCAAAATTGAACTTATGTTCCGTTTCTTCCATATGAGTATAAATAGCAGACCCTCGATCATTATTTTCGCATTTTTTGAAATGTTCGTTAATTCTAATACCTAAGCGTCTTTCCGTTTGACCTACATATGATGCGTCACAATCGTTACATTTGATTTGGTAGACAACATTAGTTTTTTCCTCTTTCGTACTCACATCTTTACCTAATTTAATAAAGCAGTTTAATTTATTTATAGTGCTGTTAATGACCTGTGTGTTATATTTTCTAAAAAATCTTAAAATAATTGAATTGAGTTCATTCACGTATGGAATGACTATGTGAAATCTATTTTGTTCCAACTGTGGTATAGTTTTATTGGCGTAATTTATGCTTCTGAGTCTTATTTTTATATAGTTATTAATAAATTCTATAGGATAGTCATTCATAGTTAAAAACTGCTTAATTAATTTTAGGTTTACATTATGGAATGATGTGTGTGAAAGATTGATTGCTCTGTCTACAAGTGAGTAAATAATCGCTATTTTGTTTTTAATAGGATGTTGCGAGTTAAAATTTAGAAATCTACCCGAAAACGTTGGTTTTCTATACCAATTAGTTATTATTTTTTGTTTTTTATTATAACTTCGATATCTAAAAAACTGATTTTATTATTACACGATGTTTCAGTCGTAAACTGTAAGTTTTTGTCATAACTATTAAAAACGTCTCGTGTATAATTAATTAGGTTTCTTGGCACACATAACAAAATATCATCTACATAACGAAAATAAAATATACTATCGAAACAAAGTTTATTCAATGCATAAGATTCCAAATCTTGCATTACGATATCAGCTAGAATGGGGCTAATAGGATTTCCCATCGCTGAACCAAACTTTTGTTTGTAAAATTGGTCGTTAAATTGAAAGTAGTTATTTTGTAGTATAAACTTTATTGATTCTATAAATTCACTGCAAGTTAAATTTGTATAATTATATAATTGTGTCCAACGTTTTTCAATAGCTACACAAATCAAATATTCGGGTACATTTGTAAATAGACTGACCACATCCAAACTAATAATTTCAAAGCCATCGGGAATAGTAATAACTTCTATTTTCTTTTTTAATTCGAGGCTGTTACTGACATGTGAAGACGGTTTTTTAAGATGTTTATATAAGAAGTTAGAAAAAATCTTGGAAATATTGTAGGTAGGAGAGTTTATAGCAGAAATGATCGGCCGCACTGGATTATTTTCTTTGTGTATTTTGATAATGCCATAACCTTTAGAAATATTACATTTTTGTGCTACGCGCGGTATAGTTGTATCATTCAACAAAAAATTCTTATCATTTAATTTATTAATGTGTAATCTGGTATTTCTTTCTAATGTAGATAGCGGATTTCTTTTTACTTTCTCATAGTATTTTTTATCATTGAATAGAGTAGTCATTTTTTCTAAATAATCGGTTTTCTTGATAATGACCGTTGCATTACCTTTATCTGCTTTTGTAATTAATAGATCTTTATTTTGTTTTATAAAGGTTTTTGTTAAATTGATATCAATTCTAATCTGTTTTTCAAAGGTTGAATTTTTTGAAAGATCTCTATTCTGAAATTTACTAATAATTGACAGGAAATGGGAACGTATTTTGTTAGTCTGTTTTAAATCTTTATATTTATTTAAATATACCTCTAAATTTTTAATCATTTCCAAGATCACCTTATTGTCTAACTTCTCGTTAAAATTAAACTTTTCGCCTAGTCTTAATACGTTTCTTACATATTGCGGTAATGTCACGTCAGAAAGGTTAATGATCCATCTATTTTGTAAGTTCATAAGTTCATTGTACTGTGTGTTATTCTCACTACTGTTTACCTGTGATGTGTCTAAGTTATTACAAGTGTTCTTTTTCTTATTTTCGATTATGTATGTATTTTTGACCAACGGTTTATTGTACTTATTTTGGTACAGTGTTTCCAATTTTTTGTCATGATTTTTTTCATACTCATTAGTAATTAGTTTAAGTTTGTCCAGATAAAAGGATTCGAATGGCAAAATGAGATTATCATATCCCACTGTGACTAATTTATTATATAATCTCTCAACTTCTAATTTTTTGTGTTGGATATGGATATTAATGTCATAAATTTCCAAATTCAGAATTTTAAATTTCTCCTTCAGTAAGTTAATTTTTAGTTTTTTGAAACCAGAATTTGAAAACATATGAATCTTATCAATATTTTTAAAATTATTTTGAATATGTATTGGAATGAGATTGTAGAACCGGCAGTTAATTAAAAATTTACACTGTATCATGATACAGTGTATGATACAGTGTATGATAACCTTTCTGACGTGACATTACCGCAATATGTAAGAAACGTATTAAGACTAGGCGAAAAGTTTAATTTTAACGAGAAGTTAGACAATAAGGTGATCTTGGAAATGATTAAAAATTTAGAGGTATATTTAAATAAATATAAAGATTTAAAACAGACTAACAAAATACGTTCCCATTTCCTGTCAATTATTAGTAAATTTCAGAATAGAGATCTTTCAAAAAATTCAACCTTTGAAAAACAGATTAGAATTGATATCAATTTAACAAAAACCTTTATAAAACAAAATAAAGATCTATTAATTACAAAAGCAGATAAAGGTAATGCAACGGTCATTATCAAGAAAACCGATTATTTAGAAAAAATGACTACTCTATTCAATGATAAAAAATACTATGAGAAAGTAAAAAGAAATCCGCTATCTACATTAGAAAGAAATACCAGATTACACATTAATAAATTAAATGATAAGAATTTTTTGTTGAATGATACAACTATACCGCGCGTAGCACAAAAATGTAATATTTCTAAAGGTTATGGCCTTATCAAAATACACAAAGAAAATAATCCAGTGCGGCCGATCATTTCTGCTATAAACTCTCCTACCTACAATATTTCCAAGATTTTTTCTAACTTCTTATATAAACATCTTAAAAAACCGTCTTCACATGTCAGTAACAGCCTCGAATTAAAAGAAAATAGAAGTTATTACTATTCCCGATGGCTTTGAAATTATTAGTTTGGATGTGGTCAGTCTATTTACAAATGTACCCGAATATTTGATTTGTGTAGCTATTGAAAAACGTTGGACACAATTATATAATTATACAAATTTAACTTGCAGTGAATTTATAGAATCAATAAAGTTTATACTACAAAATAACTACTTTCAATTTAACGACCAATTTTACAAACAAAAGTTTGGTTCAGCGATGGGAAATCCTATTAGCCCCATTCTAGCTGATATCGTAATGCAAGATTTGGAATCTTATGCATTGAATAAACTTTGTTTCGATAGTATATTTTATTTTCGTTATGTAGATGATATTTTGTTATGTGTGCCAAGAAACCTAATTAATTATACACGAGACGTTTTTAATAGTTATGACAAAAACTTACAGTTTACGACTGAAACATCGTGTAATAATAAAATCAGTTTTTTAGATATCGAAGTTATAATAAAAAAGAAAAAAAATAATAACTAATTGGTATAGAAAACCAACGTTTTCGGGTAGATTTCTAAATTTTAACTCGCAACATCCTATTAAAAACAAAATAGCGATTATTTACTCACTTGTAGACAGAGCAATCAATCTTTCACACACATCATTCCATAATGTAAACCTAAAATTAATTAAGCAGTTTTTAACTATGAATGACTATCCTATAGAATTTATTAATAACTATATAAAAATAAGACTCAGAAGCATAAATTACGCCAATAAAACTATACCACAGTTGGAACAAAATAGATTTCACATAGTCATTCCATACGTGAATGAACTCAATTCAATTATTTTAAGATTTTTTAGAAAATATAACACACAGGTCATTAACAGCACTATAAATAAATTAAACTGCTTTATTAAATTAGGTAAAGATGTGAGTACGAAAGAGGAAAAAACTAATGTTGTCTACCAAATCAAATGTAACGATTGTGACGCATCATATGTAGGTCAAACGGAAAGACGCTTAGGTATTAGAATTAACGAACATTTCAAAAAATGCGAAAATAATGATCGAGGGTCTGCTATTTATACTCATATGGAAGAAACGGAACATAAGTTCAATTTTGAAAAAGTGAAAATTTTACATAATGAACGTTTTTGTTTAAACGTAAGTTAGCTGAGATGCTTTTCATACATGCGCAAAAACAATATATTAATAATCAACAAGACACAAAAACACTCAGGTTCGAATATAAATCTTTTATCAATAAAAATCATTTTCTACAACAGCAATATCCTACAAACACAATCACAGACGATAGAAGGTATTAGGAGAGTATGTTAGACAAAGAGATGGCCACGCCCAAAATATAAAATCACAGTCATCTTGGGCCCTCCCCGTCTCTTTGACACCTCCTTGACATATATTTGTCTAATACTCTCTCTCTGTACAACTAATAAGCACCGCCTTATACAATGTATGATTGGCTTCTTGTATTAATGTAACAAATACATATGTAATTCTCCACTGTATATAAAGGCCAAAATGTTGCGAATTTACTTTCAATTGACTGGTGGTATCGCTGTGACCACCTAAAAATTTGTTAGACTATTGTTTCTTGTAAGTAATTATGTGTAATTTGTATGTAAATTTTTCTATCATTTTTGTATCAAAAAGTTTATAATATATGATTTTTGTATTAGAGTCTTGAGAAGGGACTCAATAAAAAAAGAGTCCGAAACGTCGACATTAAGCTAAACACTCGGCTTGTCATTTACCATCCTGACTCCTTGGACAGCACGACCGTTAGTATCGATAGAACAAAGAACTCTTGAAGCAGCTGTCGTTAGAATCATCATCTCAATCTTTTTGAGTATATTATCAACACAATTTTAATATATTTAATATATTTTATTTAATACGTTATACGTATAATAAAATAAATACAGATTTTTCGCTAGGAGTGTTTTTAGGACGATATATTACCCTTACGGAAAAACACTCAGAAAGAGTTTTCACACTCAATTAACCCAGTTATAACTATATATTATCCGAAACTTTACTTAATTGAGAGTTATTTTGGACATATTGAGTATTTTTTTGTATGGAAATTTTTTTAAATTGATTATAATTTAAAACTATAGTTTAATATAATTTTGATATATTTATAATATGTTTTATTTTATGTGTTATACGAAGTAAAATAAATTTATTGTTTAAACATTTTTTTTCAAAATTATTTTCAGATACAGTACTTTTAGAACTATAGTCATTTTTTAAAATCGACCGTTTTTTTTTAAGTAACTTTTTCGAAAGTGTTCGCTATCTTCATTCCTTTCTGAACAGTCGTTTGAAACACTTGCTAATTTTATTCAGATTACAGTGGGATTGTAATAAATTCTTTATTACTTAAAAAATGTAAGTAATGATAAAATTTAAATAAAACAAACTATTTAAATAAAACAAACTATTTATATATATGAATATACATAAATATATTTATTTAATTAATCTTTAATTAATATTTTTGTTTAATTTATAATAGATGGCGAATCAAGCGAATCCTCACCAGTTACAATTTGGGGACGTTCCGATGGATGACGATGAAATTGATGTTGAATTGAGAGTGCTGGAGGGTGTAGGTGATCGCAATAATAATGGTTAGTTTATAAATTTTTTTTAAATTTGATTAAAGTAGAATTTTAAATATTCCGAAATGGTTAACGTTTTTGTACTGGTATTTGTTGGGGTTTATCGGTTGTACGCAAATATTTTCTAAAGGCTAATATTTTATTAAATTTTTTTGTTTTATTTCGTATAATAAGTACTTTTATTTATGTGCATGCTTATTAAACACAAGAGTGCTTATTATAAAAGGCATTTAACGCATGAATTTATATTTATAAATAAAAAAAGCTGTGATAAATATGTTTTCCTACAAATGGTATGTAGTTTGTTATCTGAGCGAATCATATTTATCGCACTATAGTATCTAAAAGTACTACTATTTTGTTTTATTTATTAATATTAAAAAAAATGTTTTTTTATAGTTCAGATTCCGCATCCGCCGGCTGTTATATTTGTTCAACCAGCTGCAGAGCAACTTCGCATAGTTCCTGCAGAAGAACAGTCGAGGGAGGAACAGCAGCAGGATCAACGAGGAGGGAATCGTGATGAAGAGAATGGCGATGATAATAATGAGGATGGCAATGCTAATGGTAGGTTTTAATTAAATATTATAATTTATTTGTTATATTTTAATTATTATTAAAAAATATTCTTTTTTCAGATTTGAGACCGCGTGGTCATAGGGCTGGGAGAGCCGTAAGGGCAAGACAAAATAGAAGTATGGGTTATAGGCCAAATATGAATGTGGTTACAAATTTTATTACCAATTTAGCGTTTGCGACGGAAAGAGTCGCTTCTCAAGAGCGCTACAATAATAGATATGTTCTTTATGTAAGAAGAGGAAAAGGCAACCAATATCGAGACAATGCAAGGAACAGAAGAGACAATCGAAATAATTGATAATTTTATTATTATTTTTCATTATTTTATTATTTTTATTTTATAATTATATTTTTTCTTATTAATTTATGTATATTCACATTTAAATTAAAATTAAATATAATAAAAAAAAATAATTTTGTGTTATATTTCATTTGTCGTTTGTATTTCGTGATCGCAAGAAAATACAGAATAATATTAATATTAATATAATATTCATATTCGCGCAGGAGTTACAATGATATGACGTTGTGGCGCCACTCGTCTACAGTCATGAACTATGAGCGTAGACTTTTGGATAAACCAACGCTGCTAGACTTGTCAATATGGAAGATGAAAGGTAACATTGTTTAAAATTTATAACTATTATAAAAGAAAATGTACATTTTAGAGGAGTTGTAAAAATTTTAGAAAGATTACAAGTAGAACTGCTACGTGATTGGAATCAAATAGCTGAAGTATGATTTCATAATATCTAATTAAGTTTGTTATTATTTTTTAAACTAATTATTTTGTTGTTCATAGGGATTTGATTTAGCAAATGATTTAAAAAAGAAAAATTATCCTTTATGTGATTGTTTTAAAATGTTTGGAACTTGTGAAGTAAACCCTTGTCTATATAGGCATCGTGTAATTGCAGAAGTTAATGTTCCATTCACAAAAGTTTCAATGTGTGTACAGGTTATTTCAAATACTGAATCGTTCAATTTTTTAAATCTTATGTACTTGATAATTCATTTTTTTAATTACTATTTTTATTCTTTTTACAATGGAGGAGATGAGCTTAAACTAATTGTCACACATGTCTACAGTACCTCACATTTTTCAGCTCGAGTTTGTGATAGTGTAAAAAAGGGTGAATTGATATAAAAGGAAATCGTGACCAAATTTGAAAATAATATTGTACATGTCGATATAAAAATGTTAAAGTATTATTCGGGTTGTGGCAACAGGTATATTACATTTTCTTGTTTAATTGCAAATACATTTTATTCTTATTAGATTATGTATGGTTTTTTTAGGAGGGCAGGAAAAGAAATCTGTATTGGTAACATTTGTGCGTGGAAACAACTTGATGACACCTTTGAAAGAGTACAAATACTTAACATTGTTGAAAGCGATATTAGAATATTAAAACCTTTAATTGTTAGACTTTGAGGTATAAAAGATGGACAAATTTTGGAATGAATTTACGTAATATCAAGAGAAACATTATTTTTCAAATTATTGGGATGAAATATCTTCAATAATTTCAATAATTATATTTTTTAATATAAAAAATTAATAGTTATTATTAAAACAAAAGATATTGTGGCGATTCTTATCTTGATATTTTATTATAAATTACATTACAATTTCTCGTATAAATATAAAAAAAAAGTGACTACTATCATTAAATACTTAAAATGTTGCAAGATAATTAAACTAATTATGAAAACATATACTTAATTTAATTTATAATTATATTATCTAGGCCAGTGAATTGTATGAAATTTCAAGAGAAATTTTACAAGAAAAAACTCCCATTGTTGATATGTTTCTAAGCAACATTGCTCCTTTTGATGAGTTGAAGTGGACCAATACAGCTACAGAGGTAGTTCAAAAATGGTTCAATGATCAGTAGAGTGGAACATCACATATTTTTGTAAAAGTAAAGATCACAAGTTCACATTGGTGAACACTATATTTTAAAAAAGTTATGTTTTTGTATTATTTGTAACTTCTTATTTTATTTTATAGGTTGGCCTGTATCTTGGTCATTCAATTTGGACAGATTCTGTAGTAAGTAAATCTAAACTGATGAGATATAAAGATTTAGTTAGCCTTTCATTAAGCGATCATGTTAAGAAAAAAAAATGGATATGGTACTGGAAATAGAGGCTGTTAAATAAACTTAAAAAATTGTGCATATATGGTGGCCTAACAGAGATAAATGGTCATTCATTGAAAGTGTTTGAAGAAGAAAGTGAAATAAAATACACCAATAGATGAATGTGATTAATTCATCCACATTCTAGTAACTAATTTTAATAAGGATTTTTTGAATATGCCAATGAAAGGAAATATAATATCATAAAATGTACTTATCGCTCCGATCTGAAGTTTTTCGTTGCTGTTGCGTTCGCAGCAGTACGCATATATACCTATTTTACACGTCGACGTGAGAGTATATAAATCTCGCAGGGAGCGATAGTTGAAAGCGCGACATACAGTGTGTCAGAGTGAGAGAGAGAGATACGAAAAAGAAAACCCTCGCGCCTCGCCGGCCGCAGAGGAAACGCGTGCGCTGGTAGCGTGTGTGTGTTCGTGCGTGCAGTCGTCCGTAAGTTGAAGAGAGACGGCAAGCAGAGTGGAGAGAGAGTTTGCACTCTCTCTCTCTCTCTCTCTCTCTCTTTCTCTCTCACGCAAACACCCGGAAGGAAGACGGAATCGTCGCTCTGGGCCAGCAGTCGGCCGATCAACCGACATCGATGTAAGCCTGGCGTGCGAGCGGCGGGTTGCTTGCGAGAGTGAGCGTTCTATTTATCTATCGCGAGCGAGCGAGAGTGAGACAGTCATAGAGAGCGGATGATGTAGTGCTCTCTCTGCGGCAGCAGCAGCAACGCACAAGAATACCTAGTGCGATATTGCGCACGCCGAAGAGGAGAGGACGAGGAAAGGCCGTTAGTGCAGAAGACAGCGCGCTCAGTAGGTAATGCAGCGGTGTAGTGTCGATGAGGAGCATTCAGCAGCAGCAGAAGCGGTGACAGCAGTAGCAGCAGCAGTAGTAAGCGGCAGCGGCGGTGACAACATGAGTATAAGTGAGGAAAGCAATCCTCGTACGTTGTACGTGGGTAACCTCGACGTGACCGTCTCGGAGGATTTGCTATGCACTCTCTTTTCTTAGATTGGTCAGATCAAGGGCTGTAAGATAATACGCGAGGCCGGCAACGATCCTTATGCTTTTGTCGAGTTCACGAATCACCAGTGCGCCGCTACAGCCCTCGTCGCCATGAATAAGTGCATTTTTCTCAACAAGGAGGTGAAGGTTAACTGTAGGACACCAGTAACCATCATCACATATTCGTCGGTGACTTATCGTTTGAAATCGAGACGCAGACTCTGCGTGAGGTTTTTACGGCCTTCGGTGAGATCAGCAATTGCCGTATCGTGCGCGACCCACAGACGCTCAAGAGCAAGGGTTATGCTTTCGTGTCATTCATGAAGAAGAGCGACGCCGAGGCGGCGATCGCTGCGATGAACGGCTAGTGGCTCGGCTCCCGCAGCATCAGAACCAACTGGTCGACGAGGAAGTCACCGCCACCGAGGTCCGAGAGGTCCAGGCACGTTAACAAGAGCAAGCCTAACTATGAGGAGGTACGTTGATGAAGCTGATGTGCGGTGATTAGGAGAATCGAAAGAGAGAGAAAAGAGTGTGGCGAACAGAGTCAGCTCCACGCTGTTACTTTACTAGCCCCATCGATTACATTCCTTTTGTACGATGAGTTTGTTTGGGTTAAAAGTTCATAGCTAGACTACAATTTCAAACCGAACTGTGGCCCTTGAATTCATGTAATTGTTATGTAGCACATGTATTTCTGGATGTTGTTTTTTTTTTCTTTGAAATTGGATTCTATGTTAATTTTACCTTTACAAATCTATTGCAAAATCAGAGTACTGTGATTTTGTTTGATTTTGCGAAACAGGTGTTTTCTTAGTTATTTTGGAGCATTTGGCAAAACTTATTTTCAATATAAACACCTATTTTATTATGTATTTTGAGATTTAAAAGTTTATTTTACAAAAAGAGATGTCTCGCATTACTAATTGTTTTCAAATGTATGGATTTGCTTAAATGAAAAATGTCTTTGTGTTAATAAATTGCAAAGAAGGTAATCTATATAACTAAGTTTCGATTCAAAGTTACAGAAATCAATTATTTCCTTCTATATACCAAAGATAAAAATCCAAATGAGCAATTTTAGATAATAAAGTTTATTATCTTATTTTGGTTTTTGAATTCAAAGGTGTAAGACGGTTGGTTTACGAGTCACTTATTTTGGTTTTATTAATAGATATATTAAAATATATGAATTTTTAATATCATTACATATATGCATAAAGTTATTCAATACTAATAGTTATAATGTCTAATGTCACACTCAGAACATAGATATATATTTATTAATTGTTAATATACATATTTTTATTAGTACTTCTAAACAGTTATAATAATTTTGATTATTTTGATTGTATCTATTTATCTTGACATATTTTTCATTACACATGTTTTAAAATTAATAATAAGTTATTATCAAAACTATAATAAACGTTTAAAACATAGATATTAACATATAATAAGGTATATTAAAGATTAACTCAGTTAATACTCTTATTTCTAATATGATTAGGAATTTACTTCATACAGCAAAGTTTGAACGACTTTACAAATTTTATTTTTATTTTAGATTTGTTATTTTGTATTAACTAAGTATATTAAAAAGGAATAATCACAAATATTGTGATATAAACAGCAAACATTTTTCTATTAAGTAAATTCTTTTAATTTGAAATTAAAATAGACTTATTTTCTTAATTAAACAATAAAGTAGTAAATAGTTTTATATGATTTTAGAATTTATTAGGTTGAAATCTAAAAAATTCTTATTTTACTAATTGTATGTGCATGTATTTTTTTCTTATATATTTTTATTAATGTTTATCCTTATTGTAGGTATACAACCAAACCAGTCTAATCAATTGTATTGTCTGTTGCGGAGGGTTTACAAAGGGAATTACTGAAGAATTGATAACTAAGACATTTTCACTTTTTGGTACCATACAAGATATTAGAGTATTTAAGGATAAGGGTTATGCTTTCATTAAATTTACTACAAAGGAAGTTGCAACCCATGCCATTGAAAGAACGCATAATACAGAGATAAATGGTAGTGTTGTTAAATGCTTTTGGGGAAAAGAAAATGGAGATCCAAACAGTATTGTACCTAACGCTAACCAACAAGATCAACAGGTAAATATTTAAAAAAATTTTTTATTAATGTTTCATATAAATAAATTTAATAGTTAAAATTAAGATTATTATATAAGTGAATAAAGTACTAATTTAATAATTTTAAAATAATTCATTATAATGTTAATTATTTTACAAACCACAGAATATTTTATCTATACAAATAAGAAATCTTATTCATACAATTATTAATTCAAACAAAACTTTTATTAGCAACCATAAACTATTGTGAATTATGATATCCTTATATATGATATTTGAGTAATTTAGTATTTTAATATTTTTGTTAAGGTGTGGTATTAATATTAATATTAATTAATGATGGAGAGACACATTTAAGGTATAAAAGAATGACTTATTTATTTAGGCTTAATTATAAAATAAGGCATGGTGTGGTTTGTGCACATAAGAATTATGCACATATTTATTGTGCACACTTTAGCATTGGAGTATACACATAGATATAGATATACACCAATGCTAAAGTGTGCACAATAAATATGTGCATAATTCTTATGTGCATAAACCACACCATGCCTAAAATAAGACGGGCGCTTCATAGCGCCTAACGCAAGGTGCTTTCCGTTCAGCGTACGGCAGTAGAGAGAGAGTGAACAGCGTATCGTTCGCTGCCTCGACTTGGATGCTTGCTCACACACACACTAGGAAGGGGAGAGGTACATGTTTACTTTCGGACTCATACGACATTGCGCGCTCTCCATACAGTCGCGCGCTCACACACACACATACCTACTGTCTATATTCATGCGTACAATATAGATATATACTATTTTCAACAATTTTAATATTTCAGGAGATAGAATCGCAATAGTTCAGATGGGTCGTTTAAAAAGTTATGGGACATCAATGTTTTTGAAAAAGTTATTAGGACAAGGAAATATAGAAGTAACTTTGTCGACTGAGTCGTGGTGTGATCCACAAAGAATTCGCAATGAATTCGATTCAAGAGGACAAATAGTTAATATTGATGGTGAAAAAAATAGTTTTGAGCATTCTACATACGCTAAATTTGCCAGATTCTTTGGATAGAATGAAAATTAATAATCAGCTACTTGGTAAGGAAAATTTTTTTTTTATTTACATTCAGAATAACAAAATTAAATTTTTTCAATTTATACACATTTTGTAGCAAATTGAAGATGAGGAAAGTTTAAAAATAGTTATAGATAATAATAAACCATCGAGATTTAAATGGAAGTTAGACTCAAAAAAACTCGTAGTTCAAGAATTTAATGTTTTAAATACATATTGTCATGGAGATATATTATGGAAAATTCATAAAAATTCTTTGCAGCTTCTTTTTATTTTGAGATAAGTGATGTGCATAATATACAATAATTAATTACTACTATTTTTTAGAGCTTCCGCAAACTAGCTTTGGGTAAGCTTGTTATTTTAAGAAAATTGTAAAATTTTTTTTAAACTGGAAAGGTTCATGCCATTAAAATAATTTAAATAAAAAAAATTCGTTCTTTTTTGTGGTGATGACCATCCTGAAGTAGCATTACTTGATGTAAGTAATATATTTATACCACTCTAACCTCAAAATCATAACTTTAATATGATTATTCGGCTCTCGTGGTATAAAATACGATCCGAAACTGGTGCGTAAGAATATTTTTTAGCTCATGAGACTTTTCTCACTCGCTTCACTCGTGCGAAAAACGTCACATGAGTCAAATAATCACTTTCCACACCCGTGTTGAAATGTACTAGTACGATAAATGTTTGATCGATATTTATTCATCAATTAAAAAAAAAACCTCTTTCCTCAACCTTAATATGCTGATCCCTCTAATTAATATTTAATAACAAAATTTAGAAATCTACTACTACAAAGAATTTTGAAGCGATTAAGTCATTGTTACTCCTGTAATCGTTGGTTATACAAAAATCAATTTTCATTTTCCAATTTTTTTCTAAAAAACTAACCAACAAAATGAATTAAAACATTACAGATTATATTTATTTATATTATCCATTATCATGATTTTTCTCAAAAAAAATTGACCGTTTAGTTTGGGAGTTATAAGCATCTAAAAAAAAAAAACACGTTATTGTTTATAATTTTTTTAGAAAATATAGGTATTTTAATTCATTTTCGAACACTATCCATCCGATTTGAATATCTCGATCCTATCATTAAAAAAAATAAAAAAATAGTTTTGAGAAAGTCGAAAATTTGAAGAAAAAAAAACAAAAACACTTCGCCCCAATCAAAAAACGGATTTTTGACTGGGAAATGAGACCTGTCCGGTCAAAATTGACCGAGTAGAAGCTGAGATCTAGACGTACACACACACACACACACACACACACACACACACACACACACACACACACACACACACACACACACACACACACACACACACACACACACACACACACACACACACACACACACACACACACACACACACACACACACACACACACACACACACACACACACACACACACACACACACACACACACACACACACACACACACACACACACACACACACACACACACACACACACACACACACACTGTAATGTCTGATGGTGACGTTTTGCTTCACCACAACCAAAATTTGCACAAACTTCTTCTTTTTGTACAAACATGATTTTAATGTTAGAACAGGAAGTTTTTTCATATCTTTTTAAAACATTTATTGTTTTTTTTTTTTTACATTCATGAAGTAAAATAAATTATTTGATAAATCTTCCCAAGTATTAAAAAATCCATAATGAGACATCAATTTGATAAAATCTTCTATTTTATTAAATCTGATTTCAACCTTTGTTTTTTTAAGGATTCCACTGAAAAAAAATAGTTATGAATTTATTATAAATTAGAAATATAGAAAATGAAGTATAATTATTTTAAACTTACTTTATAGAAAGTACTCGATTAGCTTCTAGTAAATAATCTCTAAAATTTGATTCCATAAGTGATAAACAAAATATAATAACATTAATGGCCGAATCCATTTCAAATCAGGTGGACCGCGTATGCCTATGTCACCGATCATTTTGGAATTAAAGTATTCATGTTCTTCTCCAAAAATTATTTGACCCGTATATTTTTATTTTTTTGTTCCATCAAAATTTCATGCGTTCAGCAATGGCAAAGAATTCCGAGAAAAACCTTACTTAGAAAAAAATTTTCAATGTAATTTTCAAACCGCTACTGCTTCACCAGTTTTTTAAGCTTTTTAGCGTGTAAAACATAATTTCACTAAGGTATGAACCCTCTTTCACGTTCTTTATGTTATTTTAAAAAAAAATAAAAATTTATGTACTTATTGCGAGTTATGTACTTTTTACTGAAAAATGCACTTTTTAGAAAAGTGCATTTTTCTCAAAAACACCATTTTTTTTGCTCAATTTTTTTTTGTCCTGATAGAGGACCTAAATACCTATCTAGACGTATTTGTGAAATTACCGACCCGTGCCCAGGAATAGCGATTATTAATGAGATAATACACAAACAAATTTTTCACGCTTACAACAAATTATGTATAACAAAGTACACTTACATTACGTCAAGATGTAATAATAACGGGAGACTGTCCGTTTCGTCAATGCTTAAATTTTCGGCAAACGGTCTATATATACTAATCTACTGTAATTGTGTGTATATTTTATGTGTATAAAAGTATATAAAACGATGTGAGACAAGTGGGGATAGCGTTGAACGATTCGGAGCCGAGGCGAGGTATCAGGGGAGCACGCCATAGTGTAAGTCATCCTAATGACACGGTACTCAAAACATACACGAATATTGTGGTGGATATTATATTCTCATCCAACGTGCTCTCCTAATATACCCGTTCGGCTTTACAAAGTTTTAATACATAGTAAGAGTTATATTAAGCTAAATTTCGCAGTTATTAATTAATATATTATATTCTTTCGCTAGTTTATTGATTTCAAATTGTTTGTTTATATAATCTTTTTGTTGATGAATGAAGAATGCTTCTGAAAAAAGTCTTTTTCCGTTATTAGTTTCTGTATCTAAGATTTTAATATTGTCAAAATCTATTGTATGATTGTTATTTTCAGTGTGCGCAAATAAGGAAGATTTATCATCTTTATCAAGATATTTTTTTCTATGCTCTTTTATTCGTACATTCAATCGTCTACCTGTTATTCTGATACATATGTATTAACTGCATCTCTTACATATATATAAACACATAGAGTATTGCAAAAATGAAGCAGGTTCTTTACTTTCTTTTACTATACAACGAGGATAACTGACAACAAAATAAATAATAGGTTCTGTAACTCGTAAAGTGTAATCATTTACAATAATATATTGCAACAATAATATATTGCAACGGTACATAAAAATTTAGTTATAAATAACAATTCTTATACAAGCGTCTCGCCAGAATAATTTAGTTTAACTTATAAAATCTGTTCCTATATAAAGGAATGAATAAAAATTGTCACTTCGTTATATTTTTGACACTATTATTAATTTTTAAGTTAGTTTTAAGCTTACAAATGTACAAATAATATGTATTTTCTACTCGATAGTTAATTAGATTTTAAACCATGTATTTTGGAAGTATTAAAATATTAAGTGTGCCCAAATTTGTACAACAAAATTAGATTTAATTAGGAAATAAGTCATTTGTTAAGTTCGTATACAATAATTAACAGTATATAATAAATAGTTAACCGAATTTTTTATGTAAACGATGTATTTAACATTAATGAAAAATAAGCGCAGAAACACTACATGTAACGTCATCTCTGTGAAACGGTCGAAACTACAGCCGAAAGCTGGGGGACGCTCCTTTCCCCCACGCAGCCAATTAGCCGCGTCAAAGGGGCCTTAGGCCCACCCTTATTTTTCCACCCATACTTGTGCGACCAATCAACTGTCCCCAAAGATCTTTGTAAACTCCCCCACGGAGAGTACCCCCAAACCGTACTTGGCGAGGGAGGGAAGAGGGAGAAAACCGAACTAAGCTTTTTCCCTGTGAAATCAATTATCGATAGTCAAGTAATGCAAACAACTCTCGGAAACAACTGTATGACTATTCTCAGAAATGTACTAAAATTTGTTCAATCTTCTATACAAATTAAACACAACAAAGTACTGAAATCAATTTATTGTAGTCAAGTACCCATAAGTTAACTTAACTGAATAATACAACTTTTCGTAACTACTTAAAAATATTCAGTCAGCGGGCATAAAGTACTACTTAACGCCTAACAGGCGTAATAGCTCCCATACTCCTACCAAACTTTATAGAACCAACGCACTTTACGCCCGTGTGGGCGAAAATTATTTTAATTATATAACTACTATGCCTTCTTTTTATTTCTAAAATGCATAAGAATTTTATCAGATATTTACGAAAAGTCAAAGCCTATATAAAAAAATTACATAGTTACCACCACATCTCCATTTTTCATTCATCTTTCTCAATTTTGAAATTTCTATAATATTACGCATTTTGGGAGGACAATAAAAGTCTATAGAGCTGCTCTAGCAAGGGTGGTCCTCCAATCTCCCATACATACTTGGCGGGCCCGACGGTTTCCAGTTTACTGGCGGGCTTTGTAAATGTAGAATAATAAATTTTTACATAAATTCATTAACAATGTTTATACCTATAAGTCCATTATAAATAATTCCATTGGCTCTAATTTTTAATTGATACCGTTTAAATATAATATCCCTACATGTCCAGAATCTCATGATTTACTTTCATTACCGAAAATATTTTTCCTTGTGTCCGTCTTTTTTAAACGGGAATGGGATAAAAAATGCATATAAATTTATTGTCTACTGAAAAGTGCTTTAGGATTTATTAACCGTTTTGTAAGCCACCTATTTTTTATTCTTTTCCGTCGTGTAAATATCATATGAGATCTCGTATGAGATATCATATGTGTGATGTCATCTGCTATTTTACATATTATGGGATCTCATATGAGATCTGATGTCCGATATTCCCAAATGAGATCTGATGTCCAATATTCTCATATGAGATCTCATATAATATTTTCATGCGGGTTTGCACTTTCTATTAAAAAACAGAGTAGTAAATTCAATACTGAGCCCTATTTAATATGTAGAAGCAACCCATTTATACATTTTATCTGATCTTTAAACATATGAATATTTATATGAAAATGACCATGTCTAGACCTTAACCTGCAAACCGTCGGGCCCGCCAAGTATGTATGGGAGATTGGAGGACCACCCCTGCTAGAGCAGCTCTATAGACTTCTATTGTCCTCCCAAGATGCGTAATATTATAGAAATTTCAAAATTGAGAAAGATCAATGAAAAATGGAGATGTGGTGGTAACTATGTAATTTTTTTATATAGGCTTTGACTTTTCATAAATATCTGATCAAATTCTTATGAATTTTAGAAATAAAAAGAAAGCATAGTAGTTATATAATTAAAATAATTTTCGCCCACACGGGCGTAAAGTGCGTTGGTTCTATAAAGTTTGGTAGGAGTATGGGAGCTATTACGCCTGTTAGGCGTTAAGTAGTACTTTATGTCCGCTGACTGAATATTTTTAAGTAGTTACGAAAAGTTGTATTACTCAGTCAAGTTAACTTATGGGTACTTGACTACAATAAATTGATTTCAGTACTTTGTTGTGTTTAATTTGTATAGAAGGATGAACAAATTTTAGTACATTTCTGAGAATAGTCATACAGTTGTTTCCGAGAGTTGTTTGCATTACTTGACTATCGATAATTGATTTCACAACTTTCATTTGTTTGATTTGCAATGAACAATTTGAATGTACTTACTTACATATAATTTGTTCAGCATACAATGACTCAAAGAAGTAAAAGACTTTTTCACTGGCATTTATTTGATTTCTTTTAAAAAAACATAAATATTATTATTTTATAGATTATACAGAAAAAACGTCTATACTTGCCTTATTTTATACTTTCGTAGAAAATTTTATATTAACATACACACATACACCATAAAAAACGCCTAAAATAAATTAATTCTGGGTGGAAAATAGTTTTTATGCAACATATTGTTCGTTTTTGAAGTGTTACAATTTTCGCTCTAGTGAAAATATAAGGCTCTCCCGAGAAGCGGTCGTGCCTAAAAATGATAAATATATAATAGAATAAGTATTATTAATAAAGAATGTTTTTAGAAATAATCAAAATGTCAATAAATAAATCCTGGCAGAATAACAAGTAGAAAGAAAAAAAATTTCACCTGGACTTGAACCCGAGTCCAAAAGCATAATGGGGCTAGACACCTTTTTTCTCTGAAATAAGAAGTCACATTTTAATACATAAATGTAAACTAATTATTTCATACTTTTTACATATAAAAGTGGGTATATTTACCTTACCTTACAACTTTCTCCGGTGGGCCTTTTATATGGTCCAGAACCATAGTCATCGATCAAACAAGTTTTTTCACTAACCGTAAGCTTTGAAATTTTCCTGTGGATGGATTGACTTCAGATTTGAACTAAATTACTCCTGAATAGTATAATTCTCATATGAGTGTAGGGATTTAGGATTAAATGACGGAAAAAATTTTTACATCAGAAAAATTATGAAAAAATATAAAAAATTTAAAAAAATTAAAAAAAAAACTCTTGAAAAACAGCACAATTTTTTTTTCTCATTAGATCAAAAATCCCTACACTCATATGAGAATTATACTATTCAGGAGTAATTTAGTTCAAATCTAAAGTCAATCCATCCACAAGAAAATTTCAAAGCTTACGGTTAGTGAAAAAACTTGTTTCATCGATGACTATGGTTCTGAACCATATAAAAGGCCCATTGGAGAAAGTTTTAAGGTAAGGTAAATATACCCACTTTTATATGTAAAAAGTATGAAATAATTAGTTTACATTTATGTATTAAAATGTGACTTCTTATTTCAGAGAAAAAAGGTGTCTAGCCCCCTTAATCAAAAGCAGGCGTGCGCTTTAGCCACCACGGCCACCATCACAATACGACATGTACAGCATGAGATCGTTTTTACCTTTAAGTTTACGTTTAGATATAACGTTTAAATTCTGATTAAGTTAAATTTATGAAAATTGGATACGTGATTTGTAATACCTTTTTAATTTATTACAGGTTTATTTTATTGTTATCGTATTGGTGTGTGAATCGAAATATACTAGATTTAGAAAATGTCCATATGGATGCGTGTGTATGCATGTGTGTGCGTGAGTGCGTGTCTGCGTGCGTGCGTGCGTGCATGCGTGCGTGTGTGCGAACGCTGTCTCTGCTGTCAATCTGTATGCGATTTTCAATGGGCTTCTCATCAGTGTAAAAATCTGAATGAGGGCTGCTGTTTCTGCCGAGAATTGGATATTCGAAGCTTGTGGCTTTCCAACGGAATGGTTTTTCGACTTTTGGGCCATTAGCAACGATACATCTGCGCATAACCATCGTCAACGGCTATAGGCGAGTACGTGTTATAATTTCTGATCGTCAAGTGACTGTAAAAATAATGTCAAAGTGTATAATTATCTTGCTAATATTAGATAGCTTATTATAATATGCCGAGAGAGTCATGCATCAAATGCAGAAAAGCTGCCGGTGAAGTCAAATACTGTATGCAGTGTGGCAACCCATACCATCTCAAATGCTGCGAGGCTAGTTGGATTATCGACGAGTCATTCTACTGTTGCACTGCCGTATCAGTTGGTCACACAGACGTTTCTCCTAGTGAGGACGGTATACCTGTTTACAAACAAGACTCTCTCCCAGGTGATATCGCTGCTCGTCCGCATTACATCGCTAGTGGCTCTACAAAGGCTAATGCAGAAGGGCTTGCACGTAATCTCGTAAGTAGTGAAGGCAGTCCGCTTGGATCTCAGCAAACTTCCGCATAACTTGGCCCAAACTGGGAACTGTGAAGTGGTGATCTCGGGTATCCCACTTGTTGCTGAGCTTGAGGATAACGCAGTTATTGAAAACACTCTAGCTGCACTAAGTCTTTCTCTTGTGCGTAGATTTATTTTTGGAGTAAGAGAGTGGAAGTAAGCCGCAGTACGGAATAATGCACCGAGTAATATACCGAACAATGATGGAACTCTACTCGAGAACAAAATTCAAATTCATACTCTCGCTTAATTATTGTAAAATTTTCGTCAAACTGTCTTTTTCAAAGCAATTTTTCATAGCGCACTAAGAGTAGAATATATTTATAGTTGACGTATTTCTATATTTGGAGTTTTGAAACTGTATTTCATTAATGACAAAATATTTTATTGTTATCGTGAAAAGATAATAATTTAAGAAATGAAAGTCACAATCGTATGTAACGTGTATGTTTTTATAATTACAATATCTATATTAAAATATGAAAAATTACTGATTATAAAGTTATCTTTAAGTTTAAGTCAATTTAATGATCGAAACTAAAAAATCAATACGTAAGACAACGTACGTCTTCTTCAACTGGCTTCCCAAATAATGTCATGTTTAACATATTAACAATTAACAAACATATATTTGGCCATATTGTTAAGAATAAACAATTCCCTCTCTGAATGTGGTAGGTGGTAGTTAAACAATTGATCTAGAAGATAAAAAATAGAGGAATAGGGCTTATAATAACATTATAAGTTATTATAAAAATATGATTTTAGAATCGCAACTTTTGTCAGAAAAATGTTTTTCGCACTACTTGTTCTCCCACTTTAAACGATTTGTAGGCAAAAAACAAATGGACGTATTCGTAATTGTGTAAGATTATAATAGTTAAAACGTAATAATTAAAAAAGTACTCACTTTCCTACTTTGCCATGGAATATATGTTTTTGAGAGGAGAGCATATACATTTTTTATAATGATCTTTTAAGTTACTGACGACAGATTGTATAAGGGGCACACTAAAGAGTCATAGAAATCATTCCATTAATTATTTTAAAAGGAGCGAAAAAAAGATAATGATTTTTACTCAAACCTGTAAAAATAATTAAATTTTTCCATAAATATATACTCATTCATTAATTGATAATAATAAGAAAAAAAATAAGAATTTCCTTTTCAAACTAAATTTGGAGAACAAAATCTGATTTTTAATAGCTATCTTGTTAGTCAAAGAATAAATCTTGAGGAAATACCTGTGCTTTGGTACATTCAATTCACAAATACAGATTCCTACACCGTATTTCTCATTAAAGTTATTTTCAAGTTTTGCGAAATTATTGCAGTCATTTATTGTTTGCAATGACTTGAGAAACATTATATGACTAAAAGAATAAGTAAAATTAAATAATTTATAGATTCCTACATCCGAATGATTATTTTCATAGTTATTATTATTATATAATGATTATATTAATGTTTACAAAAGCATTCGGCTCGGCCGAAATGCAATTATTATAAGGCCGCTCGGCAAAGCTCCGAACGACAATTACCCAACTGGCCGCTCGTCGATTCTGTGAAGCGGCGACCTATTGTCGGATTGCACGTTCTTTTTTTTTCTTCCTTATGAGGTATCAGCTCCAGGCAACGTCCTCAGGGATTGCACGTTACGTTCGCGTACACGCATGCGCGCCTCATGCGCGTCTTTATCCGCTTTCCTCGCTCCGCCCCGTGCACATGTCTCAACAACCAATCAAAAATGTGTGCGCGGTTCATGCGCTGGCCACGAGAGGTATCAGCGCACCGTGCGCACAGGCTGCCTCACTTAATTCTGGGGCACTGGCGATCTCTTTACTAATCTCTGCTATAGCTTGTCCTGACCCTGCGATACACGCGGCAAGACGCGTTTATACTCAGTCACTCACTATAACAAATTTTCTTTTTGACCCCGGGCGAAAATAACTAGACCATACATCACTGGATCAGGCGTGGAATCAAAGCTCACATGCCGGCACTTTTATACACTTATTTCAAGTATAGTGATCATTTTAAATAGAGTCATAATTCTTCAAATCTGTATTGTTTAGGTATTAAGTTCTACTTACCCAGATTTAGTGGTTTGAACAGAGTTTTTTTCCTGATTTGTGATACCAGTCATACATTCATTTAAATTATCTGGTGGATTTAAATTATCGCCTTGATCTTGACATATTTGATATATTCCATTAGAAAAACGTTCTTCAAACACCTTTTCTGCTGTATGACCTAAATTTTCTGTACAATTCAAAGAATGATCGTCACGAGCATTATGTATCTCTGAAGAAGATCGATCAAAATTTTCTTGGTCAATCGATATAAGTTCGTAATTGTTAGGCTCTTTAACTTTCTCCTGTGAGCTAACATTGCATACTTCTACGGCATTTGACAACTTCTTTTCAATATCTGAAAACTATTATTTTATAATTATCCATATAAATTTTATTATGAACAAATAAAAACAAAAATTGATGAGGATCAATACTTGAAACAAAAAAATAGTTTTAAATTCGAACATATAAAAAACGTTGATGTTTTAATTAAAAAGAATCGAACTGCGACAGGGCTAATATTTTTATTTTATTGTTATCGTATTGGTGTGTGAATCGAAATACACTAGTTTTAGAAAATGTCCATATGGATGCGTGTGTGTGCATGTGTGTGCGTGAGTGCGTGTCTGCGTGCGTGCGTGCGTGCGTGCATGCGTGCGTGTGTGCGAACGCAGTCTCTGCTGTCAATCTGTGTGCGATTTTCAATGGACTTCTCATCAGTGTAAAAATCTGCATGAGGGCTGCTGTTTCTGCCGGAAATTGGATATTTGAAGCTTGTGGCTTTCCAACGGAATGGTTTTTCGACTTTTGGGCCATTAGCAACGATACATCTGCGCATAACCATCGTCAACGGCTATAGGCGAGTACGTGTTATAATTTCTGATCGTCAAGTGACTGTAAAAATAATATCAAAGTGTATAATTATCTTGCTAATATTAGATAGCTTATTATAATATGCCGAGAGAGTCATGCACCAAATGCAGAAAAGCTGCCGGTGAAGTCAAATACTGTATGCAGTGCGGCAACCCATACCATCTCAAATGCTGCGAGGCTAGTTGGATTATCGACGAGTCATTCTACTGTTGCACTGCCGTATCAGCTGGTCACACAGACCTTTCTCCTAGTGAGGACTGTATACCTGTTTACAAACAAGACTCTCTCCCAGGTGATATCGCTGCTCGTTCGCCTTACATCGCTAGTGGCTCTACAAAGCGCTCAGCAACGTTACCGCCATCGCCATCGACAGCGCAAACGTCCAAGTTGCTGTGTGTTAACTCGGACATTTCTGGTGTTCCCTCACAGGTAAACTTTTTACCGTGTACTGCTACAATAATGGATGAAGAACAACCACCAGTATGGTTTACCAAATTCTCAGATGAGATGAGAAAGGCAAGTAACCAGCAAATGAATAGCATAGGCACGATTTACCAAGCTCTTCAAAACATAACGTCTAGACTTGATGCTATAAAGAAGGCTAATGCAGAAGGGCTTGCGCGTAATCTCGTAAGTAGTGAAGGCAGTCCGCTTGGATCTCAGCAAACTTCCGCGTAACTTGGCCCAAACTGGGAACTGTGAAGTGGTGATCTCGGGTATCCCACTTGTTGCTGAGCTTGAGGATAACGCAGTTATTGAAAACACTCTAGCTGCACTAAGTCTTTCTCTTGTGCGTACATTTATTTTTGGAGTAAGAGAGTGGAAGCAAGCCGCAGTACGGAATAATGCACCGAGTAATATACCGAACAATGATGGAATCTCTACCCGAGAACAAAATTCAAATTCATACTCTCGCTCAATTATTGTAAAATTTTCGTCAAACTGTATACGTGACACTGTGTTGTCCAAAGCTTTTAAACTTGCGAGTATAGATTGCAACTCACTTTACGGGTATGGTGATTCCGCACACATATTCATTCCGCCTCTCCGGCTGAAAACGGTGTATACGTTGTGGCGCTCGGTTGTGGAAGAACACCGTAAATTAGATTATGCTAAGCCTGTAGTTAGAAGCCTTAACATTGTCATCCGTGAAACACTCGAGTCGTCTCTTATCCCAATCTTTACTGAACACGATCTCGAAAATCTGCCTCTCAGACAGATCCAGTCATGACTACAGCAAAATTGTTCGGATGAAGCTACTTTCTATTCTCGTGGGTCACATCAATATAAACGGACTCAAAACTAATTTTTCGCTATTAGAAGCGCAATGCAACTCGCGCTATTATGATATAATTGCCATAACAGAAACAAAGTTGATACCCAGGGACTCGGATAACTCGGTAGCTCTCGATGGATTCAAATTTTATAGACTCAATCGCCTAGATGTAGGAGTTGGAGTCTATGTCTGGGATAACTCGACGTAGAGATCATATCACACTCTGATCCCGAGTACGGTAATACTTCAGAAAACCTGATTCTCGAATTAGGCACTCCATCGTATAAATTGCTGTTCGATGTTGTGTATCGCCGCCCCCATACAGCCTGCCCAACGGAGTTTTTCGTGGAATTGGTAGACATTCTACCACCATATAATCAGGTTATAATCACAGGCGATTTCAATATTGTATTTCGCACCTCTTCCTCATGATCAAATTGTAGTACCCTCTCTTCCAGCCCAATTTATCACACGTCCAAAGCAAAAAAGAGCGCTAGTGGCCGTACCGTGCCGCCACCGAAGCTGTCTCCCAGCTCCGCCGCCGCTCGATCCTCATTCTTTTTCTTTGTGCCGGAGGATCCGCACGTCCCACAGAAAAATGTCAAAGTGAAAGGGATTTGAGTCCCTTTTTGACATTTTTCACAGTTTTTTATTAAAATAGTGCTTTATTGATACATCAGAGGAGCAGATGCAGATCATGAAAGCCAATCGTCTAGAGATCAGAAGAGTAAGATAACATAAATATCGTTCGTTTTTCCGTCTGTTTAAACCTCGTGCAGATACCGTAGAGTACGCGGCGAATATTTTCAAAGGCATCTTATTTAGATTCTAATCTGAATAAGAGACATTACTGTGTAAAGTAAGCCTGCAATATTAACCTTGTTCAGGTTCTAACCTGATAGAGGTACATAGTTTTTAAACTATGTAATTACGGCAGTAGCTGATCTACTAAGATCATTCTTGTTCGGGCTCTAGCCTGTTCAAGACACATAACAAGGTTATGTTGCCGAAGCTACGAGTAAAGCTTTTCCTGCGGACGACTCTACAGAGGACCACGATTCAACAGCTCCGAGCAGTTCAATCATCGAGCGAGCAAGTGGCAATGCACACGGCGAGTAAGTGGCAATGTTTTTCTCTGCTCGCAGTCGGCGGGCAGCCATTGTTGCCGTGCGCGCGCTCGCGCCTCGGCAGCCTCGGCAGCCTCGGCGCACGCGGCGTCGCCCGCGTGGCGCTTGGCTGACGCACAACACCAAGCGGGCCCGCGTTGCTTC
Organism: Torymus aiolomorphi; assembly: GCA_036365515.1. NCBI lineage: Eukaryota > Metazoa > Arthropoda > Insecta > Hymenoptera > Torymidae > Torymus > Torymus aiolomorphi. Next base: position 2,705,671 of record CM070873.1, on the reverse strand, counting down.
GTGCGTCGCTCCAACAAATGTTGATATACATGCGTCGCTCGCTGTACTGTACATCGCAGAAGGCGAGACGAGACTCCAGCAGAGACTGCCGTTATCTGCAACAGTCATTCAGGTCCTAACCTGTTTGATGTTCATAGTTGTTACTATGATTTGCATATCACCTTTTATGTAAACTCATAATACTTTTAAGTTTTTTTTGAGTTAAATAAGAATTAAAATGTAATCGTTCAGACACTATCCTGTTCTATACTCATAGTTCTTACTATGACATATTGCTATTTAGGTAAACTCATAATACTTTTAAGTTATTTGAGTTAAATAAAAATTAAAATGTAATCGTTCAGGCGCTATCCTGTTCGATACTCATAGTTCTTACTATGACATATTGCTATTTATGTAAACTCATAATAGTTTTAAGTGATTTGAGTGGAATATAGTAATTTAAATATAATCTATCACTATCTAGTTTTCTAATATTTATTAGTTACTTGAGTTGAATAGAATATCAAATGTAGTCGGTCAGGCCCTAGCCTGTCATATACTCATAGTTCTATGGCACCTTGCTATCTATGCAATATGATAATATTTGTATGTTATGTAATTATACATTAAAAGACAACTTCTCAGGTGCTAATTTGTTTCATGTGCATCTTTCTATGTTTTTTCTCAGATATTTCTAAATATCGTTTAATAATACTTGTAAATTAAACAAATACTTAGTAAACTACATTTAATCGCTCAGGTTCTAACCTATCGAAATCTGTAGTTATTTACACGTTTAAGAATAATCACTATGCCTTTAATACAAAAAATTTTAATTTATATAAACGTATAGTTTATATAAGTTACATCAATATTTATTAAAATGTGATGTTCAAGTTTACTCTGGTTGAAGCTCATTTTCTATACTTATAACATGAGTTTGTAACGTTTCAATTTTTGTAATCATTATATTAATCGGAATTTGGCATTCAGGCCCTATCCTATCTGCGATCTTTAGTGATTATTCTTCATTTAGATTGTATATAATTCAATTATCTGAGTTGGAATCTGGTGCATTTCGATGCACATAATGTCCTTATAGGAACATTCTTATAGGATTCAATTCTGTTATAGAACATTACAAAGTTGTCACTCAGGTCTAATCTGTTAAACATTCGTAGTAATTACTATGATTTGCCTGAGCTATGGATAAATTGGATATCGTGTCTTCGCACGCTAATTGAAAAATATTAAGTATAAATATTTACTCGGCTCTGTGCTGCTCATTTTCTAAAGTTCTATTGTGATGCAGATTTTAACTAATTTAAGGAAACTACAATAACTCATTATTTCTTGTAATTTGTCATTAACACCCTAGAAGTTTGGATTTTGATAGTTACGAATATAGTTTTCGCCTCATAACATGCTGGATGCATGTTTTTCTACAGAAGTTACTGACGCTGCCTAGGTGAATGGTTGCCCGCGGCAACTACCTTCTTATCTTCGCCATCTCTCAGCTATTCCGTTTGCTGCATCCAACTTCATGCGCTCGCATCGCACTCAATCTTCAAGATTGAGAGACAGCCATGTAGGCGCACGCGCCGTGCCACGTGTGAATCGACAATATCGGGCTCAACCGAGTGTCACACACACTGGCTATCATGGGAGCAAGGTTGTCTTACGCATAGGTTTGTCCAGAGGACCCGATTTCTCTGGCATCCAACCCTTTGACCATTGGATACTTCGCGCTTCAGAGATATTAGCTGTTTGCGCTCTTCGCCATTCCCCAACGTTACACTCACGTGGACCGCACTTTGTTACCGCAGCTGAAAATTGTTGTGCTTTGTGTTTCGCATGAATTCTTTCATATGAAAAGGAAGGGGGGAGCCATATCACCCCCTCCCTAACGTACAATGGCCACTACAATAACATCAGTTGTGAACTCGATGCTACTGACCAATGTTTTTTCTTTTTACTTTCATTGGCTGGTCCTTGTACACGCCTGCTTTTACAAGCGTCTTAACGCTGTGACAGCGCGTCCAGCATCTTGACTGCAAAGTACGAATCGATATTAATTGATTCATGAATCCAATAGTTGCAGTCACCGCTACATCATGCTTTGACCATTCTCATATCATGGTATTTTATTTCATTGATTAAACTGTTTTAATTCTGGATCAGATTACAATCTGATCAAGCTGCAACAATCGATGTTAAGAATTTGAATATTCAAAGTTTTTTTTTAGTGCACTGAGTAAACACTGCTGTTAACGGTAGCGCTCATGGGAGTGCTGTTAACAACCGCGTGAGGAATTTAAATTTATATAAACATATACACAGATGTACATGTGTTGACGACTGACATGCGACTGCCTTTAAGGGTATTTACCAATAGTCGAATTTCAACAGTGAGCGCACTCGTGCTTGCATTCTGAATCCTGACTAATTGAGAGTTTATTCTGTGTACTCTTTAATGCCTCGAAAAGAAGCGCTTTGTCACTATATGTCCATTCTCTTGACGGGAATTGCCATTCAGTGGTGTGAGAAAAATCTTATTCGTTCAATCATGGTTGATAGACGCATGTTTTGGTCATGAGTGCGCCTGTGGATACATTGTCTTACCGACGTATGAAATATACGTATTACTAGTTGATTTGTCGCAGAAATTTCGTCTCCTTCATTTTTATTCACTCAATAGCGTGCAACTGCCTTCATAACGTTCCTTAAATATTGAGGGCTCTTACGTAAGCATGGACTTGACGTAGAGATTTCTTGAAATCAGATGTTTTACGCTTCCAGAAAACATAGATTTTTGCTGGACCATAACTTTTGAATATGGTTGGACGCACTGTTACTCCGTGTAAGAGCCTTATCTTCGAGACTATCTAATTATTAATATTATTTTAATTTTCGGATAATCCAAAAGGTCTTGTCTTATTTCACACACGGAATATATGTATTCTCAGCAATAATAGGATAATCTCTTAAGATGATAACTATTTTTTGTTTATTCTTTAATGATTTCTTTTATTGCGTAAAACTTAAAGTTTATTTAACCCAACCTATGGTTTAATTAACCCAACCTACAGCTTAATTAACCCAACCTAATGGAGTATAGTCAAGAATGATGATTTTTGAAACACAAAAATGTGTATTACTTCCTTGCTTCAATTTTGATTGACCGTTTCATTTAGTATTGAAAATAAATCAACACAGGGTTTTGGTTCTTATTTAACAATGCTGGCTGATCAGCACGAGAACTAGATCTATTATTTTCTGTAGCATCTATTATTGGCTTTAACAATGTAGTATATATATACTATATAAAAGTGCGAGCAGAAAATTTTGAAATAGGGTATCAATCGCATTGACAATATTATTCGTTTCTTAATTATGGACCTTTCTGAAAACTCATTTCGTAATAATTACGCGTTTTTCCACTCAATGTTGCTAGTGTTTCTATCGAAATTTTACTTATGAAGTATTTAACGCTTTTTTATATGGCAGATCTCATCTCTAGATCTTGATTCACCTTTCATGCACGAAAGATTGATAGATCTATTATACAGATAATTAACTCTTACAATTATTTTATAATTGTTAAACTCGAACTGAAAATTTCAAGACTTTTTAATAATTTTTCATTACGATTTCGTAATTTTGTTATGTTAAAAATATGAAGAATAATGTTTAAATCCCAGAAGGGTGAGACATTTTCCCAAAATATCATACATTTTTCTGTATATCCAGTTGCCGTTTTGTAGCTTTAAACATCTACAATTTGATCATGAGGAAGAGGTGCGAAATACAATTGTACAATTGAACGAACTTACCTGTAAGTGAAGTTCGATTGAAATTGTATGAAGCACCTCTTCCGAAATGATCAATCCCACCCTGGTCCCTTATCTATAAGTCTATATAGATACCCCAACTGGAAACGGAAACACTTTCAATAATGCGGATCGAGCGGCGGCGGAGCCGGGAGACAGCTACGGTGGCGGCGCGGTACGGCCGCTAGCGCTCTTTTTTGCTTTGGACGTGTGATAAATCGGGCTGGAAGAGAGGGTACTACAATTTGATCATTTCGGAAGAGGTGCTTCATACAATTTCAATCGAACTTCACTTACAGGTAAGTTCGTTCAATTGTACAATTAATTTGGTCACAGCTTCTAGTGGCTCTAGATATCTCCATAGACAACTGCAGTCATATTCCCTCTTTCTAGTGCCTTCAGAACCCACACATCACATGATGTGGAAAGACAGAATATCGTACACATGGCTGGATCTATTCTTTCTGCATAGTGCGTCTGCCTTGAAGTGCTACCGAAAATCTGAAGCTCCTTTTTCTGCGGCATGATTTTAGAGATAGAATTTAATCTAACGCGGCCGCCCAAAACTTCTAAGTTTTTCTGGGTACATGACGTAAAAAGAATCGATAACAATGCACTAAATAAAACAATTATGTCTAACCTCGAGCGACGTTTCCCACGCAGTGCCTCATCTAATGCTCCGGAAATCATCTCAAACGCATCTGACGTCGATCATCTCACGGACACGCTCTCGTCAACAGTAATATCATCCCTAAATACCGCTACTCCTCTGAAAATGATAATTTTCTCTACCAATAGAAAACCCTGGATCTCAAATAGCATTCGTGCACTAATGCATCAAAATCGAAAATCGAAAGATTACTGTCCTCGTTATGTTTGATTTTTCCAAAGCCTTCGATATGGTACCACATAAGTTATTACATTGAAAACTTAGATTACTAGGCTGCTCCAATAGCGCCCTGAACTGGTTTTTCTCTTACCTTCATAACAGATTGAGAGTTGTAGCAGAAGAAGGTGGCTATATATCAGAATGGCTGCGTATAAATACCGGTGTGCCGCAAGGAAGTGTGTTAGGTCCTCTACTTTTCTCGATGTATATAAATGATCTACCTAAGATACTGACCTCTTGCAAATATGTTTTATACGCAGATGATTCGCAAATGTATCATTCCTTTCTACCTTCAAATCTCTGTGATGTCATTGACGCGGTAACCCGAGATGCCAACGCCATTACCGCCTGGGCATCTAAAAATGGTCTGAGCCTCAACGTGAAAAAGACGAAAGAAATGTTGATTCTAATTACGAGTACTGTTCATCGAATTATTATATGCTTGAAGCTTCCTCCGAAAGTTTCGCTGATTCAAGATGTCTGTCCTAATCGCGTCGCCATTCACCGCGTTTCGTGTCGGCCCCATGTTGGGCGCCATTTTGTAACATTGCGAATTTCCCCACGCAATGTCCAAAGATTTTTACCCTGAGCCAAAATTATAATTAATGAGCGCCAGGCTCGGAGCACCAGCTACCTCCTCGCTGATGATACTCCTCTCCTGGGCGCTGCAACGTGGGGCCGACATGAAACGCGGTGAATGGAGACACGATTAGAATAGATATCTTGAATCAGCGAAACTTTCGGAGGAAATTTCAAGTAGATAATAATTCGATGTACAGTACTCGTAATTACAATAAAAAATAAAATTGCGTTAGTAGATAGGAATCTAATTAAATAAATTCATGAAATCTTTTTTTTTCAAAATTTTCCAAAATTAGATTTTCGAAAATTATAGCGTGCGTGCGAATAAAAGTAGATAGTGCGTGGGAAATTCAGATGATTTTAAGAAATTAAAAATCTATTGGGTGTTTTTTGGAGATATTCATTTTTTCCAATCCATCGCGTTGGGGGATTGAATCAGTGGAGATCCAATATCTTCAAGCGAGAACGGGTTTGCAGAATAGGCTCGCGCCTAGTCAAGGACATGGTGTATCGTCTAGTCAATCCACTCAGCCAGTACCGGAAGTGGTAGCGGAGCCGACAACCCGTATCGAACCACCCAGGCAGCCTCTGCCCAAGAGGCTGATCAACCCTGGACCTAGCACTAGTCAAAGACCAGGGTTGGTTCATATGGAGTTATATCGAGATGGATGGAGTAATGGCGAAGGGACTAGTGAAGAGGGTAAAGGCGAGAGAGAACGGGAGCGGATTCAGCATCTGTCTCGTTCGGGAACCGCGTTGAACATTAACCAATCAGGACGCGACGAGCGGAAGGGACGGAGTAACCGAGAGGTCACCCTAGCGGAAAGTAGCCGCAATACAAACCAAACTACCTATGGCGGAGGAAAACTGGAAACGAATTATCGCTCAACGACTTCCAAACCATGGCACAGGGAGAAGAGTAGGGGTAATGAGGAGAGTTCGGACAAATGGAAGAAAGTCAACCGCAACACTACTAGAGGACAAGAGAAGAGACACAAAATCCGAAGTAGCAGTAGCAGCGAGTCCGAAATTAAGCAGCGAGAGAAACAGAATCCGAGCGACAGGGAGAGAAAAGAAGGTGATAGCAGAGACCAGAGAAAGAAGCAAATGGATAGGTCGGAGTCGCGGGGCAGTCAAGGAGGTAAAAGGAGACACCGAGCCCGGTCCAGCAGCCGTGAAAGGAAACGAAGGACAGCACTATGGCGAAGAGAGTTGGAGGAAAGCGGGAGGGAATCTTCTGACAGTAGCGAGTACGACAGTGAGCCCCAGTATAAGAGGAGGGGACGAAGGCGCTATGATGAGGCAGATCGGAATATGAAGTGCATTAAGATCCTGCAAAGTTGGAAGCTGCATTTTTCTGGCGAAGGGAGAGAAGGGCCCGAGAAATATCTAAAACAATTGGAGGAATGTCAGAGGAAATCGAAGCCATCCGAGGAGTATCTATTAGGAGCCGTGTCTTGCGCCTTATCTCTCAAGCCCTAGGTATGATACCAGACCGTGCACCGGGAGATTGCGACATGGAGAGAATTTGAGAAAGCGTTTAGGCCGCAATTCATCGGAGGCTTGAACCACGAGGAGCTAGAAGATGAATTACGGCGACGTACTCAAGCCAAGGGGGAGAAGGTGGAGAATTTCCTCACTTGCTTCAAGTACATAGTGGGCCACTTCCGACGACCACCGAGCGAGAGCAAACAGATCGCACTAGTGTATCGAAATCTGCTCCCGAAATATAGGAAGGCAATGGAAGATAAAGAGATCTACAGTCTAGCAGACATAGGGAAGTGTGGGCGGCAATGGGAAAGGAAGAAGGAGGCGCATGAACGATACCTACCTCCTCCTCCCAAAGATAAAATGCGGCTGCCAGGAGCAGTCCCTTTCGGGCTGACTACAAAGGTGGCACAGGTGGCAGTTATGGAGGAGGTGGAGTCCTCGGACGACACGAGTGCTAGCAAGAAGGACGGTAAGAGGAAAGGGCAGAAGGGATCAAAGGCCAAGAAGCAGAACAACCAAACCCCTAAGGAGGAGGTCGCCACGGTGAAAATTGATCCAGCCGGATCCGCATCAACGCAAACCTCAACGGCGACCCCGGCAAGTCCACCTGTGACGACGCAGCGAACAACCTCTCCATATCCAGCCACGCCAGAGGTAGGGAGAGGAGTGAACACGCCCATGACATTCGGCAGCACCAACCAGCGAGCGTGGAGTCCACCTAGAACTCCGCCAAGCAATAACGGAGGCAATGGGAGGAATAGATATTACCCGAGAGGGAATTACCATCCGCGACGGGAACCGACTAATGGCGAAGGTAGTCGATTTATTGGCGCCTGCTACCTTTGCGAAGAGACAGGGCACCGACAATGTCCTAAGAGAGAATATTACGCGTGTCGTCAAGTGGGACACATTGCACCGGAATGTCCTATGAGGCAACGAACGGCTCCGAGAGAGACCCAAAACTATCAGGTTTGTGGTCAGGTAGGAGTAACCTTCCAAACCTGCGGACCGTGCGCACCCCGAAGAGCTCAGTGGGGAAACGGGACAGTGGGGTGTCAGCCAAGTCCTATGACTCCCCTCCCTCCTCAGTAGGAACCCAATTGAATGGCGATGAACTGGCTGTCGATCATGTTGGCGAACGAGGGACAGAAGGAGATGGAGAGGCGAGAGAGAAGACAGCAAAGACGACGAGGGGGGAAGAGAGACCACCAGACGGGCAGCGATGATGGATATCCAGAGTGCTGGACGAGAGTGCAGGAGAACCTGGCGAAGAGAGAGAGACGAAGTCAGTCCAGGGACGGTCGTCCGGCGAGCAAAGTTGGGGGGGGGGGATTGACGGAGACTGCGGCCAAACCAGCCTCGGTCGGAAAAAAGACACCGACCTAGCTGGCGAAAAAAACCGTGCTAGTGGAAGAAGGGCGGAGCAAGAGCAACAGAGGCAAAATCGGGAGGGGAAACAAGTGAGCGAGAGGAGACCCAGGAAGAAGAGGATCAGAGCACAGAGGGAGAAGGAGAGGATGGATCGATGGGAAGGAAGCAGCAAGAGGAGCCAGAGAGAGAGAGAGGAGGAGGCGGATCTCCGGGAAGTGAGCGAAGCGGTGGATCAATTGCTAGACCAGATGGTGTGGAGGCAAGCAGACGAACCAGAGCCCAAGAAGGTCATATCACCAGCGCCGGACGGCGGAGACAATCAAGTGGCTGGCATGAGTGCCGAAAATCGGCCATTTATAGAGGTCGTGCAGGGAGGTGTCACTTACCGACCGCTGTTTGACTCAGGAGCCATGCTCTCCCTGGTAGGTTCGAGAGTAGCGGAGAGATACACGTCCCGACTCAAGGAGGGGAAAACAATGGTGAAAAGTGTGACAGGCGGATTGAATAAAGTTCCGGGTGTCCTCGAAGTATCACTGGAAGATAGACGGACAATTGGCGACGTTGGCGTTGAAGGCAGTGCAAAGAATTGACCATGATATCATCCTGGGCATGGATTTTATGTAAGAGTTTGACATCTTAGCGAAAATGGAGCAGGGACTATGGCGAGCGGGAACAGGAGAGTGGAGGAAATTCGCAGGACACACAGAGGGTACCTCTCAAATGGTGTATGCGCAGGTATTTCGGTCTTGGAGGATGGCGAGAGAGAGGGAGTAGAAGTACTGGTGAAGAGAGTGCTGGCGTCCGCGACGGCAGAGCCAGGACTGACAGATTTGATGGAACACCACATTCACCTGACAGATCCAACTCCGATCAAAGAGAAGAGGAGGCGAATTTCCCCCAAAATGCTGGCCATAGCACAAGAAGAAGTTAACAGGATGTATGCTGAAGGGTCACCAAGCGTTCAGCGAGTGACTTCAGCAGCGCTCCGGTGATCTTGGGGAAGCCGAATGGAACGTACCGACCATGCATAGACTACCGAGCAGTTAACAAGGTAACCAAGTAGGACGCGTATCCACTGCCAAATATGGACACGATTCTTGATAGGTTACGCGGAGCAAAATACTTGTCGAAAATCGATTTGATGGCCGCCTATCATCAAATTCCTATGGCGTCGGGGAGTAAGAAGTACACCGCCTTGTCAGTGCTAGGATCCGGGATGTGGCAATTCACCCGCATGTCTTTCGGATTGACTAGCGTACCGATGACCTTCCAACGATTGATCGACGCCCTGTTAGGCCCGGAATTGGAACCATACGTCTTCGGCTACCTCGACGATATAATCGTGGCCACAGAAACCTTCAACGAATAGCTGAAATGGTTGGAAGTAGTGTTGAAGAAGTTGGTGGACGCGAGGTTAATGGTTAACGAGAAGAAGTGCGAATTTTGTTGTTCCACTGTTACATACTTAGGTTTCATGCTGGATCAAGACGGATTGCGGCCAGACCCAGAGAAGATAGCCCCCATCTTGGAATACCCCGAACCTAAGAACATCTCGTCGGTAAGGAGTTTCCTGAGCATCGTGGCATGGTGTGAATACCAAATTGCGCAGAGAGAAAAATACCCTTGCTGAAGATTTTGCGTAGCAAGCAAAGATGGATGTGGGGGGAAGAGCAGCAACTGGCGTTTGAGAATCTGAAGCATGCGTTGACAACCGCACCCGTACTAGTCAGACCCGACTTCAGCAAGCGCTTCATACTACAATATGATGCCAGTGGCTCGGCGATTGGCGCAGTATTGATACAGGAGCACAAAGATGGTGAACATCCAATCATGTACATTAGTCGGGTACTAACCCCGGCGGAAAGCAACTACTCGACGACGGAGAGGGAGTGCCTGGCGTTGATTTGGTCAATCAAAAAGTACCGATCATACATAGAAGGGTATGAATTCACCGCTATTACCGATCACAGCGCACTCCGATGGTTGCGGAATTTGAAAGACCCAACTGAAAGGCTGGCGAGGTGGGCGTTAGAGATGCAACAGTTTGTGTTTGAAGTCATACACCGCAGAGGGACCATGCATCATGTCCCCGACGTTCTCTCCAGGATGCATGAAGGAGAAGAGGATGAAGTTGCTGGGTTTAGTGAAGTGGAGGATCCATGGTATATGTCTAAGATACAAGAAGTGATAAGCTGTCCACATAAGTACTTTGACTTGCGTGTGGAGGGGGACTTACTATATAGATATCGGAGAGATATCTTACTCGATCCATTAACGGCTGGCGCAGAAGGATGGCATTTGGTAGTACCATTGAGAAAGAGGGAGAGAGTTTTATATGATGCTCATTGCATCACCTCGGCAGGTCACTTGGGTGTCGATAAAACGTACGGCCGAATAGCGAAAGAATACATCTGGTCGGGTATGTGGTACGACACTTACATTTTGTGAGAGAGTGCGAGACGTGCCAACGTTACAAGAGCTCTCATCAGGGGCCTCAACGACTAATGGGAAGAAGGATCGTAGAACGACCATGGAGTGTTGTAGCGGCTGATGTGATGGAGCTGCCACGTAGCAAAGGGCAGAACAAGTATATCTTGGTGTTGAAGATTTATTTACCAAGTGGATTGAGATGAAACCCTTGTGTAAAGCGGATAGAAAGTCGATGGCGGAAGCATTAGAGGAACTGATATTCTTCCAGTGGGAGACTCCGGATTATCTACTAACAGATAATGGCAAAGAGTTCGACAACGACACCTTGATGAAAGTGTTAGAGGAAAGCGGAGTACGGCACGTCACTACGCCTCCATACCATCCTCAGGTTAATCCGATGGAGCGAAGTAACCGCATCATCAAAACCATGATAGCAACATTTGTAGCTGGTGATTATAGGAGTTGGGATGCCATCTACACGAATTTCGCAATTGCAATTAACACCGCTATACAGGCCAGTTTGAAAACGTCCCCGGCCTACCTTAACTATGGGCGACAACCACGTCACGTGGGAGCTTGCGACGAGAGGTAGAAGAGAAATAACCGTTATTGCGAATGGAGCCCGAGGTGTGGATGAACTAGATGAAGAGGCTGCAAGCTTTGCAAGAACTGGTAGCCCAACACATTGGCGACAGTAGCGAGAAGCAAAGAGCGTATTATTATAATCAAGGTAAGAGGTTCGCCACCTACCAGGTAGGAGATTTGGTAATGCGCTGAGAACACGTACTCTCGAATGCTGCACAACATTTTTCCGCGAAACTCACTCTAAAATTTGACGGACCATTCGAAGTTATCGCGATAAAATCCTCTAGTGTTTATGAATTAGCGATGGAAAGTAGTAGGCGAAATGCAAAAGTGCATGTGTCCGAGCTAAGGAGATATATTCCACCTAGAATTAACCACCCCTAAGATAGCGAATGAGAGAGATTGGCGTTAATAGTGCATATGTTTTGGCATGATTTTACAGAGAATGAGACGTGGATACCGTCCGGGAAGCCATGGCGAAGGGGCGTATTATACCCCTTACCCCGAATTCGAACCCCCTGCCGACTGCACGGCTCCCACCCCGAAGCCCGCGGAGGGCATTCGTGCCTCCTCGACGCGGGCCTAGGAGGGGGCCATTTCAGCCACTTTATTGAGCTGGATAAATAAGATAGAAGCCAGGCTACGTCGGCAGGAGGAGGAGAATATGGCGGCCGCCAAAAGAAGAGAGGAGATGGCGAAGAGAACCAAGGAGGCGAGAGGGGCCGATAAGGCCGTTTCAGTTGGGGGAGAGCCCGCGATGACGACGGAAGAGGAGGTAGAGAAATTTACAGTAGGTATCCCGTCGCCAAGAAAGGAGCCTCCCGCGGTCTCCACTGCTGACTCGGTCCTCGCCGAACTGGTTGTGAAGACAAATGCCCAGTTGAACCCTCCCCAGCCGCTTCCGCGGCCGAAACCAACGCCACCGGGGCCCAGTACACTTCGCCGACCCCATGCCCCACCCCCAAATGAACGAGTGCCGCTCGAAGACGGAGAAAAGGATGACGTGGAGAGAAAGAGAGAGAAGAAGAGTCGAGCGAAAATGATGTGGAGAGAGAGAGAGAGAGAGAGAGAGAGAGAGAGAGAGAGAGAGAGAGAGAGAGAGAGAGAGAGAGAGAGAGAGAGAGAGAGAGAGAGAGTGCCCACTTGCAGATGACACCGGAAGTGTAACCTGATTCCTATCTGCCTCGCTATAGTGGTACACATACTACTCTCACAATACTTTTAAGGACATTTTCTGAAATACGAGTAAAAAGGCACTTTTGAGGACATAAAAATAAAAAATATTAAAATACAATTTCATACATTTATGGGAACGTCGCTCAAAAGTTTAGTGAGTGTAAAAATACTTTTGATGACATTTTCTCAAATACGAGTAAAAGGGCTCTTTTGGGGACATGAAAATAGAAAATACCAAAATGCAATCTAGAAAATTATGCAACTGCCCCATAGAAGTATTGGCGAGTGTAAAAATACTTTTGAAGATATTTTGTCAAGTACGAGTAAAAGCGCAATTTTGGGGAAGAAAAAATGAAAAAAATTAAAATAAAATTTAATAAATTTATGGGAACGTCGCTCAAAAGTTTAGTGAATATGAAAATACATTTGAGGACATTTTCTCAAATACGAGTAAAAGCGTACTTTTGGGGAAAAAATGGAAAAAATTAAAATGCAATCTTGTAAATTATGCGACTGGCCCTTAGAACTAATGGTAAGTGTAACAATACTTTTAAGGACATTTTCTGAAATACGAGTAAAAAAGCACGTTTGGGGACATATAAATAAAAAATATTAAAATACAATTTTCTAAATTTATGGGAACCTCGCTGAAAAGTTTAGTGTTTGTAACAATACTTTATGGACATTTTTTCAAATACCTGTAAAAATATACTTTTTTCGACACAAAAATTGAAAATATTAAAATGCAATCTTGTAACTTATTATGTAACTGGCACTTAGAAGTATTAGTGAGTGTAACACTTTAAGGACATTTTCGCAAAGACAACTGAAAAGGCACTTTTGGGGACATAACAATCTAAAATATTAAAATAAAGTTTAATAAATTTATGGAAACGTCGCTCAAAAGTTTAGTGAATGTAAAAATACATTTGAGGACATTTTCTCAAATACGACTAAAAGCGCACATTTGGGGAAAAAAATGGAAAATATTAAAATACAATCTTATAAGATGATGGGAACGGCTCTCATAAGTGCTGGTGAGTATAATAATACTTTTGAGGACATTTTTTCAAATACGTGTAAAAATGTACTTTTGGCGATATAAAAATCTAATATATTAAAATGAAATTTAATAAATTTATAGCAACGTCGCTCAAACGTTTGGTGAATGTGAAAATACTTTTTAGGATATTTTCTCAAATACGAGTAAAAGCGAACTTTTGGGGAAGAAAAAAATGGAAAAAATTAAAATAAAATATAATAGATTTATTGGAACGTCGATGAAAAGTTTAGAGAATGTAAAAATACTTTTGAGGATATTTTTTCAAATACGTGTAAAAATGTACTTTTGGCGACACCAAATCTAAAATATTAAAATAAAGTTTAATAAATTTATGGAAACTTCGCTCAAAAGTTTAGTGAATGTGAAAATACTTTTAAGGACATTTTCTCAAATACGAGTAAAAGCGCACTTTTGGGGAAGAATAAATGGAAAAAATTAAAATAAAATTTAATAAATTTATGGGAACGTCGCTCAAAAGTTTATTGAATGTGAAAATACATTTGAGGACATTTTCTCAAATGCGAGTAAAAGCGCACTTTTGGGGAAAAAAATGGAAAAAATTAAAATACAATCTTCTAAATTATGCAACAGGCACTTAGAACTATTGGTAAGTCTCACAAGTAGTATGTGTACCACTATAGCGAGACAAATAGGTATCAGGTTACACATCCGGTGTCATCTTCAAGTGGGCGCTTGACTCAAGTGTTTATATAAACATCTCTTATCTTAAGTGTTTGTTTATATAAACAGTAGCAAAACAGTAGCAAAACAGTAGTTAATTAGTGTTTATTTATATAAACAATGATTAATAGCCTCTTGTTAATGAGCTACTGTATAGCTACTGTTAAAGTGCCCACTTGATGGCGCCGTAACCTGATACCTCCGGGCTCGCTATAGCGATCATGACGTAGCATGATACCTGCTGGTGCGCGCTATACTAGACATGGCGTCCCCACTCCTTTGCAGACAGCTTGAGTGCGTGGCACCGCTGGCTGGCGCACGGGAGGGGCGGTCTACGCTATACCCGTCACGAGCGTTCAGCTAGCTGCTATCCCCACTCCTCTCTCTCTCAACGGGCAGGTTTAGCGCGGGGCTGTGCTGTCTGTTGCGGGGCGTAGGAGTGGGGACTACGCTATATCGGTCACGCACATATTCTCTCTCCGGACGGATTGTGTGTACTGGGCTGTGGATTTGTGCGTGCCTGCAAGGCGCGTGGTGAGAGGAGTGGGGTATTTTGGTGTGTGACGGTGCGCGTGGATGCGAGGAAGTGGATAGGGATAAAATAAAAATAATTTTTATATTAAAAATTAATATTTTTTATTTAACACACACACACACGGACGCGAATGTACATATATATACCGTTGCACACACACAAAGGAATATTTGACATACTTTTTATTTAACATACATATAGGTGCTGTTGCACACGTACACTCATACATGCACACACACAAAGGAATATTATGCATAGCGTATGCCGTTTATACATGGTCCGCAAGTCCACACATGTAGCGTTGCACACACACACAGTCGGTACAGTTGCGGTAAATATAAGATCGCATTGGGACGTTTCACACGTTGCACACACTACGCACACTACACTTTTTTTGCTGTTCCTGCTGGTGGTGCCGGTGTTGCTGCAGCGATCATCGTGATGACGGTGGCGTTGGCAATCGCGGTGCGTCCATTTGTTGGAGACATCCGCATGGTCTATTTCTGCACGTGGCACATCTGAATTGGCTACAGCGCCAACACTGCTCCCACGTCAGGCCATCCGGATTGTGTCGCAGAGGGCGGAGTATTGTACTGCATGAATTGCAGTATGTTCCCGCAGGCGGTCTGGTTTGTTGTTGTTGTTGTTGCTGTATTTGTTGTTGTTGCTTCTGTGCGATGGCCAGAATTTCTTCTTTAATATTTTCTACATCACAGGCGGTGCGGTTCACACCCGCCATGTAGCGCTCCAACCGGTTGTGTGCGATGGTGAGTCGGTGCTGCAGAGTGGCAATTCTTTGATTTGCTTGCTCCATGGTCCGGGTAATACTGGCGAGCGGCTATGCTGGCGATCGGCGGCACGGCGTGATGTTGCTGGTGACGGTGACTGCAGTGGTAGGAGCCTTGGTGTCCGGAGTGGTGTTGGGGGTCTCGGTGGTTGCGCAATACATATGGGTTTCGGGGCGTTTCTTCAATTTGCACGCGACTCATGCACCGAGTCCGTACACGCTGCTGCTCGTTCTTCGGCCATGCTGCCATGTTGGCGAGCGGCGGTATGACGCGATGGTGCGTGGCGCTGGTGTCGGCGGCGGCGGCGGCGGCGGCGGTGGCGGTGTAATTGAAATTATTCAATAGAATATTTAAATTCTTTAAAATTTCCAGGGCTACCATTTCATAAATTAGTATTAAAACCCAATGCCATTGTTATGCTCATAAGGAACATTAGTATTAACGATGGATTGTGTAATGGTACCAGATTAAAAATTTTAGAATAGCACAAGTACAATATAAAAGCCATGATAGTAACTGGTTACAACAAAGGACAAATAGCTTACATACCTAAAATAACTTTAAATTCAGGAGAATAATCGTCTTTACCTTTTATATTATATCGAAAACAATTTCCTGTCGGCTTAGCCTTCGCGATAACTATTAACAAGTCACAAGGTCAAAGCTTCAATAAACTTGGAATATATTTTATGCGGCCTTTATTCTCTCATGGCCAATTATATGTAGCTTTGTCAAGATGTACAAACCCAGAAAATTTATTTATTGAAAATGATTCGAATCATTCTGATGAAATTGAAAATATAGTATGGAAGGAAATTTATGAATGATGTATAAAGATTATTTTGAAATATAAAATGAAGAGCTTTAAACTATAAACGAAGACACCAATTCGCAAGACGAGTTAGCCACGGCTACCGACATCAATTGCTTTTTTGCATAAACGACATCAATTGCTTTTTTGCATATACTACGACCATTCAATATCTGTGGAACATTCCGACAACTAAGGCACGGCCGACAAAAATAACTTTTCAGTTAATTGTTGTCATGTAACTATACTACTACCACTATTCGTTTATGTATAAGTGAATAAGTTCTATCATTGACAGAACTATAAATTAAAAGAATCGAACAATTATTAAAATTTTGATCATTTTTAATTTCTTCTTTTTAAAACGCTATGTTATACAATTTCAATATGAAAATGAATATTAGAACTCCATTAATATAAAACATATATAAAATTAATATCATTTACAGATACCAAAATGTCGAAACGTCCAAAATCAAATAGTACTAATGAAACACCAGGATAAAAAAAAATCAAAAATTTCATTTACGTACACACCATCTGATTTTTTGAAAAATAAAATTCATATTGGCGACAAAAATGTGTAAATTATTTTATTCTATTCTTAAAAAATTAATAAATTTAATATACTTTAAAAAAATATTTATTAAATTTATATATTTTAAAAGTATGGTTATTGGATATATTGAAGCAGTAGAAAATCCCCGTACGATAATTTCTAAGGCTACTGGGAAATCATACGACATATTTAAATTTATTTTAAATAATAATGACGGATGCAAAATTCAATGTAATATATGGAATGAGGATATCGAAATATTTGAAGATAAAATCAACTATAATGAGGTCATTTTAATATAATTTCATAAAAATAATATAACAACTATTATTAATTAAAATTATTTCTAGATCGTTCTATTACAAACAGTAGTTGCCAAAGAAAGTTCTAATTTTAATAGCGGCAATATGCAATATGAATTCCACTTAAAAAATTAGTCCAAAATTACTACGATAGCTAATCGCGATGTATCGGAAGACATTACATCCTTAACAATTAAAACGTTTGAAGAAGTGAAACAATCAAATGGACTTATTAGTAATATTTATTACATATGTGTATATATATTAGAAATAAATTAAGAATTCAACATGTTTAATTAAAATTTCAGAAACTGAAGGATATTTAATGAGTGAATTTGCTATTTCGAATACAAATTTAAGTAAATTACTTGGTGCTATCACAGATAACACCCATAAATTAGAAATAGTTGTTATAAATGGTACTGGAGAACGAGACAAATTTACAGAAGGATCCAAATTGAGAATAACAGGGGAAATATATATAGCAGGTAAAAAAACGTTTCAATTAATATCTTACATTATAGTAAACATTCATGGTGCAATTAATATATATTTATTATTTTACAGAAAACGGACACATCTATTTAGAAATTCAAAATTTAACCTATATTGAAATACTAAATGAAGAAAAATTATCGATGGCTGAATTAATATTGGGAGGAGAGATTTTGAAACGGGACTGAGAATAGCTAAACGAAAAAGGATGCCGGTTCAAATAAAATAAAGCTAAGTACTTCGATATAATTAATTAAATTGGATTTATTAAATAACCTAAATTTTTATTACAGATTTTAAGTTACTACACAATCATACTTTTTATGATTCGTTATCAAATTAATTTAAGTAGTCCATACATATAGTCTTTCTCGAAATACATCATTTCATTATAACAAAATCATTATTCGAAAATCGACAAAAAAAATTTATTTTAAAATTCATATGAAGTGTTTTTTTTAAATAAACATGAAAATAAGATTATTTGGTAAATAAAATAGGTCTACTTCATGGGTATTCTCAAATGACGATTTTCACAAATTTTTCTACAATTTTTTTTTAATGCAAGATCTCGAACAAAGTATTGTTCATGTAAAATACTGAATAAAAATATTTAGAAAAATATATTGAATGATGCAAAAATTATATTCGTCGATTATGAGGAAAAAGGATATTATACAACGGAAAAATATTCAGCATTAAGTAATGTTATCTTTTCCAAATATTATTATTCAGTATTTTGCGTAAGTAATACTTAATTTGAGATATTTCGTTAAAAAAATTTCATTGTAGAATTTTTTCAAGAAAACTTCATGTAAGTATACACTTAAAAAAGTCCTAATTTGTAAATCGAATGTCCACATAACGCTATTTTTATGTTTAAAATACGCTTCCTTCATTAGAATTCTGAAATAATAATTTTTATTCCATTGCCTTTCAAATTATACGCAAATTGCACATTAAGAAGGAAGTTAACTAATCTGTACGTTAAGAAAGAAGTTAATTTAACTGCTCGGAAAAAGAAAAGTAACATTAGTTGAAAAATAAAAAAAAGGTATTTTTCTTTGTTACCCTCCCTTTTTTGCCGTGCAAACAAGTCGACCCCTTTTTTAACACACAGTCAAGTTGACTCCTTTCTGCACGTGTAGCAAAATTAACCTCCTTTGTACCTAGCATTATTTATTTCAATTATTTTCAAATTTATTTTATAGGCAATTAGGTCTTACTAAATAAATCGTATTCCCAATTTAGTTATTTTATATGATTTCTATTCCTTTATATAATTCTCAAATTCATAGTATTCAGTAGAGAAGTAGGTTTATAGGTTAGTAGAAGAAATTTACGTATTCCCGATTTACTTATTTTGCCATCCATTTATATATAGATTCTCAAAATTCAAAGTGTTTAATAGGGGATTAGGCCTTTCTGTCATAAATTTTTTTTAATAATTTATAATTAAATCTAATTACAGCGTAAATTAAAATTTATTACAGGATAGGATACCTCTACAAAAAAAACGCGCCTATCAATCTACCTCATGGGTGGTGTGGAAAAGATAGAAAACAATATTAAAATGTTAGCACTTTTGAAAATTATATATAGATATATAAGAATAAGAAATAAAGTTTAGTAATAAGTTTCTTTAAAATAATATACAGTAACATTTTACTTTTCACTAATGCGACTTCTCAAATAAAATAATTTTTATTTTTTATAATATAACTTTTTTAATAATCAGTGTTTAATTGGGGATTATGACTTTTGAAGATAAGATATAGATATATAAGAATAAGAAATTAGGTTTAGTGATAAGTTTCTTTAAAATTCTATAAAGTAAAAGTGGGGGGGTTGGCGCGCGAAGCGCGCAGGGGGGCGAAGCCCCCCTAGTATATATATATATATATATATATATATATATATATATATATATATATAATACTTTTGTTCTGAAAGATAACCGTGTATACCTGTTAGTTGGTCAGATACGTACAGACTCCAAGTCGATAAACGTATGTGCCTTAGTAAATACGCAGACTCTGGAGTCTATAAACGTATTGATTAGCATATAGTCAATATTAATAATAATAACAAAATTGATCATAAATATATCAATGGAGTTTCTTTTATGAATAGTCGTAGTCCAAAGACAAATATAATATGAAAAATATAGATTAACGATAGTAAATGATAGTAACAAATGATTACCTACTTGCTCTTAAAAAAGTCATAGATAAAATCTTTTATCATAGTAAGATTCTTTTGAATGGCTGTTGTTATTTTATTGGTCTATATTGAGCAGTCCCAAAAAATTTTATGTTTAAATATTAAAAATATAATTCAAGAAAAGGTTAAAAAACAAGACCTTGTTTATTTAAAACTGAATAGTTATATATAAAATAGAAAAACAATATTTCATCATTTTATTTATGAAAATTACGTTCACAAAATAAATATAAAAGTAAAAGCGTAAAAATAAATTACATTATTTTAGCTTTTACGAAATATTTTGTAAAACTAATTAAAATCAAGTTTTCAACAAGACACCATGTCACCATGTTCTAACTAGTTTTAAATTACAAATGTCCAACTATTTTTATAAACATCCGTATTTAGTTATTATAAACAGGGCCACAGCCTCAGAAGTTTGGAAGCCAGCTATAGGTTCCCGTAATCTTTTCAAATGGTATACTACCCTAGTGGAAATCTAAAACATTTTCTAACTAATAACTGGCTATTTATATTAGAAACTTGCTATAAAATGGGAATTTTCCTTGTCCAGTTTCTAACTCCCGGTGAAACGCTTTTTTCCCTATTATTCGAACATTTAATAGATTGAAAAATAGAATGAGTTTGTGAAGACAAGCACAAGCTTGTTCTTGAGTATTTTAAAGGTATTAAAACTGATCAGTTTTTTTAGTCTGGAAAGGCTAGTAGAAGGCCTGTTGTTATGACAAGGAGTGAGAGAGACAGAATCTAATGGCAATAAATACATTCTACGTAATATCTTCAAAAGGACTACTGTAAATGGTTTTTCTATCTGCTCATATTGTTTATATAGCTATCAGTTACAGTTGACTACCGTCCAATTTAACGTCAGTTCTTTAAGTAAACTTAAAACGAAAATTTGGATATTATGTCCAATCTATTAAATGTGCGAATAATGGGAGAAAAAGCGTTTCACCGGGGCCTGTTAACTAGCAATTTTTCCTACCTATTTATTGAGATTGTGGCCATTTCAGATAGACAAATTTCCACCAGGGTAGACACAAAGCTTTTTCTAATCTATTTTTTCACGTTAAATCAGAATTTCGATGACGAATTGTTAAAAAAATCTGTCTACTTGTTTGTTTTATAATTCTTTTTTTTATTTTTTTTATAAATTATTTATTTATTTTATAACATTTGTTATAAATAATTTATTGCAAAATGTTATATTTTCGATTGAAAAAAATTCTAAACTATGCTGTTGTCTGAGCAAAAAGACCATTTTTGTTCAGAAGATGACAAAGCACAGTCTAGAATTTTTCAAAATTGAAAATATAACGTTTGTGCAATAAATTATTTAGAACAAATAAAGATGGATTTGTTCAACAAATTCACCATCAATATTCGTATTCAGCGTAAAAAAATACAGAGGAAAGCAATTGGTGTCGATTTGCCTTTACAAAAAGACAACGGGATTTGTAGTCAACTTCGGAGCGTTACGTTGCGTGTCGCGTCGGTAAGGCAGATTGGGCCAGCCTCGTTTTTTTACCACTAACCAAGCTATGGCGCTGGTAACCGTTCAGTGTCCACGAATAACTACGACGTCGTCTTAAGGGGCGGGATTGCGCGGAGGCCCGTAAAGAGTGGAAAAACATACGCGATTCACGTCGCGCCCTGCAGAAACAACGCGCGGAAAAACTCGTGGGTGACGCTGGTGTGTTTTTACCGCGCGAGGGGTGCGGGTTTCGCGAGCTGTTAGCGTTTCAAAATTTTTTTGTCGCGTCGGGAATCGCGATCGTTGTTTTTGAAATTGAAAATTCTGGTAATGGCGATGCGCCGCTTTTCGACGGCTGAAACACGTTCGAATAATTAAATATTCCTCTTCACGGTGTAATTTATTTAATTTTTGAAGAGCGTCGGCGTCATTTCAACGTAATTACGAATTTATTTGCTGCGGCTGGTGCGCGGTTTTTTTGTTCTTATTGCAACAAAGGGTATCGCTGTGTCGACCAACACACTTGTCCGCGTCCTTGTCAATGTTGTTTCGTAAGTCCGCCCTGTAGGAGCGACGGCGTGGAAATGATTGAGTGTACAGACTGTGGGCGCAAATTCTTTGGACACGAATGTTTTGCGAAACACAAGCAGCCGGGGTCGTACAAAAAAAATAATAAGAGAGTCTGCGACGTCGTGCGACTGTGTGCACACTGTTTAAAGATCGTGAATATTTTCAGACGGTAACACGAGTGCGGTGTCGGTTACTGTAAGCAATGCATGAAACACCATCCGTTTAACGATCAGTGCTTCATGCAGCCTATTATTGAAAATGACGTGAACGCGACTAAAAAATATTTCTATATTTTTTATGATTTTGAAACACGTCAGGACACGCCGTACGCTCAAAACATACAGCTTGTCGTGCCGAATCTTGCGTCGCGCATCAGGTCTGTACCGACTGCATGGCTATCGACGATATAAAAATTATCTGCAACACATGCGGGGCGCGCGAGTTTGTTTTTACGCGGGATCCGCTGAGAGAGCTGTTAGGTTTGTGCATTCGGGTAAACGCTGCTTTCGCGGAAATTATATGAATCGCCCACAACAAAGCTTTTGACGCGCAATTTATTCTAAAAGAACTGGCCGAGAATCCCGAGTATAGCTCGCCCAGCGTCATTTTGAGCGGTCAAAATGTAACACTGCTTAAATATGGCCGCACCAAATTCATCGATAGCATAAATTACTTTCAGATGAAGTTAAGCGCGTTGCCAGTGACCTTTGGTTTACCGGAGAGCGTTAAAAAGGGCTATTTCCCCCTTCTGTTTAACACTCTCGCCGCTCGGGACTACATCGGTCCCCTACCGCCCGTTGAGTTTTATGGTCCTGACTCGATGACCGTAGCCGCTCGTGAGGATTTTCTTGCCTTGCACCGTGAAACGAGTCCGTACTACATATTCGACATGAAAAAGGAGATTGTCGAGTACTGTCAAATGGATGTAGAAATTCTCAGGCGACCATGCATACAATTTCGGAAAATGTTCCTAGATGAGTCTGATACGGACCCGTTCGGATCAGCGTGCACTATAGCGTCGGCGTGTTCGCACGTTTATAGAAAAAACATTTTGACCGCGAATACCATCGGTATAATACCGCCCAACAGTTATAAACGCGCCGACAGGCATTCTCAAAAATCTATAGAGTGGCTACTCTGTTGCGAGCGTGAAATCGGCCGAGAGATTGTGCACGCGGGGCGCGCACGCGAGTTTCGTTTACCGGAGGGCTATTTAGTGGATGGTTACCAGTGTTTTCCAAATATGCACGATTCGACAAAAACCCGTTTCAATCAAACTTCTGCGCAAGCTTACGAGAGCACATGTGAAAAAATTATACGCATGAGGAGAGCCGGTTACGAAGTGCACGAGATGTGGGAATGCGATTTTGAGCGGCTAAACGTTCAGCAACCAGATATCGAGCGTTACATCAGCAATCATCCTATAATGTGTAAAATCACACTTGACCCGCGCGACGCCTTTTTCGGTTGGCGCACAGAGAATATCGTCACCTCGTACAGAGTCGCCGCGGACGAAGATATCAAATATACGGATATTTGCTCTCTTCACCCGTATATTTGTAAAAGAGGTCGTTTTCCAATTGGCCACCCATGTATTTGCAGTGGGGAAGAATGTGCCGCGCTAACAGGCGGTCAAAACAACAATCTCGCGAGCGTCGAGCGCCTGCTTAAATGTCGCGTGTTACCGCCGCGTGACTTATTACTGCCTGTGCTGCCTGTAAAAAAGGACAATCGCCTTATTTTCGGGCTATGTCGTTCTTGTTGCGCCGAATTACGCGAGGAGGATTGCAATCACGAACAAGTGGAAGATCGTGAGTTTACAGGCACATGGGTTGTGCGCGAGCTGCGCAAGGCGATAGAACTGGGCTACAATATCACCGAGATTTACATGATATGGCAATTTGAGAGCACATAATACGACCAGCGCACGGGCGAGGGCGGTTTGTTTGCCAACTATGTCAATACTTTCCTTCGACTGAAACAGCAGATCAGCAGGTGGCCTAGTGCGTCGACGATGTGTCGAAGCAGCGGCACATTGACGAGTACGAGTGCGACGAAGGGATCAGATTAGATGCTGATAAAATTGAAAAAAATGCCGGTTTGCGCCCGCACGCCAAGTACAGCTTAAATTCACTCTGGGGCAAGTTTCGACAGCGCTGTAATTCAAAGCAAACGGAAATTGTAAAAACGCGTGAAAACCTGTTGAAACTGTTAGCGGCGCCGGAAAAAGAGGTTTTCGATGTACTGCCAGTGAGCCAAAATCTCTTGTACGCGAATTGGTGCTACGTAGATGACGCTGTAGAATCTGCCCGCAGCACATGTGTTGTATTAGCCGCGTACACAACGGAGCAGGCGCGCCTAGAACTTTACAATTACATTGAAAAGCTCACAGCCGCGCGAGTTCTCTACATGAACACCGATTCGTGTATATTTAAATGCAGCCGAAATAATCCAGACGAATACAGGCCTGCTCTGGGAAGTTTACTCGGCAATATGACAGACGAGCTCAAGGTTTATGGCGAGGGCTCATTCATCACGGACTTTATCTCCGGGGGGCCAAAATGTTATGCCTTCGGGCCTTTGTCCCTTCGAGCGGCGAGACTGTCGAGTGTTGTAAGGTGAAAGGCTTCTCGTTAAATAGTTCAAATTCGCGTAAAATTAATTTTGACAGCTTGGAGCGCTTGATCGCGACGTACTTTGAGAGCGACGCCGCACCTATCGTTCTCAATTACAATGCCATCAGACGCACGCGCACACACAAAGTCATCACGTGCGCCGAAAAAAAGTCCTGCTCTATAGTGCTGAGGAAGCGAAGGTACTTAGCAAATGGTACTTCGCGCCCTTTCGCCTACAAAGCGGAATAATATTAATAATAATTTATATATTTTTATGAGACGTTCTTGCTATAAAATAAATGTAAAAATATATTTATTCTTTTGGAAAAAATTCATTCATTTCTCCTCGTCCCCCCATCTGCTACAGATAAAAAAAAAAGTTCTAATTGTTGTTGTATTTTAACCGCTTGAAAACGCGCTCGTGGTGCTTATCGGCGGTAATGTGCTTGTTCCCGCGGTAATGTGTTCGTCCCTGCGGTAATGTACTTGTCCCCGCGGCCAAGCGCTCGCCACCGCGTCCAAGCGAGCACCGCGATGATTCGCTCACCCCCGCGGTCGACTAGCGGTCCTCCGCCCGCACCGCCGCCGCCCCGCCCGCCGCTGCCGCTAATGTTCTTTGGCTCCTCGGCTCTGCACGGGCGAGTATTATAAAAACGTCGGGCTGTAGTAGCCGTCTTTCTCGTCGCGCGCGAGGTCCAAGTGAAAAAAACATGGACATTCGTTGGAAGCATCCGTTTACCTGCTGCGTGTGCGGGCCCAGAGGCTGCGGGAAAACCCTGTTCGTGCAGCGCTTTCAAGCAGAGCTCCCGGCAACGTGCGATGCTAGCTTTCACCGTATATTATTTTATTACGCCGAATGGCAAGAGACATACCGAACAGCCTTTAAGCCCCAAGCGCTCACAACCATCGAGTTTCGAGAGGGACTGCCGCAGGTAGTCGACTATTCACGGGACAATGACAAAAAAAAATTACTAATGAGTGATGTTATTTTGGATTTATTAACGAAAGGCAGTCACCACAAAAATATAAGCGTCATATTCATCACGCAAAATGTTTTTCACAAAGAAAAGGCACAGCGAGACATAAGTTTAAATACCAAATATCTTGTGCTGTTCAAAAACACGCGCGACAAAGCACAGATACATCTGGCGCGACAAATTCCCCCGAAGGACTCGCTTTTTTTACGCGACGCGTACGTCGATGCGACGCGCTTGCCACAATCTTATCTCTTTATCGATCTCTCGCAGGACTGCTTGGACGCGTTTAGATTTCGTACCAATATCTTTCCCGACGACCATGAGCCGCATTACACGTACGTACCAAAGCACCTTAAAGTACGCTGATTACGCTAGCCGCACGTCAGTTGGAAAAAAATTATGGCAGCGGGCAGTCGCATCGGAGCCCGACGCCAGCGCCGTGGAATACACCCGCGCGGTAAACATTTTTCCAAGAAAAATCTCGCGCTCCTCAGTGCACTCTGTCACGGCGATAAGAAACATCAAGCGGCTATCGCGCGCACGGCCGAAAAACCACTCGTCAAGTGCATATGCGAGAGCGCGTTGAACGTTTTACAAGGGGTCGTAAAATTGAGCAATACCGACAAGAGGCGATTGCGCAGACATAAACACACACTTAGAAAGCTGAGTGACGTACACCGGGAAAACACCGATTGGTGCACAAAGAAACGATCGATTGTTCAGAGTGGCGGATCATTTTTACCGCTCTTGCTCGCCGCAATGCTCGGAACGCTAATCTCAAAACTATTTGGATAGGGTGGCGACGCCACTCGATAAGATGGAACGGGCACGCAAGACGATACTCGTACAAGAGGACACGTTTCAACCAGCACAGCATGCGATGACGTCATCCACTCCAGCCGATACAACGCAGCCAAAAGAGTCGGGAGAAAAAAGTTTACAAACACAGGATGATAATTTTTCACGATTAGACGCCGAAATGTACGAGGTTCTACGCTCAAAAACGGCAGGTGATGATTACGAAAAATGTCTAAATTATCTACAGATTTTACGTCGCTATCTTCTTTTCCGAGACAACGAACGAGCGACGGAGCGCGAGACGAAGCGCGAAATCGACAAAATAGAGGAGGCGCTCGGACCGCTCAGCGAGGAAGCTATACTCGAGAGCCTGCCAAAAATACACGAACCCAAACCACGTCGCATGCTACACATCTGGAAAACAAGAGTGCCCAGTCGCCTGAAATGGGACAATACAGGCACTGTGAGCATCGATGGCCGTGTCATACCTCGCACAAAAATAACAGAGTTACTGCTTGACGCCCTGCAGAAAAAGAAAAAGACAGCAGCAGCAGCAGCAGGAGCAGCAGAGGACGAGGTGCCCGTTGGCCGTTACGAATTTGCGAAATTTCTCAAAGCGAGCGACACGCCCGCCGATTTGATCGGAAATCCAAAAGTTCTGAAAATAGGACAAACACTAACAGCCAAGCGGCGCTTGTCTACAGCAGACAACTCGACGCGCTCGCCGATTCTCACCCGCAATAAAAAGCTCGTCAGACAAGTGAAGACAAACTGGCTCAAATTTGATCTGGCGTGAGAGAGAGAGCAATGGCTTACGAAAAGCAGTACTACGACCTCGAGCACGAGGCGGGCTACGCGGGCGCGCGGAATCTCCTACGTTTGAAGCAGCCTGCACAAAGGCGAAGAAGAAAAAAATTTACGACTGGCTGAGCAATCAAAACGCATACACGCTTCATCACCCGATAAAACGACGCTCTCCACGACTCACCTACAACGTGAGCACCGTCGACGACGTGTGGGAGTGTGATTTACTGCAACTCATATCGATAAAGGATTATAACGACGGTCACTGTTAGTTCCTCGTAGTCATCGATGTACTCGACAAGTTTGCGTGGGTTGAACCATTGATGGATAAAACGGCGCGCAATGTTGCCGACGCATTCGAACGCATTATCGACAGAGCACAACCGCGTTTACCCTTGTGCGTGCAGACCGATCGAGGCAAAGAATTTACCGGGGCAGCATTTCAAAAACTTCTTGACCGACGAGGAATTGACTTTTGCGTCGCCAAGAATCCCGATATCAAGGCAGCGGTCGTTGAGCGTCTCAATAGGGCACTGCGCGAGCGAATCTGGCGATATATTTCCCACCAAAACATCAAACGATATATCGACGTTTTACAAAAAATTGGCCACGCGTACAATCATTCTCTATACAGCGGCACACGGATGCGCCCCGCTGATGTTGACATCTACAACGCTGCGCTGGCGCGAGAAAACTTGGCCAAGCACGCGAGCTCCAATTATCGTCGGCGGCGGCGATGGCGCCACCACGTCACCGCGACACGTGGTAAATTCCATGTGGGAGACCTCGTGCGCATCAGTCGAACAAAAAACACCTTTGAGCGCGGATACGAGAACAATTTCAGCGAAGAAATTTTTAAGATAACGCGAGTATCGCGACGGCAAGGGCTGCACACGTACATTCTTCAGGACTTGAACGACGAGCTCATAGACGGCTTCTTTTACAAAGAGGAACTCGTAGGCGTCGGGCGCGAGCGTCTGGCGGCCGATAAGAATTTCAAGATCGAACGCGTCGTGCGCGAGAAAGGGCGCGGCGACAACAAGCAGCTGCTTGTCAAGTGTCTCGGCTATCCGGATAAATTTAATTCTTGGGTAAAAGCGAGTCAGCTCGAAAAAATCGCGTAAAAAGCAAGCATGGACACGTACGAAGATTTTTATATGGTGCTGCCTAGCAACCGCAGTATGAATTATTTTCCCGATAATGAGACTAGCTGCTTCACGACACACTTACCGCGCGAGATCAAATTACACGGCCAATGGTTCGTCGGGCTGGTGGAAATACACGCACCATGCAGCGTCGTACCTTTTCAAAAGGAGAACGCCTTCTACAAGTTTTCCATCTACGAGGACGACGCGCAACTCGAGGAGGAAAAATATTGTAATATACTCGTTGGAATTTATGACTCACTCTTTGAGCTGGCGGAGGCGTTAAACAGCTCAAATGAAACCTATCGGCAACAAATGCGCGAACCCGTTAAAACACGTCGCGGCTATTACGCGATAAGACGCAAGTGCGACTGCGCGCAGCTACACGAGACTCATTTCAACGAAAAAATGCGACGTATATTTGGCTTCGATGACACACCGGAAAAACAAAAAATACCTTTTACCACTCTAAACGACGAGGGTAAAAGGGACATAGTCGCCACGAGACCTGCATCGCTCTCTCGAGCAATTCCCGACCAGCTGTATGTTTACACAGACATATGCGAACCCTACACAGTGGGGGATACACAAGCGGCACTCTTGCGCATAGTTTGCATGGATACCTTTAAATTCAGATATGGATGCAGCACTGTCCAGCGCTTTACACCCGCGCACTACATACCGCTTCTCCATCACAATTTTAATAATGTTATTATATATATATATATAAGAGATCAGCACGGGCGGTGCATACCATTCGAGTATGGTACGTTGACGGTAACGCTACACTTTAGGCGCAATCGCTAACATGGGGCATTCTACTCGCTATGACGACGAACAGATCGGGGGTGGCGGCGTGAGAAACGTTTTTGCCGGCTCACCATTTCAGAGGGGGCGCGGTGTAGGCGCGTGGCTAGGTGGCCTCTTTCGACGCATTCTGCCATATGTCACGAGCGGCGCTAAGGTAGTAGAACAGGAGACGCTGCACGCAGGTATAAAACTTCTCGACGACGTTGCCAACACAGGTAGCAGTTTCAAGGAGGCTGTAAAAACGAGGGCCCGTGAATCCGGTCAAAATCTCAAGCGTAAAGCGGCCGAGAAAATAACAGAAGTTATGAAAGGTTCAGGCTATAAAACAACCAAACGCGTCAAACGGCGACGTCAGTCGCCAAAATCACGCAGCGCTGTTCGCATCGCACGCACCAAACACAAGAGGGCCATAAAAGCACCGGCAGCAGCAGGCGGACGAAAATCACGCAAAGGAGGTAGAAAAAAACGCAAAACACCGACTTTTCGAAGCGTTAGCGATATTTTCGGGCCAAAGAAAATAGAAAAAAAGTCTTTCTTACACTCGCACTCGTCAGAGTGCATGTCGAGCGAGCTGGACCTTTTTACACTCCCCGCGACTCAAACTTCGATCGAAGGCAGCAGTTTCCTGAACTATAAGCCTGTGTCATCGATCAGCGATGAAGGCGACGCCCCGATGGAATTTGTCGTACACAGCGCCAGCGAGCATTACATCAATCTCGCGCATACTATGCTGTACGTAAAGGCACAGATATTACCGCTCGCCGATCCCGACGTAAATTTAAAAGTTGCGCCCGTAAACAAACTTCTTCATTCAATGTTCAATCAAATCGATATTTTTCTCAATCAAAAACTTGTCTCGCCGCCAAACAACGCGTATCCCTACAGAGCCTACATCGAGTCGCTGTTGAGTTATTCGCCGGCAGCCAAAGAGTCTCATCTGACGGCGAGTCTCTGGTAGGATGACTCACCGGCTTGCTTCGAGGCCACCCCACAAAATCAAGGAGTGGGCTCTAATAAGGGACTCATCAATCGTCTAAACTATACGCTGGGCGGAAAGACATTCGACATGATTGGCCATCTGCACTGCGACTTGTTTAATCAAGATAAAATGCTTATCAATGGTGTCGAAATGCGCGTACGCCTAGTGCGGAGCAAAGACGCCTTTTGTCTGATGGACAGCACAGACGAGGGGCAATTTATCATAAGGATAAAAGAAGCTACGCTCATTATTCGCCGTGTAAAAATAAACCCCGTTATTTTAATCGCGCACACCAATACATTGGCCAAGGCAACTGCAAAGTATCCCATAACGCGCGTCAAAATGAAACCTTTCACGCTTCACGCTGGGATACACGACGACAGCATCGATAATGCAATTCTAGGCCAACTGCCGAAACGGGTAATCATCGGTTTCGTAGATAACAGAGCGTTCAACGGAAATCGACGACTTAATCCTTTCAACTTTCAACACTTCTACATAAATTACCTCTCCCTCTACGTCAATGGGGTCCAAATTCCGAGCAAACCATTACAGCCGCACTTTACCGGGAACAATGCATCTTTATCGAAGCCTTACAAACACTCTACTCGAGCACCGGTATACATTTCCTCAACGAAGGTCTCGGCATAAACAGAACCAATTATTCACAGGGCTATTTTCTCACAGCTTTCGATCTCACGCCTGACTTATCGGCTCACTGTCACACACACTGGAATCTCGTGCAGTCTGCGATAAACTGCATTGTTTATGCCGAATACGATAACATTCTCGAAATCGACTCCACTCGACAAATTTTATCGGATTTCAGTGTCTAAATGCTGACGTCAGTCAAAAGTGGAGGGAGCGCTAACGACGTACGCTCTATGCCATCTCGCGTCACTTCATTTTTTCTTTCGCACCCGTCAGCATACCCGCACTCTTGCGCGCGTCCCAAACAGCGTGGACTACGTAATAGATATTCAAGGCTTCCGTGATGCCGAAAAAAAATTTTTGCCAAAGGAGGTGGCAATCATTTGTCTGCAGAAAAAAATTATGGATCACTGGATAGTACAACCGCCCTGCAGCTTCAATGACTTACCTGATGAGGTTAAACAGACCAATACTTACTGCGCGGTTGACATTCACGGACTTCATTGGTTCGAGAGGGAAGTGAGCCTTCGCCAGTTGCATCGACATCTCTACAATATCACCCGAGGGGCGAGAAGAATTTACGTACGTGGTGAGGAGAAGGCCCGCTACATCGAAACACTATTTGAACGCTGTATATGTAACCCGGAGAAATACGCTTCTCCAACATTTGGAAAGTTCAACAGTATTTTTCCAAAAAACACCGTGTGCGCCACGCATTCGCAGAAAAAGA
Organism: Torymus aiolomorphi; assembly: GCA_036365515.1. Taxonomy (NCBI): domain Eukaryota; kingdom Metazoa; phylum Arthropoda; class Insecta; order Hymenoptera; family Torymidae; genus Torymus; species Torymus aiolomorphi. The sequence continues at coordinate 2,674,322 of CM070873.1, read as the reverse complement.
AAAAAGAATTTTGTGCCTTATACAAGGCTAATCAAATAAAGAAATGGCTACGCTCGCTACTACCCGAAGAATGGCAGCATGCTTCGAAGGAAAAGGTGAATAGTGAAATGTATTTTTCAGCGCTTCACGAGTACCACAGCAAGGAGAAGAAAAAAACTCTGCGGATTGCAGAAAAATCGGACGATGATGACTACGAGGCAAAAGATACAAATAGCAACGATTCGAATAGTTACAACATATACTTCACAGCTGGCGGAGACTCTGCATCATTGTCTCAGGAATGAACACCCGAGAAATAACACGAGCCATCAGTGGTCTACGCCGCCGACCATATACCATGGCGCTTGAGCCTTTCCGCAGCCATCGTGACCAATATCCCCTACTGAAAAAGATCAACTGATTTTCAGGTGAAAATCAGCTGAAAATCAGCTGAAAATCAGCTGATAATCATGCCAAAACGTCATCTGATTATCAGCCGATTTTCAGCTGATTTTCACCTAAGAATCATAATTTTTATTTAGATGGTATTATTGCATTAATAGATGAATTTTATGTATATTATTATTATTATTTTCAGATAAAGAATATTATACTATGCCCCTAGAGAGAAAAGTAGGCCATTATTGTCTCCCGCGAGGGACACTTGCTGCCCAAGGGCAACGAGGGAAGCCACTCGCCAATAGCCCTCATCACTTCTGAGTGCAATATGCAAATTCTTCGTATATCCAGCGGAAAGTTTTTTGTGTTTAATCCCTGATTTCATGGCAAAGAATAAACACAATACTATATGCCAAGGTATGCTAAAAATAAAATAAACATTTAAATATTGTAAGCTGTTGTAATATCAGTAATGGGAAATTTACATATTTAGTTTATAAAAAAAAACATCTATAATTTATAACTTAATTTATTTATTATTTAGCAGTTTAATACTGCTTATAAATAAAAAATAACAGTTTAAAGAAACATTTGTGCGATAATATATAGAATTTATATAATAATTATAATTATTTGAAAGTATTACATTTTTAAAAATGATCAATTTAATTGAAGATAGATAACTTTATTTTTATAAGTAACAATTATAATGTTCCGATACAAGTGTAAGTAAATAATAGAGACATGTAACATACTTGCAAACTTAGAATTAGATCATTGATGATAGTTTGCTTAAGGGGGTTAGTGCGATATTGGCTTTTCTTAAGAATTTCTTGAAACTTGCAGGGTAGACTCATATTACTATTATACGCAGTATCTGTAAATTTCAGAAAGCCTAGCTTCCCCGTTTGTGAGATATAAGCTCCCAAAGTTACGAAATTTAACACGGTGTCTTATGGGACCGTCGTCATGAAATGTAAAAAAATGAACGTTTTCGTCAATAACTTGGAAAGTTTTCTTAAGACTTGAAAGAAAAAGAGATATGTTACTAAGAACAATACTTTGAATGTCCTCTGCAAATTTCAGGAAGCCTAGCTTCACCGTTTTCGAGATACAGTTGTTTAAAGTACGTAGCCTCAGGGTAGACGACGCCGCGCGTGTCCTTGTGTGCGTGTAAACAAACGAAGGCTCGCTACGTGTGTGTCTACACAGCGTAGCGCTTCTATGTGTATGTACACACAGATGAAGCGGCGCTATGTGTGCGTGGACAGTCTCGCGTGAAATTTTGAGAGTGGGGAGACTCGAGAGAGCGTGAGGCGTACGGCGTTCGACCAGCTGTACTTTTGGCTTGTATGTTACCGCACTAACCCCCTTAATGTAGAAAAAGAAGAAACGATGTTCAATGAGCCTCGTGCTCGCGCTCTCGACGCCGACCCGTGATAGCAAATTCACACGAAGCCGGCGCCGAGCGCGCCCACGTGTACTCGATTTTAGCGGCTAGGAGAACAGCAACGACGACGGCGACAGTTCGTCAAGGCGATATCTTGGCGATGATGACCCTGTTGAAAGTATTGAGAATCTTGTGAAATTTCAGACAGAACCTCAAATCCAACCAAAAAATCCCAATCCTCTTACAAAATTGCTAAGGAGTGACAAAAAAAGTAACTTAGTTAATGATAATTATAATATGTTTGAAAAATTATACATTCTCACACTCGTTTTATACATGAAATTCTTTAAAATAATAGTTTTTATTATTTAACACACAATACTTGTAATAAACAATATCACTATCAGTTATAAAAGTGTTTGTTTACTCTATAGTATAAAAATGTATGTTATAAAATACTGTAGACTATAAGAAGGTGATTATTAGTATACATGGAGAAAAATGTTCTATTAAAAATTACTATGTTTTATTAGAACCGGGGCCAAACTTGCATTCTCAAAAAAATTACTATGTACTCTAGTAAAAATTGCTATCTTTATAGTAATTTTAACTACATTTATAGCAATTAATTTTTGCTAAAAAACAGTAATTTTTTTTAAGAATTCAAGTTTGTCCCCCGATTACAATAAAACATAGTAATTTGATATAGAACAGCTTTCTCCGTGTCCTAACACAAGTTCACTTCTTCGCACATAAGTCCTAAATTAAAAGAGGCATGAATGAATTGTTATAATACCAGACTCGAATATGACAATGATCTATTATGCTGAAAGATATTCTATAAAAGTGTGCGAATTGACATAAGTTATTTCTGCTTTTAATTTTCTTGTAATGAGAACTTATATTTATCCTTTTCGTTTAAAATCAATCTCTTTATTATAATCATCTATCTTAGAAAAATAAGTCCAAAAATCCCATTGATTTAATCACTAGAAAATAAGGAGCATTCTGGACTGTACTCAAGTCACATATGTATAACCTTCGGATGATAGCTAGTACGAAAGAGCATTTCTAAAAGCTATAAGTATATCGCTTCACTACTAAAACTGACAGTACTGCATTTTTATAAGTATGGGTATCAGTAAAAATTGATTACTAAGTTTACAATTGTGGTACATTAAATCACAGAAAATTTTGTATTGTCTTTAAATAGTATTTCTCATTTATTTATAATTTATATATGCTAAGTTATAATTCATTCTAATTAAGCTTACTAGGCCAAGTAAGTAAATTCTTATATGACTAGCTTTCATATTGTATTTTAAACATAAGTGAAGCAACGAAAGCGTAGCCGCGACAGATTCAGTTTTAAAGTTATATAAAATTTCTAGTGCTCTTTCCTACTGATACCTGAGTTGTAACCGTATAAGGTAGTGGAACCAGGTCTCGATAACGTAAGACGCAAGGTAACGTTTTGTTCTAAAAACCAATATTTTTATTGGAGAAAATAATTATTTTTTTTTATAAAGTTATTGAACAAGTTCAAATAAAGTAAATCAAATAAAAAAAGTTCAGATTTAACAAATATTAAGGGAGAAAATAATTATTAAAAATATAATGTCGCCGGAGTAGTTCTCGATAACTAGTTTTGGCGCCAGAACAGTTCTCGATACGTAGGTGACACAGTTGTCGATAGCTTGTGAAATGTGAACCCAAAATCGAGGTCAAAAACTAAAAGTTACAATTGGTATACTTTTCTAAAGTAATAAAACAGTAAATTGATAATTCTTTGACATAACTTATTTATAAATAGAACTGGTGATAATATAAATAAATTAATACTATAATTTATTATAAAAAATCCCCATTTATAAGTACTTAATATATGCTGGGTGACTTTACCACTGGATATATTTGGACCCGATGGATCAAATGACTTTATATGGGATATGATTCTTTGTGACTATAATGGTTAAGTATGTGTTTGAAAACAAATTATTGTAAAAAATCAAAGAAAATGAATGTTATTATAAAATTGTTATGTTAAGTATAAATTTTATTTGGAAAAGTAATACGTACATGCCATAACTATTATAGTCAGAAGGAATATAATATCAAATATGGATCAATTAGTCATTTTGTTCATGCGGTTTCAATATTTCCTGCGATAAAGTAACCCAGCCCATAAGTGAGTTATCGAATAATGAGATTTGTAAATATTGTATACTTACATGTACAGTCTATAGCTGCAATTTACATACAATTAAAGTTGATTTTGATCCTCTCGTGTAAGAGATCTACAATATTATTTAGTTAATTGAGTCCAAATATCTCCTACACTAAAGACACCTCAAGTTTTAAATCTATCAACGAGCAACTAAATTGTAGATGTCATAAAGCGAAGGGACCAATATTCAGCCCAAAACTTATGCAATAAATCTTGTCGATTCACACACTTCTATAAAAAAAATTGAAGTATTCTAACAATTTATCTTGATACTTGAAGATATTCTGAAATTTACCAGTAATAGCACAGTACTTAAAGATTTCTTCACTCTTGTAATAACCACATTATCCGCTGGTGGTGAAAAGGCCAAGTGAGACCATCATTGCTGTAGTTTGAACCACTATTAGTTTGAAGGCAGCTACTGTTTAAAACCATCACTACACAAAAGAAAAATCTGCAACTGTGATGATCGCGAGTGTTTACCTCTCTCGCTGCCCCAGGTCCCGCAACAAGAAAAACGTACCATCAGACCCATATGAGAGAGGTTAGGAACGAGAAAGAGCTTACCGAATCTGCTTCATCTCCGCCGACCCCGCTGCCTTGTTATCTCCCACGAGTCACCGCTAACCGAGGAACACGACGAGAGGGATACCCTCCACGAAGACACCGCGTACTACAAGCAGCCGCTGTCATGCTGGGAACACGCCGGGAAGGGTGATACGACTGTACTTAGGCTGAAATCACATGGTGCGGATAGAGCTGCGGCATAGAGGTTGCGTCATGGAGATAGCCAATCACAGCTATTCTGCAAATACAAATATAGCTCTGATTGGCTGTCTCCACGACGCAACCTCTATGCCGCAGCTCTATCCGCACCATGTGATTTCAGCCTAAGTACAGTCGTATCATTCTTCCCGGCGTGTTCCCAGCATGGCAGCGGCTGCTTGTAGTACGCGGTGTCTTCGTGGAGGGTATCCCTCTCGTCGTGTTCCTCGGTTAGCGGTGACTCGTGGGAGATAACAAGGCAACGGGGTCGGCGGAGATGAAGCAGATTCGGTAAGCTCTTTCTCGTTCCTAACCTCTCTGATATGGGTCTGATGGTACGTTTTTCTTGTTGCAGGGACCTGGGACAGCGAAAGAGGTAAACACTCGCGATCATCACTGTTGCAGATTTTTCTTTTGTGTAGTGATGGTTTTAAACAGTAGCTGTCTTCAAACTAGTAATGGTTCAAACTACAGCAATGATGGTCTCACTTGGCCTTTTCACCACCAGCGGATGATGTGGTTACTGCAAGAGTGAAGAAATCTTCAAGTGCTGTGCTATTACTGGTAAGTTTCAGAATATCTTCAAGTATCAAGATAAATTGTTAGAATACTTCATCTTTTTTTATAAAAGTGTGTGAATCGACAAGATTTATTGCATAAGATTTTGGGGTTTTCTTAGAATGAAATAATAAACTAACTCAGATTTAGTTTATTGTTACTGATCTAACTGCAATTTAGAAAAATAAATCAAAATGACACTGGTTTCATCACAAGAAAATAGGGAATACTCTTAAAGTTCTTATGGCATATACGGTTATAACTCGGGTATCAGTAGGAAAGAACACTAGAAATTTTATATAACTTTAAAATGTAGCTAAAGACACTACCTACAAGCATACAAAATTTTCTATCTTATTACATAGAATATTGGTCCCTTCGCTTTATGACATCTACAATTCAGTTGCTCGTTGATAGATTTAAAACTTGAGGTGTCATTAGCGTAGGAAATATTTGGACCCAATTAACTAAATAATATTGTAGAGCTCTTACACGAGAGGATCAAATTTAATTTTCATTGTGCATAAATTGTAGCTAAAGACACTACCTACAAGCATATAAAAATTTTCTATCTTATTACATAGAATATTGGTCCCTTCGCTTTATGACATCTACAATTCAGTTGCTCGTTGATAGATTTAAAACTTGAGGTGTCTTTAGCGTAGAAAATATTTGGACTCAATTAACTAAATAATATTGTAGATCTCTTACACGGGAAGATCAAAATCAACTTTAATTGTGTGTAAATTGCAGCTATAGACTGTACGTGTAAGTATACAATATTTACAACTTTCATTATTCGATAACTCACTTATGGGCTGGGTGACTAATTGATCCATATTTGATATTATATTCCTTCTGACTATAATAGTTATGGCATGTACGTATTACTTTTCCAAATAAAATTTATACTTAACATAACAATTTTATAATAACATTCATTTTCTTTGATTTTTTACAATAATTTGTTTTCAAACACATACTTAACCATTATAGTCACAAAGAATCATATCCCATATAAAGTCATTTGATCCATCGGGTCCAAATATATCCAGTGGTAAAGTCACCCAGCATATATTAAGTACTTATAAATGGGGATTTTTTATAATAAATTATAGTATTAATTTATTTATATTATCATCAGTTCTATTTATAAATAAGTTATGTCAAAGAATTATCAATTTACTGTTTTATTACTTTAGAAAAGTATACCAATTGTAACTTTTAGTTTTTGACCTCGATTTTGGGTTCACATTTCACAAGCTATCGACAACTGTGTCACCTACGTATCGAGAACTATTCTGGCGCCAAAACTAGTTATCGAGAACTATTCCGGCGATATTATATTTTTAATAATTATTTTCTCCCTTAATATTTGTTAAATCTGAACTTTTTTTATTTCATTTACTTTATTTGAACTTGTTCAATAACTTTATAAAAAAAAATAATTATTTTCTCCAATAAAAATATTGGTTTTTAGAACAAAACGTTACCTTGCGTCTTACGTTATCGAGACCTGGTTCCACTACCTTATACGGTTACAACTCAGGTATCAGTAGGAAAGAGCACTAGAAATTTTATATAACTTTAAAACTGAATCTGTCGCGGCTACTCTTTCGTTGCTTCACTTATGTTTAAAATACAATATGCAAGCTAGTCATATAAGGATTTACTTACTTGGCCTAGTAAGCTTAATTAGAATGAATTATAACTTAGCATATATAAATTATAAATAAATGAGAAATAATATTTAAAGACAATATAAAATTTTCTGTGATTTGTTGTGTACCACAATTGTAAACTTAGTAATCAATTTTTACTGATACCCATACTTATAAAAATGCAGTACTGTCAGTTTCAGTAGTGAAGCGATATACTTATAGCTTTTAGAAATGCTCTTTCGTACTAGCTATCATCCGAAGCTTATACATATGTGACTTGAGTACAGTCCAGAATGCTCCTTATTTTCTAGAGATTAAATCAATGGGATTTTTGGACTTATTTTTCTAAGATAGATGATTATAATAAAGAGATTGATTTTAAAGGAAAAGGATAAATATAAGTTCTCATTACAAGAAAATTAAAAGCAGACATAACTTATGTCAATTCGCACACTTTTATAGAATATCTTTCAGCTTAATATAAGTATTGTGTGTTAAATAATAAAAACTATTATTTTAAAAAATTTCATGTATAAAAAGAGTGTGAGAATGTACAATTTTTCAAACATATAATTATCATTAGGTAAGTTACTTTTTTTTGTCACTCCTTAGCAATTTTGTAAGAGGATTGGGATTTTTTGGTTGGATTTGAGGTTCTGTCTGAAATTTCACAAGATTCTCAGTACTTTCAACAGGGTCATCATCGCCAAGATATCGCCTTGACGATCTGTCGCCGTCGTCGTTGCAACTGTTCTCCTAGCTGCTAAAATCGAGTACACGTGGGCGCGCTCGGCGCCGGCTTCGTGTGAATTTGCTATCACGGGTCGGCGTCGAGAGCGCGAGCACGAGGATCGTTGAACATCGTTTCTTCTTTTTCTACATTAAGCAAACTATCATCAATGATCTAATTCTAATTTTGCAAGTATGTTACATGTCTCTATTATTTACTTTCACTTGTATCGGAACATTATAATTGTTACTTATAAAAATAAAGTTATCTATCTTCAATTAAATTGATCATTTTTAAAAATGTAATACTTTCAAATAATTATAATTATTATATAAATTCTATATATTATCGCACAAATGTTTCTTTAAACTGTTATTTTTTATTTATAAGCAGTGTTAAACTGCTAAATACTAAATAAATTAAGTTATAAACTATAGATGTTTTTTTTTATAAACTAAATATGTAAATTTCCCATTACTGATATTACAACAGCTTACAATATTTCAATGTTTATTTTATTTTTAGCATACCTTAGTATATAGTATTGTGTTTATTCTTTGCCATGAAATCAGTGATTAAACACAAAAAACTTTCCGGTGAGTATACGAAGAATTTGCATATTGCACTCAGAAGTGATGAGGGCTATTGGCGAGTGGCTTCCCTCGTTGCCCTCGGGCAGCAAGTGTCCCTCGCGGGAGACAATAATGGCCTACTTTTCTCGCTAGGGCCATAGTATAATATTCTTTATCTGAAAAAAATAATAACAATATACATAAAATTCACCTATTAATGCAATAATACCATCTAAATAAAAATTATGATTTTCAGCTGATTTTCACCTGAAAATCAGTTGATCTTTTTGAGTAGGGATCGACACGTCGGATAAACCTGAATCTCATTGGGTGGCATTCTACATAGATCGACATGCAAGAGGCACCTACTTTAACAGCTACGGTCTGGGAGCTAAGTCGCGCTGGCATCTCGACCGACTCGGAAGAAATTGCAAGCGACTCGTGTGGAACAAGAAAAAGTTGCAGAGCATCGATTCGAAAGTCTGCGGTGAATATTGTATTATGTTTCTGTATTTTATGTGTAGCGGGCGTAGTTTACGCACTTTTTGTCAAGTCTTCACGCGCGATTCTCACGCGAACGACAAATTAGTTGCCAAGTTTTGTAAAAATGTCAGGAGAAAAGGCCGCGGCCAAAAACTAAGAAAAAAAAAGAAAATGCGTCGCGTCTACAATTTTCCGCGGACAACTTCCACAGGGGCAGGATTCTGTATGCAATCGTGTAAACCATTGTCGCAATAATGATGTCGCCGGTCTTTGTACTAATGTGTGATGTTAATTTTAATGATTTTTCTTCTTTGTGTGTATGAATAGTTTGTAGGCTTTCCTATGCGCTTTGTACTTTTAACCTTTAGTTTAATATCCCTGGAGCAAAACACGTTCAATTTTAGTTTGTAAGTAATCAGTCTCGGTTGCACGCGCTGCTTTAAAATTTATGTAATCATAGTTTGTAAGTTTTTGTGTATTTTTACTATGTAAGTTTTTTCTTAATAATCTGATCGATCGATTAAAATTTTTTACCAAAACAACTTCTTGCAATTATCGAACCCACACTCTTCCAGTAAATTATCCAATCCACTTTGTTTCCTTGAAAAAAATAATAGTCGAGTTTCATTTTTGTTCACACACACACATGACTAAAAACACGATGAAATGCGTTGCTTGCAAGTCTAGTCCTGACTTTTCTTGAAATAGTTATCGATATTAAGCAATGATCGCGTTTCTCTCTATTGAACAAAACTTATCTACACGTACGTGACTAAAATTGATGAACTCATTTACGCTGTTACCGAATACTCAAGCGTAATAAAATACCTCTTGAACTACGATATGCATCGATTTATCAAAGGCAACGTTAAAATCTCGCTTATCGATAAATATTTTCAAAACAAAGATATCTGTCTCTTTGAGAATAGATCGAGTTTCTCTCTTGTACAAAACTTATCTACACGCACATGCCTAAAACCGATGAACTCGCGCGTAATAAAATACCTCTTGAACTACGATATGCATCGATTTATCAAAGGCCCCGTTAAAATTGCGCTTATCGATAAATATTTTCAGAACAAAGATATCTTTCTCTTTGAGAATAATTTTTGCACAATGACTTCCCCTCACCACCAAGCTCCAACAGCATGTATACGTAGCGCTCTGTCATTGGCTAAAGGTTTACCACCACCCACTGCACAAAGGAGCAGAGGGAGGTACACGCTCGTACGTGTATAAAGAACCATAGGGCATCGCGGACGGAATAATATAGTAGAAGCGCGGCAGCTGAAAGCACCACATCTCTACCGTCAAGCAGTATTTTCTTAAAAAGAAAGTACGAACCGCACTATCTAAAAACACATCATCATCAGCATCTCGGGCGTTGCCAACAGTATTTTTTATTAAAAGTGCGCGTAAAGAGTGTTAAAATGAATCAAGAGAATATTCCGCACACACTGCTATTCAACACGAGCTACGCTCTCAATAAATCGCACTCAAAGTTTGTCTATCTTGGCTTACAATACTTCGGCAAGCAGTTTCGCCCTGTTATTCAATTTGGCGGCGGCGTTTCACCTAACAAATACGTCACTATGGACAAACCTAGCTGGGAAAAATTCACGGAACATTTTGTCACCATTCAAAAATATCTGATCAACGAGAATCGAACACCTAGAAAAATCATCCTACCCACTCACGACATTTCATTGATGGCCTGCTACAGCTCAAAAGCCGTATCCGTCAACCATAGTCGGGAAATTACACCACCTGACTTCTCGAGCTGCTATGAACACGAGGCGCAGGACTGGGATACCGCCGATGGATGCAGTCCCTGTGTCACTCACGGCATAATCCACGACGACGATGATACCGTGAGCACCACCACCACCACCACCACCGCCATCACCGCCACCGACGACGACGAACCGCCCAAAAAGAAGAGAAAGATCGACATTTTACCAAGTGTTGTGATGCAGTTAAAGACATTTGCGCACTTGAAAAAATTACGCGAGTGTATAAATTTTAGATTCAAACAACTAGAAAATATCGCGGTATTTGTTAATTCGGTGGTAAAGTTAATTATTAATAATATTAAAATACACATTCGTGAAAAAAACGACGAGAATATAATACACTCATTTTTTGACGGTGTAACTTTTCTAAAAATATTCGACGAACTAAAAGAAAATTTAAAACCTAATGTGAACAAACGCTTAAGTTATTCAAACTTTAGAGAAACCGACGTAGATAGATTGTTTTTAGAACTACGCACTCTGTATTTACACATTCTGGAAAAAGAAGTACACGAAAGCATCCAATAAATACACAATATTGTCACATTTGCTTTTTTACTAGTACGAATCTTTCCTCACTTGCGTCATCATCATCATCATCATCATCATCATCATCATGTCCATCACGCACCACATAAATATAAGTAAAGCGCAACACTGCGATAAAACAGTAGGACTGCGATCCTCATCGAGACAACATCATGGGCCCGCCGTTCAGCAAACCAGCCGGCAAGCCGGAAACAAACAACCTCTCGTCGATAAAAAAGATCATTCCTCCACGGATAAAGATTCTGCCCGTTTTAAATGTTTTTCCACCAACACCCACTCTTTCCCCAAAAAAGAAGGCTACTCCAGATACAGCTAGTCATCACCATCATCATTAAAAAATAATAACAACCAAAGGAAGGCTCAAAGATACTACACTATGGCAGACAGACCACTACACGCTCCTCGCGACATTTACCACCGACCGCGACACTACAACGACAACAGTAAAATTTCTTAGTGTCTGCGTACACTCTTATGTGTTACTTATGTAAATGTGTGTGTATGCATGTATGGTGTGTTAATAAAATGGGGTGTATGATTTTTACCAAAACAATTGTTTTCATTTATCGGCCTCACATTTGTCCAGTAAATTATCCCATCCACTTTGTTTCCTTGAAAAAAATAATAATCGAGTTTCCCTTTTTTCACACACTTACACATGACTAGAAAAATATAATTAAACGTGCTGCTACCTGCAAGCATATCCCTTGCTTTGTGTAGCTATAGAGTACTTTTCCCCCATCCACACAAGCAAGCGCTTACTCATCTCTCTCTCACACACTAAAACTCCCCACTCCTCTCTCTTGCCAAGCGGCTTGCAGGCACGCATACACAAACGCGCACAGCACTACGCTCACACCACCCGGAGAGAGCACACGTGTGGCCGATATAGTGTAGTCCCCACACCTTCGTCCCGCAACATCCACCACAGTCCCGCGCTCAGTGGGGATGCCAGCTGGCAGCACACGCGTGACGGGTATAGCGTAGTCCGCCCCGCTCCAGCCAGTGCTGCCCTGACCTCAAGCTGACTGCGAAGGAGTGGGGGGCGCCATGACTGGTATAGCGCACCAGCAGGTATCACGTAAAGCCATGACCGCTGTAGCGAGGCCAGAGGTATCAGGTTACGGCACCGACAAGTGGGTACTTTACAGTAGCTATACAGTAGCTCATTAACAATAGGCTATTAATCATTGTTTATATAAATAAACACTAATTAACTACTGTTTTGCTACTGTTTTGCTACCGTTTATATAAACAAACACTTGAGATAAGAGATGTTTATATAAACACTTGAGTCAAGTGCCCACTTGCAGATGACACCGGAAGTGTGACCTGATTCCTATCTGCCTCGCTATAGTGGTACACATACTACTCTCACAATACCTTTAAGGACATTTTCTGAAATACGAGTATAAAGGCACTTTTGAGGACATAAAAATAAAAAATATTAAAATACAATTTCATACATTTATGGGAACGTCGCTCAAAAGTTTAGTGAGTGTAAAAATACTTTTGATGACATTTTCTCAAATACGAGTAAAATCGCACTTCGGGGGACAAAATATGACAAATACTAAAATACAATTTTATGAGATTATGGGAACGGCTCTCATAAGTGCTGGTGAGTGTAACAATACCTTTAAGAACATTTTTTCAAATACGAGTAAAAAGGCACTTTTGGAGACATAAAAATCAAAAATACTAAAATGCAATCTCGAAAATTATGCAACTGCCCCATAGAAGTATTAGCGAGTGTAAAAATACTTTTGAGGACATTTTCTCAAATACGAGTAAAAGCGCACTTTTGGAGAAGAAAAAATTGCAAAAATTAAAATAAAATTTTATAAATTTATGCGGACGTGAAAAGTTTACAGAATGTGAAAACACTTTTGAGGACATTTTTTGAAATACGTGTAAAAATGTACTTTTGGCAACATCAAATCTAAAATATTAAAATAAAGTTTAATAAATTTATGGAAACGTCGCTCAAAAGTTTAGTGAATGTGAAAATACTTTTAATGACATTTTCTCAAATACGACTAAAAGCGCACTTTTGGGGAAGAAAAAATGGAAAATATTAAAAAAAAATTTAATAAATTTATGGGAACGTCGCCCAAAAGTTTAGTGAATGTGAAAATACATTTGAGGATATTTTCTCAAATACGAGTAAAAGCGCACATTTGGGAAAAAAAAATGGAAAAAATTAAAATGCAATCTTGTAAATTATGCAACTGGCCCTTAGAACTATTGGTAAGTTTAACAATAGTTTTAAGGACATTTTCTGAAATACGAGTAAAAGGGGACGCTTGGGGACATAAAAATCTAATATATTAAAATGAAATTTAATAAATTTATAGGAACGTCGCTCAAAAGTTTGGTGAATGTGAAAATACTTTTTAGGACATTTTCTTAAATACGACTAAACGCGCACTTTTGGGGAAGAAAAAATGGAAAAAATTAAAATAAAATTTAATAAATTTATGCGAACGTCGCTGAAAAGTTTAGAGAATGTGAAAATACTTTTGAGGACATTTTTTCAAATACGTGTAAAAATGTACTTTTGGCAACATCAAATCTAAAATATTAAAATAAAGTTTAATAAATTTATGGAAACGTCGCTCAAAAGTTTAGTGAATGTGAAAATACTTTTAACGACATTTTCTCAAATACGAGTAAAAGCGCACTTTTGGGGAAGAAAAAATGGAAAATATTAAAAAAAAATTTAATAAATTTATGGGAACGTCGCCCAAAAGTTTAGTGGCTGTGAAAATACATTTGAGGACATTTTCTCAAATACGAGTAAAAGCGCACATTTGGGGAAAAAAATGGAAAAAATTAAAATGCAATCTTGTAAATTATGCAACTGGCCCTTAGAACTATTGGTCAATGTAAAAATACTTTTAAGGACATACTCTGAAATACGAGTAATAAGGCACTTCAGGGGATACAAAAATAAAAAATATTAAAATACAATTTTATAAATTTATGTGAACCTCGCTGAAAAGTTTATTGAGTGTAAAAATACTTTCGAGGATAATTTCTCAAATACGAGTAAAAGCGCACTTTTGGGGACAAAAAAATGGAAAGTAATAAAATGTAACCTTGTAAATTATGCAACTGCCCCTTAGTAGTATTGGTGAGTGTAACAATACTTTTGAGGACCTTCTTCAAATACGAGTAAAAGCGCACTTCGGGGGACAAAATATGACAAATACTAAAATACAATTTTATAATTTTATAAACCTCGGCCAGGATGTCGCTGCTGGAACAGTCCTCTCTCTCTCTCGCTCTGCCGACGAAGGCCGGGGCGGCTCTCCTTTTTTCTCCCTGCGGCGCGGTAGGCAGCAACACTCCCGGTGTCGATGGCGGAGATGGTCGGGGTAGCATGGGTAGCGCACCACGGAAAACCGGCGTTGAGGCACGGAAGGCTCGGTACAGCCAAGGCTTTTCTCACGTTAATGAACCACGCGGCACGGCGTAGGCGACAGAATGGTATGCCGGCCTGCGACGCTCGTATTCCTTCGTTTCTCCCTTAGTTTCTCCTCGGCCGTCGTCTTCACTTCGACGCGAGCGAGCCTTCCGTCCGACTGCCGATGCTTGCACGCGCCGTATCTACCGGCCAGCCGAGGCGTTGCTACTGCTCGGTGTCTCTCTCTCCCTCTCCCTTGGCATCGGCTGCTCCTGTTAACCGCATGGGAGAGCGCGACCACGAGGCTCGCTTCTTCTCTAGTTCCAGCTTTTTCTCTGTCTGTGTCTGCCTGGTCTCTCCATCTCTGGTCGGCTTGCCACGGGGAGGGGGAAAGCTCTAAAAGACATGTGCGCAGAGACTCGGGGTATCGAGAGGAAGGTGCGCGCGTAATGTGTGTATGCGCAACGTCGCGCGTCGAACATCCTCGCCGCGGCCGCCGTGCCTTCGCAAATACTTCTTATTCCAGTAACAAGCAATTTGCCACGTTACAACTCCCCCTCCTAAACTCGAAGTAGTCCGCTGACTACCTCCGCACATTTACTACTGCTCTAACTAGCAGATCTTTTTGCAGCTCATTTGCTCTAGCAAACTTACTCTAAGCTATTCGGTCTTAGCTGCAGCGGTGTCAGTGTCACTGTTTGTGTTCGTCGTCTTCTTCTGCTGCTGGGCTTAAGTGTAAATTTGTGTGAGTGTAGCCCGGTGAGTGTGTTTGTTAACTATTGAAACCTGGCGCCGATTATTTTCGCAACATTCTTAGCATTACGAAAATCGAACGAAATCGCGGATTCCATACCACACTCCAACATTATTCACTCACTCATAATTTAAGCAAAATTAGGAAATTTATTTGCTACAACAGTGTATTACCTGGCCGATCCCTTGAAGTACTGCTCTTTTTGAGCTGCGTTCTGGCAACCTATGCAGTATGCTGAATTTATCGCGAATGAGGAATAAAACTCAGCGAAACTATTCATTTAATTGTACTCAATTCATTGCGATTTTCTTCATGCTTATGTTATAGGAGAGCGCGCTCGCTTACTTGCAGGGCTCAAAGGGTTAAGGGGGGGGGGGGGTAATGAAGAATCAAAACTAAATGAGGTAAAGAGGCTGCTTTATTGCGAGCTTTCTGCTCTCTCTACCGACGGCGCAGTTACATACAGTGACAAATTCGAGGTGCTCTGCACCTCGCTAGAGCTGCAGCTACGCTGCAGCTATTGATGGTCTGTGGGCCTTCTCTGACGCTGGCCCCAGGCCTGGCAACAGCTGGGGCAGGTGGTGATCGTAATATTTGTGCTGCCGCACATGTAGCAAAGGCACTAGCGGGGGCGGAGGCAATAAAAAGAAATGAAATTTTTGCTGCAACAGCGTCTTACCTGGCCGATCCCTTGGATTACTGCTCTTTTTGAGCTAGGTTCTGGCAACCTAGTAATCATGCTGAATTTATCGCGAATAAAAAAAACAATTTCGCCAAACGATTCAATAAACTGGACTGATTTTATTTCATGTTATTGCGATTTGATTAAGGGTTTAACTCGTTGGAGAACGCTCTTGCTTACTTATAGGAACCAAACGAAAAAGGTAAGAGAAGGACCAAATCCATTTCCTGTTAAATATGTTCTCTCTACTACCAATTGACATCTTAGAAAGAACATGATCTACTACCAGCTACAGCGAACCTTAGACCTACTTTCTTAGGCGACGATGTTGGCGCTGCCCCCACTCCTGACAGCACGTATGACAAGTGGCTATGGTGACGTTGGCCTGCCCGCACATATAACATATGCGTCGGCGGGGAAGGGGAGAGGCAGTCCGCCCATGCCCAAATTCTCCGCAATTCCAACATCCAGGCCGAGCGTATCCAGCTTCACGTGAGGGCTTGACTAGAGCGATGTATTCAAGATCCTCTATAACGGTTCTGGCGGAGAGAGATTTACTTAGCTGCGCAAAAGTTTGCTTTCTAATGGCAGTCACACACTCTCTTTGCCAGTGGCCAACTTGGCTACAGCGGAAACAAGGCTCGATATGTTTCTTCTTCGAATCTCCCTGGTTCTAGCTTGTGGAGAGACGCCTTTAAATATCACCTGCTCTTGTTCCTGAATGGGGCTGATAACCTCTTCGGATTGATTAGCTTCAGCTTTAGCAACCTTGAGCTGTTTACCTCGTTTACCTAAGCTCTTAGGATGCTTCGCTTTCTTGGTTTGAGCTACGTTCTCCACTCGTAAACTCTCAATGGGAGATAAGTCAACT